>OX459103.1:4646501-5054001 GCA_949775045.1 Metridium senile | reverse complement strand
CCTTTACTGTTTAATCATTCATTCATTCATTCACTTATGCATCAATTCATCCATCCATCCATTCATCCACCATTCATTCCTTTTACTGTTCAATCATTCATTCACTTATGCAGCAATTCATCCTTCCATTCATCCATCCATTCATCCACCATTCATTCATCCATCCATCCATCCATCCATTCATTCATCTATTCATCCATCCATTCATTCATCCACCCATCCATTCATATATTCATTCATCTATTCATTCATCCATCTATCCATTCATTCATTCATCCATCTATTCATCCATTTATTCATCTATTCATTCATCCACCCATCCATCCATCCATTCATATATTCATTCATCTATTCATTCATCCATCTATCCATATATTCATCCATTCATTCACTATTTACCTGTGTTTTCACCTTTGCTCTACTAGCATATGTATCTTTATTCATAGTTGTCTAAGGAAAATAACATTTCAAGAAATTAAACAAAATGATGCAATCAATTTTAGCAATCAAATTTCAAAGTGTGATTTTGTTATTCTTACAGTTGTAGTTGGATCCAGAGCTGTGAAGGGTACTACCTAAAAACATTGATGAGAGAAATTTTAGAGACAGTACATAATTCTCAATAGTCCCCTTTCACAGTTTTCAGCGCCATCTTGAAAGGTAGCCGGGCTTCGATGCAAAGGTCAAGCTCCCTTTCAAGATGGCACAGAGAACGGTGAAGGGGACCATTGTCTGAAGACCTTGAGAGTTGTTAAAACTGCAGTTGTGGAGACAATGTGCATGCTGGCTGTTTAAAATAATAAGTGGGTAAACTTTATGTCCAAAGTAAAGGACAAAGAAAAACAAGGCCGGTTATGAACAAGGGTTAATAATGACTACACGTAAAAACCTAATAATAAGTGGGTAAACTTTACTTCCAAAGAAAAGGACAAAGAAAAACCAGGCCAGTTATGAACCGGTTTTTATTATGACATCACATATAAACACTTGATGATCTACCAATTGTACAAACTGGGATGTATTTTAAAGTTTGAATTTGGTAAGATGATCATTAGATACCTGTTTGAATGAGCAAATTAGTCTTGGTATACACGGCCTTCCTGTTTGTCTCCATATATCTGGTAAACCATCAATGTTACCCAGACAGTGAGAGATCTGTGGCAATAGCTGGTGTCTAGTTGAAACAATACATTAGTTATTAATGTCTGTCTGTCTGTGTTATTAAGACAGTGAGAGATTTGCGGCAATAGCTGGTGTCTAGTAGAAACAATATATTAGTTATTAATGTCCGTCTGTCTGTGTTACTAAGACAGTGAGAGATCTGTGGCAATAGCTGGTGTCTAGTGGAAACAATATATTAGCTTATTACAATGACTAACACCTACCCACGCACTGACAACAACATTACCAACTGAACCAGACATATAAATACCACCACTGTATGACTAACACCTACCCACGCACTGACAACAACATTACCAACTGAACCAGACATATAAATACCACCACTGTTAGATGACTTCCGCTCAGGTTGTCGAAACGTCAGTCATCAACACCATCAGTCTTACTCAAGACTGCACTACCGGTACCCCGGACAATCATACCTCATCTACATATTAGCTTATATTGTAATGTTTGTCTGTCTGTTTGTCACATCTCACTTTCAGTCTGTTTGAAGACAGTGACATTTATTCTTTATCTGAACAACTAGAAACCAACCTTGCTGTTGCTAGGGTTCTAAAAAGCCGGACATAACCAAGATCAAAGGTAGAAGAAGGATGAATCATCTGAAATAACATTATAATAAATAATAAATAACATCTAAACTAATATCTGAAATAACACATACAGACATACATGTAATATCAAATGAAAATAACAATTTGTATTTTTTTTACAATTTGTCTGATAATTTTTTGCTCGAACATGAATTGCGAAACACAACAAAAACACACTTTTTAATGTGTTCCGCGGACCCTGATAGATAATGCATAACATCTGAAATAACATATAAATAGCAATAAATAACATCTGAAATATTTTAAATAATAATTAAGAAATATAGAACAGTAACACAAGAGAACACAAGAGCAGTGTAGGAAACCACAAGGCAAAGATCAAAACAATGAAAAACCTATTAAGTGGGTACTAAATCAATCTTACCACCATGATGTGACATACGGAGAACAAAAACAGCATAGAACATGCATGGTAGTATTCTTGTGTTTTCCAGTAACGATGGGATTCCTGTATATAACAAATAGATCAAAACTTAGGGACAATGTTCAATATATTTGTTTGCATGTAGGCATTAAATTTTAGTTAAAAATTAATAATTACATTTCTTCTGCATATTGATTTATCATTAAATAGATACCAAGTTTCCGGCCATCTTAGCCATCATCAGGGTGGTATTACACGTAACATGTTTGAATTAACGTATGTAGTTAACAATAAGCGTGCGCACACAGAAACAATCATAGAGAAAATACAACAGCGCGAGATAGTACATTGAATAGACCGCGCGGAAGGACAAAATAACAACAATGAATAAAAAAGAAAGAAATAAAGAAATAAAATATGATTACAACTGAAAAAATCTTACAGCAGTTCTCAGTCACACGTGCACAGCTCGCATAAAAAGCACCGCTATAAAATGTGAAGTTGGTGGACGTCAATCAAACTGTGTTTACAAGACGCATGGCGTTTTTACTTCAGTCGGGTTGCGGAACATGTCTGAATCTGACGAAGAGGTTGTTGTCAGTAGGAATTAGGGACTTTTAGCACCAGGACGGGAGTGGAGGACGGCGACGTCGATTCCGAGATAGGACTGGGGATTAAGACCCCGTCCGTCCTCTCGTCTCCGTGTCTTTTAGCATTAAACTACGGCAAGCTTAAAACGCTTTACAAAAACATCGAAATGGCCTCATTTAATTAAGCAGACAAGAGAAGCTCTCCTGGAATCATTTTAACATGGAGATATTGATGATGAGAAATTCATAGTTCTAACAGAACAGAACACCTCCAATAACCCTGATTTCAGCTACGAAGCTTACAAGCCATTTGACTTGAACTCCGGCGCGAAGATGAGATTACCAGTCTAGTCAGAAATTGGTTAATCAGTTAATTTTCGACGTCAAATTGATTTCAAAATAATTCAATTGAACTTGTGTTCAATATGCAAAAGGTAGAAAAAGGTTTACCTATAATAATTGATAGAAAAAGCTTCACGTAATGGCACTACGGCAAAACCCTTGAGTACACGCTCTCGATTGCGCTCGACGGGAAAGTAATCGGAGACCAATTGATCTGCGCATGCTCATAGTGACAAAATTACTTCCGATACCCCGTAGTCACGTCTCCCGTCCTGGTGCTAAAAGTCCCTATTCAGACATGTTTTGCAACCCGACTGAAGTAAAAACACCATGAGTCTTGTAAACACAGTTTGATGCTATTTATGTGTGCAGTGCACGTGTGACTGAGAACCACTGTAATAAGGGACAATGTTGTTTTGAAATAAAAGTATAATTTAGTGAGGTTGTTGGAGAGTGTTGTCTGATCTATATATATTATTTAGTGTTAACTATTGTGGTATTTCTGTTTATATTTAAGAAAGGTAAATACACATAAACTTACAGAGCTTGAGCAGTCTGCTAGTGTTTGCTCACATAGAAGAGCAAGTCTTGAAGCATCAAAGAGAGAGACGAGGTGTAGGTAGATGATCCTCTGTTCTACATCATGGTGGACTTCAATATCACACTACAACAACAAAAATATGTACTTGTTTGTACTAATTTCAGGGGAATTACAATTGATTTCAGCCAAACACCTTAAAAAGTTTTTTGCTTATCATCATTAAAATTGGCAAATCAATTTTTCTGATTATTATTATCAACATCAATTTCAACATCAATATACTTTATCGCTTTACTGTGTTTGACATTTTTGTACTGAAGTTCAGGGGAATTAGAATTGAAAATCTATATCTTTGATTTCAGCCAAACATCATCAACTTTTATATTGCTTATCATCATCAAAATTGGCAAATTAATTATCATGATTATTATTATCATCATAACCAACATCAAAATCATCATCATCATCATCAACATCATTATTTACATCATCAGGAGAATAATAAATTACTAACTGGTAAAAGATCTTGAGATGCAGTTGATTTTTCAACAAAACCAAGCTGTGGATCAAATTTAAAATAATGTTAGATTATTGTTATGATGATGATTTTGATATGGAGGCTAACTAGATAACTTCCCAGTTTATTTAGCCTCCATGCTCAATTTCTATATTCTATAAAACATACATAATAGAAGCACTCATACAAACATACCAACTGATATAGAAAGAAAAATGTAAAATGTATAATATAATGTAAATTGTAAAAGGTATATACAAAGAGCAAAATAAAGATTCTATTCTATTCTATATTGTTATAATCATCATTATGCTGTATCATTATTATCATCATAATCACAATTATTACCATCACTATCATAATCATCATCAGCATCAGCATATTTATCATCATCATTGTCATCATCATTATCATCATCACTATCAGCATCATCATCATCAGTAGCAGCATTATTATCATCATCAGTATCATTATCAGCATCATCATCATTATCATCATCATAATCATCACTATAAGCATCAGCATCATTATCAGCATCATTATTATCATCAGTATCATTATCAGCATCATTGTCATCATCATTATCATCATCACTATCGGCATCAATATCAGCATCATCATTATCATCAGCAGCAGCATTATCATCATCATCAGCAGCATCATTATCATCATCAGCAGCAGCATCATTATCATCAGCAGCAGCAGCATCATTATCATCATCATCGTCATCAACTGGATCAAGAACAACAAGTGGTTTGAACACCTAAAAACATTGCGATGCATCAACAATATTTCAAAGTAAACAAGTCAAACAATAAATAAAAATACAAAAATATTTAGATAACATATTCATAACATAAAATTCAACAATAACAAGCTGTAAAGATCTTTAGAAAACCAAATACAACAGGACTCATGTTCAAATCTAGAGATTATACTACGTACAGTACCTTGAATAAATCCTTCTCAATCGCCGAATTAATATGACGGGCTTTTGACTTGTAACCAAAACTCCCTTTGCCAATAATTCCAATAACACATACTTTATCATCTGCAAAACTAAACAACAGACAAAATAACATCGCCAATTGGAGCAAGAAGTTGTCGAAAAAAGTTGAAAACTTCCTCTTCATTATTGGGGGCAAAAATATCCTGAATAAAATAATAATGCTATATTTTCAAAGAAAATTACAACTATACTATATTAGGAATACGATAGTTAAGGAAAGAGGTTTACCTTTTCTTTGAATTAGTCAAACTTTGAAAGAATTCTACACTAGCCTTGTGGACACCTTTGTCCGCCATTTTGGCATTCTTGTACAATGTGGGTTTCCTGTGGTATAACACAGGAAACCCGAATAAAAGAACAAACAAAGTTGTGTGTGTTTCAGTTTCTTTAATAAGAAACACAAATTTAGAATTAAAATTTCATAAGAAAATTAGAAAAAAGGTAAAATAGAATGAATATTAATGGAATAATTTTAATCATTTAAAAAAATTATAATTGAAAATAAGTAAAACGCCCGGATAATATATTTAATTCAATGAATCATTATTGCGCCATTTTTCTATCTTCAATATTTCATTAAATCATCCTTTCTTCCTTTCATTTAATTTTTATTTTGTAAAAATAGTCAGGGAACACATACGCCTATTCTCAAGGGACATCATCAAATAGGTACAGAAAAGTCTTACGTCACATTACACGGAGCACTCGAAGCACGTGAATCGTTTTCCAACATGGCGGACAAGTTTCAAGAGTTTGCTGGTCGGTTCGGAAAAGCTCCCAGAGGAGTAGGAACAGGAGCTAAACTGCTTGCAGCTGGTGCATTAGCTGTATATGGAATCAAGGAATCCATTTTCACAGGTAAATTGGAGAAAAAGCTTTCAAAAATGCGCGATTTTGAAGCTCTATCTCACAACGTGGCTGTCCGGCTGACACTTCAGAGCACGTTGCATCAGAATTGACATCAAATTTATAATAAAAAATTAAATACGAATCTTTTTAGAAACCTTTTTTTTTAATTTACTCTTTATTTCTATTCCTCTATTACATTTTCTATGTAGAGATCGGAGTGGATTTTACTCACATTTTACATTTGATGCACATTTGTACAATAAAGTACTTGCAATATTCATAGATTGTTGCATAAACGAAATGCTTGAAATTATCTACAACAATAGTTTATTTTTGACGAATGAGTGAAGGTACTAACCTAATGTATTAGTTAAGGAGTACTATTTAGTTAAATAGACACAAAAGAGAAGAGAATTGAAAATTACTAAAGTGTATTTGGCTCGAGTTAAAATAATGCCAGTGTAGTTATTTTTAAAGAGGGTCCTGAAGGGACCATTACCATTTCCCAGTCTATATTTGGACCAAATCCCAGTCAAAAATAACATAATCCCAAAAGGTTTTGCTCAAGTTTTTTATCCCATTCCCATTTTCTATTGTTCTTTTATTT
This sequence comes from Metridium senile, assembly GCA_949775045.1. NCBI lineage: Eukaryota > Metazoa > Cnidaria > Anthozoa > Actiniaria > Metridiidae > Metridium > Metridium senile. Next base: position 5,047,383 of record OX459103.1, on the reverse strand, counting down.
GTAAATCCCAGTCCCAGTGCATCCAATCTCATTTTCCCAGTCAAAAAGAAGGCCAATCCCAGTACCCATTTTACCCCTTCAGGAGCCTCTTTAAACTACGAAAAACAGTGCAAAACACTCTAAAACAGTAAGATAAAATCTATTAATGAATCTAAGAGGATCATGTTTTTGTTTTGCTTCTTAGTTGATGGTGGTCATAGAGCAATCATCTTCAGCAGAATAGGAGGTGTACAGAATACAATTTACTCAGAAGGACTGCACTTCAGGTACAGAAAACCGATAACAGGATAATAATTTAACGATCCATGGTCACTTACTAGCATGCACCGAGTGAAAGACTGAATTTACCATGAATGGACCATGAAAGTCACTAATCAGATATTTTGATATCTTTTACAATGCGTGTGGGTTTATCTCTTACTAAATTGTTTAGCATTTTGTTGTATTTGTTTTCTCGTAATACAACTGCATGACTGTGAATGAATTATAACACTCAAATCAAAATAAACAACGCAAAGCATGCTGGTAAGTGACCATGGGTCTTTAATAAGTATTATTGATTCTTTAGTAGACTTGATTCTTGCGGGAGATATTCATAACTAGTGAGAAATGTACTATTTCCATGGTTCAAAGTAGAAATCAGAAAGGCCTGTTTTGGTCGAAACCTACAGACCCTTGTTGAGTCTTACTCTACCTAAATGTTCTTCATGAAGAGCGAGGAATATTATTATTATAATATCAAAGCAATTATACATACATGATATGTTTTGATGAAGACTGAGTTAGAAACTTCATATTGCTATTGTGAAAACTGCAAATTTCATAATATAAGTATTAATGATATCCATTTGATTTCAGAATTCCATGGTTCCAGTACCCAATTATTTACGATATTCGATCAAAACCCAGAAAAATTATTTCACCCACTGGCAGCAAAGGTAAATAATTTCCCTTGAATTGAGCCAAAACTACATTAACTGGTACTAATTTATTGTCTCCTTCTTGTACTGGACAAAATCTATGTACACCGAATCGAAATATGGCATCCAATTTTAATAACTATTGTTCTTTACTGGCTAGCCTCGCATACATGTAAAAACTCAATTGTGTTTCAAGGCTTAGCCTGTGCAAATGCGGCGCAGTGATAGATTACATGAAACTGAAGTATTAATGGTACTGAATTTTTCTAAACCAGATTTGCAGATGGTCAATATTGGTCTTCGTGTTCTTGCTCGTCCTGAGGCCAACCAACTCCCTGTTTTGTATCAAAGACTTGGTCTTGACTATGATGAAAGAGTACTTCCCTCTATCATGCACGAGGTATCATCATCATCATCATCATCATACTATCATCATCATTACTATCACTATTACCATCATCATTACTATCATTATTACCATCATCATCATCATCATCATCATCATGACTATCATCATTTAACCATCATCATCATCATCATTACCATCATTATTACCATCATCATTACTATCATCATCATACTATCATCATCATTACTATCATCATCATCATTACTATCATTACCATCATTATCATTACAATCATTACCATCATTATTTTATGTATTATCATCATCAATGATGTAACCATAGTGATTTTCATAACAATAATTGCAATCATTCTCATCATCAACAACGTCCTTACAACATCCTCATCATCATCTCTATCAACATCACTATCATTATCATCATAGCCATCTTTATTGCATCATTACTAAACCTCTTTATATTTCACAGGTTTTGAAGAGTGTAGTTGCTCAGTTTAATGCATCACAGCTTATCACAATGCGTCAGCAGGTACGTCTATGTTACCACCATAATAATAACTTGTTAGGGAAAGTTTTCATTGATTGTCATGTGCCGCAATTTACCTTTTGTCTAACTTTTAATTGATCAGTTTTTAAACTTGCAGATATGGCCTTTATGTTCTGGTTCTGGTTAAACACAAATTTGTTAGTTATATGGTTATATTCTAAGTTTTATTTCATCTTAAATTGCACTAGGAAATATGTATTGCACTGTACATGTATATACTCAATAAACTTGCATTTCATGTTTATCAGGCTTAAACCACTCAGCAGCATGTTGTGGTTTTAAACCAAATTTGTATCTGTTTAATTAAATACTCCTTTTAACTCTAACTTACACATTTGTTAAACATTTCTGAAAATGTAAATTATAATTCATATTTTTATCAATCACTAAATTATCATTACCAATTATTGTTGCCATCATCACTATTGTCATTATTAATATAATTATCATTATTACTATCATCATTGTTACCAATGAGCCATCATCATGTCCGCATCCTTATCATCCTTATCACTATCATCATCATTCACTATCATCATACTCATTGTCTTCATTATGAATATAATGATCATTATTACTATCATCATTGTTACCAATGAGTCATCATTTTCATCATCATCATGTTCACATCCTTATCACTTTAATAGGACAATAACATGACTTTTGGTAGTGTCATTTGCGCCTGAACGGAGTGACAAGGGCTGCAAATAAACAATATGCCTGACAAAAGTTATGTTATTCCCATTATCATCAATGTATTAGGTCATGTTTCAGAAAAATAAAGACATTTGGGAAATTTTCTGAAACAGGGCCGATGCGATATGATTTTCGCCAGCCAAAATTCATTTTCGCCCGCTAGGCACACGTTTTCAATAGACCAGTTTGTTATTTGGCCTAGTATATTGTTGTTAATCAAAAAATATATCTTTTGGGTGCATGGGAACCCCTCTTTCCGACTAGACTATGATTCACTATCATCATTATCTTCATTATTATTATCATCGTGATTATTTCATCCATAGGTCAGTTTACTAATCAGAAGACAGCTGGTTGAGAGAGGCAAAGACTTTCATGTTATTCTTGATGATGTGTCTATTGTAAGTATTCAAGTGTGAATTGGTATCCAGTACTTGCCTTTGATTGATTGAAAACACTAAAACCATAAAAGAAAACCAAACTACCTAAAATGACCTCAAATTTGGTTGAAATGTTTTGGAGATGTTTAAGAAAATAGACCTAATGGGCTAACGCGTTGCTATGTACGTTTCCACCCAATTCAAATCTTTTGGGAATAAGATTCTTTGTCTTATGTATTTCCATATCACGTGGAAAACATTTGGAACAAAAGTTTTTATTCCCAGAGGTTTTGAATTGGGTGGAAATGTACATAGCAACGCGTTAGCCAATTAGGTCTATCCCTTCCTTTCTAGCCTGCGTGCAGCCCCTTTGTTTACCCGTAATAAGGGTCTGCGAATTATTGCAAGATTCCGTGTTCTGGACCCCCAGCCGAGTTGCACGATTATATATAACAGGCTCTGATTGGCTGCTACGCCAGTTCATTCTTACATACTCTCTGATTGGCTCAAAAGCTCGTACTCGCATGCGCAGTAGAGACTAGTGTCATGATCGAGCAAAACAAGATGGCCGCTCAAAGGCGGCGAAAAGTTGTCTCTTCTAAAATGGCTCGGAAATGCCAAAAAAACGCAGTAAATGCACTAAAACTTACTTATGGAAGTAACAAATTTATCAGAGCCCCTGTATGGGTTGATAGTTCTCAAGTTTATCGTCGACTTATCGCCGAAATATTGAATTCTACTACTCGATGTAGATGAACTTTTTTTTGAACTGTTATTCATATCATAATTATTATTATACTTCATCACCTATACCATACCCTATTATATTATTCACTGTTCACATATCAACCACTATGCCATTCATGTTTATAAATATTTTTCAGATGCATTTTGATATGTTTTACATCAATCAATAATTGTTCTTTTACCGAAGTATGAAGCTTATATATCCATGTCAGTCCTTATATTTGACGATTTTCGACGTGACATCGAGTACGAGCTTTCGAGCCAATCAGAGAGTATGTAAGAATGAGCTGGTGTAGCAGCCAATCAGAGCCTGTTATATATAAACTCGGCTGGGGGTCCAGAACACGGAATCTTGCAATAATTCGCAGACCCTTATTACGGGTAAACAAAGGGGCTGCACGCAGGCTATTCCTTTCTTGATTTGAGTTATGAAGATGGTAATGTTCTGTCTATATTTTTAGACATTGTCATTGTTTCTTGTTATTTCATGACAGACTGATCTTAGCTTTGGTAAAGAGTATGAGAGAGCTATTGAATCCAAACAAGTTGGTAAGTGAGAATTACAACAGTTAATATATTATTTAAAGTAAAAATATATTATTTAAAATAATAGTTTAATAGTAAAATATATTATGTTATTGGTGCATTCACTGTTATTTGATTTCCTTGATGATAGAGACCTTTAGATTTAAGTACAAGTTTTCAATTTTGCCATTAGTGGGTATGCATCAGACTGTCATGATTGCTTGAAAAACCTGTTGTCGTTGCTTGTACAACAACAATTTTTGTAGCAAAACTCATACTGTATAATAGAGATGCTTCATCCAGATATCTCGACCATTTTTGTCAAAAACACTCAATACAATTTCCTTCATGTATAATGATTATAATAATAAAAATCCTTGTTTTTTGTTTTCCCACAGCTCAACAGGAAGCCCAGAGAGCTCAGTTTGCTGTAGAGAAGGCAAGACAGGAAAGACAACAGAAGATTGTCCAAGCTGAGGGAGAAGCCCAAGCAGCTAAACTTATATCCTTTAATGCATTTCATTCAAACTAAAATAAATATAGAACAATGTTTTCAGAGAGTTTTTGTATGTAGGTTTCATTGTGCACCAATAGTCATTTTTACATTTCCATTCAGTGACCACAAATGATAGTTCCCAGTCGAGGTTCCAGTTGCTGCACATGATAAATTATAGCTTTGCTATGCGCATCAACTGGAACCTCGACTTGGAACTATTATTTGTGGTCACTGAACGGAAGTTACTGTGAAAAGGACTATTTCCAAAACTGTTGTCACAGTCAAAGCTACAGTGAATAGTTATTTTGTTGGTTATTTTATCATAGTTTTAATTAAAATCAATTTATTACAAGTTTCCTTTCCGAAATATCCTGTTCAACACCTACCACTGCAACAGCTTGCCATGATAATATAGTCATAATCTCATTCAACTAATAAATTTTTTGAAGAAACAAAAGACAAAATGCTGACTTCCTTTGCAGCCTTAAGGCCCGTTTACACTAGAAATTTTGTCATGCGAAAAGAGATGCAATTCAATGGCGATTTTATTGCAGCTTTGTCACCCCAATTTCGAATACGCTGGAATTTAGGAGACACAAAGTCGCAGCAAATTGCAATAAATTTCGAGCATGTTCAAAGTAACAAATCTGTGATAAAATCGCCATTGAAAATTGCTAGTGTAGACAGGCCTTTAGAGTGCTGACTGTTTTGGAATTGGTGTATAAACTACTCAGTCCCTTCCATGTTTCTTGTAATCTCATACTCTATTTCAAGCTCTGTGAAAAAAGCAATGTTTTCCTTGACTGTTTTTACCTTGGAGATGCTCTCACAGATAATCCAGGTTACCTTAAGCTAAGAAAGGTCCGAGCAGCTCAAAAAATTGCTAGAACTGTAAGTAACAAACAAGTTTAGTGATGACTTGATGTCATGTTAATTTGCCTCAAATTTAGAACATTTAGGCTATGTAATGATGGTGCTCATGATGTTGATAACAATAGACCACTTTCATAAATACCATAATATGTACCGGAAAACGATTTTTCAAGTAAACAGATATTTTAATATTCTAGCACTGTCATATGAAAGAAACACCTGAAATAGGCATGTTTGGAAGGTTTTGATACTCTGGCTAAAATACCAAAGAAGTTATGCTCAATAAAAAATGTAGAGATTTGTGTTCAATTTTCTGCCAAGGCCTTTGATGCCTCGTTTTGGTGTTTTTCTGATTTTTCAAACTCTTATAGCTTCTTGCAAATTTAATCGTTTTTTCTCAAACTTTCAAAAGATATTGTTATGGTGAATGTCTATCATATGATAGCTTTCTTTTTTTTTTAATGTCAATTTAAAAAAATTATGATAATTTATGGTGGCAGCCATTTACAAAAGTAATCTATGATGATGTTTGTGAAATAAGATGTAGACAGTTCTCCTGCTTCTTACCAACAATGAATGACTTTTATCATATTCTTCAAATCTTGTCAATGATTAAAGTTCAATCTAGTGCTTAGCTTGGTTTGACTCTTGATAAAAACTGTTTGGAGTTAAAAATCAGTGAACGGATCAATAAGCAACCAGGCCCCAGGGGACCAGAGTTTATACTAATCCTATTTCACTGTTTTCTAGATCTCTCAGTCTGCTAATCCTGTGTATTTGGATGCCGAGGCTCTGATGTTGAACCTTAGAAGCAAAGATGACTTTGATAAGTGAGTATACACACCTTGTTTTCTCAGGCAAACATTTATTCTTGTCTTGGAATAATCTATGCACACAATCTTCACATAAACGCACATCACTATTTGGTGAAAGTAGGCCATGAAGTAGGTTACTTTTGATAAGTGAGTATACACCTATTTCAAAAAAGTTTTCTCAGGCAAACATTTATTAATTCCTGTCTTGGAATAACCTCTGCACACAACCTTCATGTAAACTCACACCACTATTCGTGCCCAATAAAGCTGTTAAAAAAAAAAAGTAGGCCATGAAGTACTCCACTTTTGTATTTATAATGAATTGAAATACCTTTGGTGTACAAGTGAAATACAGATACATGAGAAAAATAACATGTATTTATACATACAATGTATTATATGTATTTTGTATCTAAACATGAACAAATTATTATCCACCTCAGGCTTAGTGAATATCGGTTTTGGTTATTATTCACCGATATTCACTTCGCTTTTGGCAAATAATAATATTGTTAAAAGGCCACTAAATAAGAACTATTCCATTTCATGGATATGTACTGGTTATTAATCAATTTTATTTCAATTTTTTCAGTGCTGCTTTGAAAGGCTCGGGAGAAGAATAAAGAAAAATATGTTTTTGTTAAGAAACTGAAATTTGGAAATTGTGGGAAAATGCTAGACTCTGTGCTAACAACAAATTAATGTTATAGTTCAATCAGTAATATGAAATAACATTGTAAACAAAACTTGGACAAGCTTGTGTAACTTTTATTGTATTGCAATAAACTACTGACAAAAATATAAACGTCTTGTGTAATAATTTAAAAGTTACTGTACACTATACATGTACACTGAATTAAAATATGATGACCAATTTGAATAACTATTGTTCTAGACTGGCTAGTGTTTCATACATGTATACTGAATTAGAGTGGTTTTCATTAACCCGTGAAACAAAGTGTAATAGGGAAAGAGTAATAAAGTGTATTAATGTGTAATAGTGCTATTGAACAAATGATTATAAAACACAAAGTTAAAGTGTAATAAAGTGTAATAAAGCATATTACGCTAAAGTGTGTTTCACGGGTTAATGAAAACCACTCTAAAACATGGTGACCAATTTGAATAGCTATTGTTCAAGACTGACTAATGACACACACCTTCACTGAATTAAAATATAGTGACTACTTTGAATAACTATTGTTCGGGACTGACTAACTTCACACATCTTGACTGAATTAAAATATGGTGACCAATTTGAATAACTATTGTTCTAGACTGGCTAGTCTTGCATACATGTATACTGAATTAGAGTGGTTTTCATTAACCCGTGAAACAAAGTGTAATAGGGAAAGAGTAATAAAGTGTATTAATGTGTAATAGTGCTATTGAACAAATGATTATAAAACACAAAGTTAAAGTTAAAGTGTAATAAGCATATTACGCTAAAGTGTGTTTCACGGGTTAATGAAAACCACTCTAAAACTTGGTGACCAATTTGAATAGCTATTGTTCTAGACTGACTAACGACACACATCTTCACTGAATTAAAATATGGTGACCAACTTGAATAGCTATTGTTCTAGACTGACTAGTCTCTCATACATGTATACTGAATCAAAATATGATGACCAATTTGAATAATTATTGGTCTAGACTGACTAGCCACACACACATCTACACTTACTTAAAATATAGTGACCAATTTGAACGGACTTATCTCTAATACTTGTAAACTGAATTAAAATATAGTGATCGAATTGAATAACTATTCAGGACTGTCAACACACATGTACACTGACTGTACACCAAATCAAACTTTGGTGACCAATTAGACTAATGCTCTGGAGTGACAAGCAGTTGACTTGGTCTTTACATGACCTAAAATGAGTTGAAAATGGTTTAAAGGATAAGTTATGACATGGTGATGGAAAAGCTGTTTCTTTTGCATGTTAAGAACTCACATGAAAAGTTTGCCACTAACTCCATCGCTACTGTTTACCTTATTGATATAATAGATGTCCAAACACTATCATCCTGTAACCAATAGCCTCATTTCTAATTCAACTCGTCTTTGAAACAAGCACAATATTTGCCACCCAAACTCCAACACTACTGTTTCCTTTATTGATATAATAGATGTCCAAACACTATCATAACCAATAGCCTCATTTCTAATTCAACTCGTCTTTGAAATAAGCAAAATATTTGCCACTGTAACTCCAACACTACTCCTCCTCGTACTCATTGATACAACAGACGTCCATTTCTTGTTTTCTGGATCATATTTTTCTATACTGTTCAAACTTGAGCTGCCGTCATTGCCACCGACAGCATAAAGATGGTCATCCATGACAGCTAGGTCATGTGTGCTGCGACGTACATTCATGGGGGTGAGTGCTGTCCATGTGTTTGTTACAGGGTCGTAGCGTTCCATAGTATTGAGACATGAAGCACCATCATTTCCACCTGAGGTTATAAAAAAGAGAATTAAGTTATCAAATGAATTGTATGTTGAAACTGTGATAAATAAAACAGTGATAAATATATCAGTGACAAATAAAACATAAATAAAACAGTGATAAATAAAACATGATAAATAAAACTGAGAAATAAAACTGATAAATAAAACTGATAAGAAAACACTGATAAGAAAACACTGATAAATACAACAGTGATAAATAAATAGTGATAAATAAATAGTGATAAAAACACTGATAAATAACTGATAAATAACACTGATAAGAAAACACTGATAAATAAACTGATAAAAACACTGATAAATAACACTGATAAATAAAACTGATAAGAAAACACTGATAAATACAACAGTGATAAATATATAGTGATAAAAAACACTGATAAATACAACAGTGATAAATATATAGTGATAAAAAACTGATAAATAAAACTAAAATAAAAGGGAATTGACCATTTGGACCCTCTCTAAAGATATGCACTTATAATCTTTCAACAGATAGCAATCTTGATCACCATTTTGTTTGTTTGGTTATTTCTTTAAAATCAACCGTCCTATTCTGCTAAAGTGTTGTTATGTGTGTTTCCACCCAATTCAATTTTTTTTTTGGAATAACATGGGAGAAGTTAAATTGCATCTGGTTTCTAATAATTAATAGCCCAATTGAGAAAAACAAAGTATGTTCTAACTTACCAACAACATAAAGAAAGTCATTCATAACTGCCACACCTGCACTGCTTCTTCTACTGGCCATGTTAGCAACAGGTTCCCACGTATTGGTTAGAGGGTTAAACCGTTCTACAGTGTTTAGATGTGCGCTGCCGTCGTATCCACCAACGGCGTATATCAGCCCATTAAGGACACCCACACGGACATAACGTCTGATGAAACACAACAAAAACAGTCAAGTAAATTTGTCTTTACCTAGATACTTTGTTTTTTTTTTAAATTATTACAGAGTGAAAGGTACATGTTGATTGTACAACTGAAGGGACTGTGGGTCTTTGATATTGATTATCTATGTATCTTTGGTGACAGAAAACGAATTTCCAGCACAATGCCAGCCCCATATAGTAAAGAAGGGATTAAAATTGACGAAACTGTGCTTAGCAATCACGAAAAACACTAGGATATGTTGTATGCTTAACCACAATTCCTTTCGGTCGTGCAATCGCCGTACGCCATTCACTCTGTCAATCTTTTTTGAAATAAGTGTGTATATGACATCCCTTCTACGTCGTATAGATACCTTTTAGTGCCCATAACTGCAATTGATGTCCATTTTCCAATCAGGGTATCATATCTCTCAGTACTACTCAGACAAGACGCACCATCATAACCGCCGACAGCATATATCAGATCATTAACCACTGCTATCCCCAGGCAACTCCGCTTTGTCCCCATGGGTGTAACAGGGTGCCACTTATTCTCTTGAGGACAGTAACGCTCAACAGTTGCTAAATCAGTACTCCCGTCGTAGCCTCCGACAGCGTAGATTTCACGATCAACAACAGCTACGCCAACCCTGGCTCTTTTAGTTGACATGGAGGGGATCGTGCACCAGCGATCAACCTTTGGGTCGTAACATTCACATTCACTGTGAATTGCAAACAAGCTGCCGCCACCAATAGCGAACAAGATAGGTACTTGTCCAGATGGGTTACGTGGTCTGGTCCTAGGGCTTTTTAGCATTGATCTTTTTTCTGGTAGTAAGTGATATTTTAATGCTTCGATGAGTAAATCTTTGCAACATTCTTGGTTTGATTTTATAACCTCTGCTGTCTCTACTCTAGAAGTGAGGCATTCTGTCGACAACAGAGGCAACCTCACTTGAGATAACAACTTATTTAGATATTGTTTTCTGTTCTCTTTATCATGATTGATCCATGAAATAACAGCGTTGAAGACTTGCTCCTCGTTTTTCACATTGATCTCGTTACTTGAGATTAACTCAAGGACATGCTCACCTCTCAGGAGCAAAAACTCTTCCGTCTGCGTAACGTCAACAAAATGAAGTAGAGCAAATTTGTGTGAAGATTCCAACAAATCGCCACAAGTGTGGGCATCGGCGAATGAACGGATGCCTAGACAGTTAGAAGGATGAAGCTGTTTTTTAAGAAATTCGCAGCAAGCAATCCTCACATTGTTCAACTGCAGAAGACTGGAAGCAGGGAGTAATGTTTGAACGTTTTCCTCGTTGACCTCTATGCTCGCGGTGTACGCGAAGTCTACGAGCATCTCCATAGCATCTGGATCGACTTGCTTCAAAGTAACCTCTCTTTGTCGACTCTCTAAAAGCTCGCTGGTAAACATTGCATGAAAGTAAGGCGAAGAAGCAGCAAGAACAAGCCTATGAGCCATTATTCGTCGTTCGCCCACGACCAGAACGACGTCGCAGAGCTGAGAGTTGAGTCGCATGTATTTCATCGCCTCGAAGGCTTCTTGCAAATGTGTGGACGAAAAATGAGGCACACAATCATCTCTGCTGCTATCCTTACAGGTTCTTCTTAAGCTTTCCATTTTAAAAGCTACGAACAACAGTAAGATTTAGGGTAAATATTTCAAATACTTTGTTGTTGATGTCAAAATATACTAACACAAACACCAAATATTACATGTGTAAAGACGATCAAGCCAAGCCCATCCGATGTTTAAAATATTCAAAGATGCTTTCTGTCTTTAAGTATTTATGTGAAAAGAGCTTCTGTTTCCACTATAATGGCGATCCTTGGTCGATTGTTGTGTTTTGCAAGCATAAAGTTTGTTTGTTTGATTCTCTTTGTAAGTCGTCTTCAGCTGAACTTGACTGGTCACCAGACTTCTGCGCTATCTACACAGGAAGCCCAATTACGGTTCCCTCTCAGTAAGGGGGAAGGGGAGGTTCTTGTTGTCCTGTTGTCATAGTATCTTCTCATGTTCAATAGTAGTAAATATCCTCGCCCTGTTTGGGGGGATTTGAGTGATGACTTGTTGCGTCCTCGGTGATCTTTTATGTCCTCCTGTGCTTTTTATCAAGGACGTTCTCCTATCTGGATATAATTAACAATAACAATAATAATACATATGAAATTCATATAGACCTGAATGTGGGTCCAGCCGGAGTGCGTAACCCAGCCTGCCGCATGAAAATCGGATGATCTACTAATAAAACTATGCCAAATAGTTACCGGTACAACAACCGCCAGCTATTATAAAAGTACGTAGCATGCAAAACCTCCCCCCGCTATGAAAGGCGGGAAAGGGATTGGGGAGAGGGGAAGGAATGAGGGCTGTCCCTCCCTCCTTCCCTCCCTCCCTCCCTCCCTCCCTCCCTCCCTCCCTCCCCATCCCTTCCAGCTCCACTCCCCAGTACACAGATCTCACAAGCTAAAATTCACAAAGTCACGGCATTTATCGTGCTGACAAACAGACTAAACAAACACAAGCTTAGGGGTCATAAACACCACGTGAGCATCCTAGATAGTGGGTGGTTCCTTACAAAAATAAATCACTTTTTAACGTCTCGATCGTGGTTCCTTGGAGCTGTAACCTCTTGTTCAAGGTAAACTATTACATAAGTTAGAGTGGTTTTCATTAACCCGTGAAACAAAGTGTATTAATTAAAGTGTAACTGAGTCAAATAACAACAAAAGAACACAATGAAATTAAGGTGTATTAAAGAGTAATACACTAAAGTGTGTTTCACGGGTTAATGAAAACCACTCTACTGACAAACAACTGGATTGCAGTTAATCCGAACAAGTTAGCTGATTTGCAAAGCACATTTAGACGTCGTGTTTTTATATATATCATGATTGGTGTTGGAATGTTTTGAAATATTTGAGTATTATTGCATGTGCATCGTTTTATATTGTCGACCTTAAAAGATTAATGTCCATAACGTGTGTAAGTTACACTAAAGTTACTATTTTCACTCTCAGCTAATAGCTTCCTCAGAAACACCGACACAGCTTACAAGTTACACAATAGTTTCTCTCCTAAGATGTCCCTGGGAACACATTTGATTGGTGCTTTGCTGGCATTAATGTTTGCGTCCGTGTGCTACGCTGGTATATGCGATGAAGGACCTCCCCGTAAATTCTGCTTTGATAATCATAACCTGACGGGTTACCATGACTGCAAAAAAGATCCAAAGACTGGGAAAATGGTCGATGATGCACACCAATGTCCTCCAGATACAAGGTATTGCGTTACACCTTACACTAACGTTACCGCTGACAGTGACATTGCGTTACAGTCACGCTGCGATATATTCATTTATACATTCGTTGTTTAAATCGATTCATTCACATATTCATCCATCTATTTTATTCATTCTTTCATCCTATCAATTAGAGAGGCGTAATGGTCTAGTGGTCAGGGGATTGAATTCCGGGCCTAATGGTCTGGGTTCGATTCCCGGCCCGGGCGATTACGTTGTGTCCTTAGGCAAGACACTTTACTCTCTCAGTGCCTCATTATCGTCTTCTCGGATAAGGAAGTAAAGCCGGATGTCCCTTCTACCTTCCCCCTAATTCCTATGTAAGGTGGACGTTGTGCTCTTCTAAAAGAGCAGGGGATTGTCTCCCGGCACAACAGTCAGGTCTCATGCAGTACACTATACAGGGCCCACAGTAATTGGCGTAAACTGTTGTGGTGTCCCTGCCTTAGTATGAAGGAAAAGCTTATGAAATAAAATAAAAATAAAATAAATTAACTATATGTCTACTTTGATGGGAATATGGAATTATATACATGTACGTACAATGTACGTGTGCATATGTGAGGGGGAGGGGTGGGGACAGCTGTACACAGGCTATATATTATATACATGTACGTACAATGTACGTGTGCATATGTGAGGGGGAGGGGTGGAGACAGCTATACACAGGCCATATATTTTGTTTTCCACTGTAATGTAGATTAATATACACCTATTTCAAAAATCATTGTCGCAGCCGAAGCTACAGTCCACACACTGAAGCCTGCAAAGGATGTCGGTATTTTCTTCTCTTCTCGATTTATTCATAGCATATTTTTGCTTGTGCGTGTTTGGGTTAGGGACTGCGCAATAATTATCAGGAGGGGGGGTTGAGAATCCAGAGGGAGGGGGGGGGGGGGGCATAATCTAAACTTATGTCTTGCATGAAAGAGGGGGGGCAACGTCCAATATTAATCAGTGAAGGAGGGGGGTAACACCTATTAAACTTTAATTTGAAACTGAAAACTCAAGAGAACTGAAGTCTTATTTGTTGCTGACGAAGACGTCCTCGTCAATGTTGGTTAGATTCTCTGGCGATCTTGATAAAACCCTTTTCTCGTAAGTATTCAGCAGTCTTCTCAATTTGAACGAATGGGGGGTGCAGTCTAATTTTTTCCGTTATGGTAGGGGGGGCAAGGCGTAATGTTCTTCATTTGTGAGGGGGGAGTAATTAACTTTTTCGATTTTTTTCGCTCATTTCTCAACCCCCCCCCCCCCCCCCCCCCCCCCTCCTGATAATTATTGCGCAGTCCCTTAATGACCAGAAACTAGTAGTTATAGTAGTAGATGATGAAACAAATATTTCTGAAAAAACGAGTAATAAACCAACAATTTATGTTCACGTTACCGACATCCTTAGCAGGCTTCAGAGTGTAGACTGTACCTTCGCCTGCGACAACGATTATTGAAATAGGTGTGTATTGTAACTTTGTAATTGTAGTGTGTTGTAGCTGTAAGTTTTATTCATTTATTTATGTAAATTGTTTGTAAATTATCAAATAAGAAAAAAAAAAAACTAAAAACCTTTTTTCCACGGTGTACCCTAGGTGCACATGCATGGGAGTACTATGCGATACAGACACACCTTGTGGCAAGTACAGTTTACCTCCTAGCTGGCCAGAAGACTATAATATGCACTTAAACACGGTAGACAAGACATGTAATGCTAAAGGATGTCAAACAACGTAAGTCATGCAATCATGTCTTGGATTGGTGTATGAAGACTGTCATGTTTGATATTTTAATGTGACCTGGTTATATCACATGATAAACATGTAACACAACACATTAGGGACTGGTCATAAAGAATAGGGGGGGGGGGGGGGGTAGGCCGGAAAAAAAGGTGGGGTGGGCCATAATTTTTGAGCATGAAAAAAGGGGTGGGCCATGAAAAATTAAGCAATACACTGGGGGTATTTGGGGGTAATTGTGGTGCATTGTATAGAGGTGGGCTACGTGTAACTATGCATAGACTAAAGGGTGGGCCAATAAAAGTCATTCCTTGGGAATTCTGAATTTTCCGGCCCACCCCCCCCCCCCCCCCTCCCCCCTATATTTAATGACCAGTCCCTTAGTATATACACAATTCACAACCTCATAAGAACGCACGCTATTATTGGTTCGCTATCTCGGGATATTAGATCATATCTACCACTGAAGCTCGTGCGTCTTGTCACGCTTTGTAATATTACGCAATAATTTTTTATTTTATACAAGAATTTTCATTTCTTTATTTTTTGTTCGGTTGTGAATTGTGTATATACTAAAACAATTATTCACTAAGGCCAAATGGTTGTCCTGATTTCTTAGGGACATGGTTTGATCACATGATATATTTGTAACGCAATAATACCCTTATTTTCTGCGTGACACATATTTAGGTATAACTTATACTCGCATTGGCGTGACACTAAGAACAAGAGGTACAGACGTGACAGTACGACACCAGCTACGGGTTACAACTATTTTATTGTTTCACCGAACAACCAATCTACGTATGATAAGGTAGGGGGCTGTCTCAGTTATTGTGGAATGCGTTACTTTGGTTGGTCACGCAAAGGGAGAGATCGCTGCGTGACAACTGATAATGATGGCAATTGTCAGAATTGTAATAACATGTGGATGATAATGATGATGGTGATGATAATGCTATTGATAATGATGGTAATTATGATGATGATAATGATGATGTAAATGATGATAATAGGATGATGGTGATGACATTGTTGAGAATAACGATTGTGAAAATAAAAATGATGATGTGATGATGATTGTAAAGATAACGATGATGGTGATGATAATGATATTGATAATGATGGTAATTATGATGATGATAATGATGATGTAAATGATGTTAGTATAAATACGCAGGTGATTATAGAAAATCGCGCGCGCTGATTGGTTTGCTATCTCGGATTATCAGCCGATAATCACCTTTTCGGACAAAATGGCTGCCAGTAGTTGTTTTGTCACTGTTAGCGAAGATGAAATTGAAAACTTGAAAAAATGCTGTCCCAAAATCGACAAAAGGAGATACTAAGTTTGGTGTCAAGCTATTTAAAGGTATCATAGTAAATTTTCACGTTTTGTTTTTTTTCTTGTCATTATATGCGAGACAAAGTTTACAATTTTTACGCGTAACGGCCGCGCTTTTAAAAAATAAAATATTTTCACTTTCAATGCTGTTTCCTTCTTTCTTTTTTGAAATAATCACCTTTGTATTTATACTAAAACGATTATTCACCTCAGGCGAAGTGATTATCGGTGAATATTTACCTCGCAGCTCGAAGATAATGACATTGTTGATAATAACGATGGTGATCGATAATATAAAAATATAAATGATGATGTTGTGACGATAATGTTATTGATAATGATGGTAATTATAATGATGATGATGATGTGAATGATGATAATAGGATGATGGTGATGATAATGATATTGATAATGATGGTAATTATAATGATGATGATGATGTGAATGATGATAATAGGATGATGGTGATGATAATGATATTGATAATGATGGTAATTATAATGATGATGATGATGTGAATGATGATAATAGGATGATGGTGATGATAATGATATTGATAATGATGGTAATTATAATGATGATGATGATGTGAATGATGATAATAAGATAAGGATGGTGATATGACATTGTTGATAATATTAATTGTGAAAATAAAAAATGATTATGTGATGATGGTGGTGAAGATATATATTGCCAATGATGGTAATTATAATTATGATGATAATGATGATGTAAATGATGATAATTAGATGATGGATGGTAATAACCTTGTTGATATAACGATTGTGAAAATAAAAATGATGAAAATGACGAGAAAATTATGATGATTTTATGAAGATGACTGTAGTAATCAATCATGTGAAAAGTGTTAAGTTTGTTACTTTATTGGTCACGCAAACTGACAGGGATGGGGAAAAAGGAGGTCTTTGCGTGACAGGGATGGGGGGAAAATAAGGTCTTTGCGTGACAACAACAAATAACTATTAATTTATAAATATTTCATTCATCAGTACGACATCAATCCCAAGACCAAATCCTGCAAAAAGTCCACAATTCCCTCTTTTCCGGCAAAGTTCTCTGATATCCCGTCCTACTTCAAGTACAACGGCACTGAGACAGTAACCGGAAGTGTAACAGACCGTTGGATTTGGATGGTTGGAGGAACAAACAGTGAAGACGCCATCAGTACTTATGTGTGGAACGTACGCAATAAGAGTCCTCAACAATACAGGTTGAATGAACCAATGAGTAAAGAGAAACAAGAAAGTCGTCAGTACAAGTTGTACGTCAGGACCTTTCTACCTGGACCACCCGATGCAGATATATTTGAGCTGCCAAGTTTTTGTGAGAGCGAACTAGGGCGTTATCCTAAGTTAGACTTCAACGAAGTAGAGAAGGATGATTTTCTTGATTTTCTTGAATTGAAATGATCGATGTACAAGATGGGATGATGTCCATCGTGGTTATACTGATTAATTCTGATTGATGATGATGATGATGATAGTGTTGATGATGATGATGATAGTGTTGATGATGATGTTATTGTTGATGATTGTGTTGATGATGAATGCGCATTTGATCATCGAGTCATGTTAAAATGCGCGTTATAAGCATTAAATATTATATTATTATTATTATCGATGGTGATCACTATGATGATGTTCGTGATTATGATATTGGTGCCGATGTGCCGACTGCATTGGTGTCAGATGACGTCGTGATTAAGATGATCGTGATTATGATCTTGATCTTGATATAAATGGTGGTGCCGATGATGATGTTGATGATGATTATGACATTGGTGTTGATGATGATTTTGTTGTAGATGATGATGATGATGATTACGATGTTGGTTTTGATAATGATTGCATATGTTGTTGATGATGATGTTGATGGTGTCAGATGACGTCGTAATTAAGATGATGTTCATGATTATGGTGATGTTGGTGTTGATATAAATGGTGGTGCCAATGATGATTATGACATTGGTGTTGATGATGATGATGATAATGATGATAGTCATGATGGCGCGATGAGTCAGTGATGATATGATGACGAGGATGACGGTGAAATTGATGAAAGCAACGATGATATTTGATAATGTTACTATAATAATCACAATTGACACAAAGACGGTGATAATGATGGCTATAAAAAATAAATTATAAATAAATCGATGTCTTGACGTCTCATTTTTTTGTAGCCTTATTGGGGGGATTCAGAACCGTACATTTAACATTTTAGCACACAACTCTGCATGCTCACATGTTGATTTTTGCGGAGAGGAAAACTAGCCGTGAAAAAATGATATAAGGGATGTCCTAATATTAATGAAGTTAGCAAGTGTTCTGTAATAATAATAATAATTGTTTTAATAGTCATTTATTATCTATTCATACCATAAACATATTTTTTTTGTACACGACTTGAACCTTCACAATGTACATTACTTACCCTAAGACTGCGGATTTAATTAAGGGAAATTTCCCTTCAAATAAGTTCCCCTCCCCCTTTCTTATCTTGTGACCTCTGTATGGCGCAAGCACTTGAGCGTACGTGCAGCTTAATATAGATTTCTTAGAAGAGGACTTAGTAGAAAAAATAAAAACATTTCCCCGAAAAATTATAAGAAAAAAACTTGAATCAGCATGCATATAATTTAGTAAATACCTTAAATCAGCACAAACTATAGTGTCTTTGTCTTACAAACCAATCAACGCACCAGAAAAACACGTCATGCACTTTGAAATGGCCAATTGAAACGTGAGAAAACAGTGACGTCATCATCTGAAAGCTTTTGACCAATCAGCACACAAGAAAATGACATCATAGTTTCTTCAAATGTTTATATCTTTACTGAGATTCTATTTTCATTCAGTTGACTTTTCCTTCAGAAAGGTCAGAAGAGGCTGGTTGTGAAGTATTCCGATTTCTTGCTTTTTGCTTGTCTTAGGTAAGTTTAACTCCTAGTCATGCAGATTTCTGGAAAACCCAATTTGATATACAAGAACCGTTTAAATACATTTAAATCGAGATTGAGAATTTTTTAAGCCATATTTTTGTTGAACACAATTTGTATATAGTCTTTTATATTTGATATTTATTCATTTTTTTATTATAATTTTGTAAACGCATAGATATTTTTAAATGCGTTCTAAGTAACTATTATTATTAACCCAAAACTTTGATTTTGTTACGAGATTTCTTTCCGCGGACTCTGAGTTTAAGCTATTTATCTATCTACATGCATGCTGACATCTATATTTGTTTAACAAGTAACGTAATCATGCAACTTTGACATTCCACTGCTATAGAGTATCTCTAGTTCCGTTTTCTGACAAGAAAATGAGAGATTTATATTTTCAATTTCTCTGCTGTCACACCGCATTTTCTTGTCAGACTTGAATCAAACGAAAGAGACTTTGCTAGAAGGTCTAGAAGGGAACTCTGACAGTTGCTTTGACAAAAGCTTCATTTTCTTCTATTTTCCGCATGCAAAACGATGCTCTAAGCTAGCAGTGAACTTTGACAGTTGCTTTGACAAGAGCTTCATTTCTTTATATTTTCCACCTGCAAGACGATTCTATTTTCCACATGCAAGACGATGCTCTAAGCTAGCAGTGAACTTTGACATTTGCTTTGACAAAAGCTTCATTTCCTTCTATTTTCCGCATGCAAGACGATGCTCTTAGCTATCGGTGAACTTTGACAGTTGCTTTCAGCTAACAAATGTTTCATTTCATTCTATTTTCCGCATGCAAAATGATGTTCTAAGCTAGCAGTGAACAGTTGCTTTGACAAAAGCTTCATTTCCTTCTATTTTCCGCCTGCAAAACGATGCTCTAAGCTAGCAGGCATGCTGTAGCTGCAAAACTGTTAGTCTTCCATTCATAAAAATATATATTCATAAAATGTAGGGACAACCTTATTTAAAGATACGCTTCCATTGATCTTAAGGATATTTCTATCAATCTCTTATGTATATCATCTGTTTTGCATCAAAAGCAAGAGGTTTCGTAATGGATTCAGGTTGCGTCTTGGCATGTTACAATAACTCGTGCTCAAACTTGCAAAGTTTTTTTTTTAACTCTGTGAACGTGCATTGATCAAGACATTGCATACCTAAAGAGTTAAACAGTATGCCAACAATTCAAAAAATTGCATAAGTAAGAAAATTCTTCCATTTCAGAAATCAACTTGTTTCCGGTTTTATCTATTCCAATAGGTCAAAAGATGTCCCTTGGAACGTATTTGCTAGGTGTTGTGGTAGCCCTCGTAATAGTGCCCAGTTGCTATTCTGACGACTTCTGCGATGAAGGACCCCCAGGAACATTCTGTTTAACGGGCCTGGCAGGATATCGCACATGTGTCTATAACAAAACGACTGGCAAGATAGATGATAAAATTTATCAATGCCCGCCCAACACAAGGTATTGTGTGACATCAGATTGTGTTACATTGTCACGATGGTGTTTTTACCTTCGCTAATCACCTGCAGCCCAACTAGTCCATCTGAGGATTTTTTTAAAGCAAATAAGATATTTTTTACCGCGCGTGCCAAGATAATTAAGACGTTCGCAGGCAATTAGAGTCGTGATGTTATTTTTTTGAAACTCTGCATAAGAAAACTTGATTATATAAGAGTTTAAAATATGAAATAAAAAATGGGGGTCACCGTGCTTGATTTTGAGATAAAGTGTGGTGAATGTTGACCATTTTCACGAAAATGCCGCGCGCTTTTTCATACGGCTAATAATGTCAGATAAACGCTAATAATTACTGGAACATTGTTGTTGAAGCCTCACCGCTTATGTCTACCATCGGATATAAGTATATTTAACACAAAGACTATAACAAAAAAAATTAGTTAAATCATAGTTAATAGAACTCTGGTTCAATATTGCGCGCGGTAAAAAATGATTTATATTAGTTTTTAAAATTTTCTCAGTTGATAGTTGGGCTGCCTGTGTCATTAAGTACTATTTTTTTCCTATTTTAAGGTGTACATGTATGATGATACCATGTCAAACGTCTACTCCATGTGGTAGCTACAGACTTCCACCCGTCTGGCCTCAGGACTACTGGATTGATTTTAACACAATCGATAAAGTTTGCTCACCTACGGGATGTCACACAACGTGAGTAATGATCAAATTGTCACGCAATCCTATCTATCGATTTGATGCAACAACGTTACATAATTGAAATGTCACACAACCTTAATTTCAGTATTATCACATTTATATACTAGAGAGTATTCGTAAAACCCACTTTAAAATGCAAATGAGAATATGTGTGAAATAACATGTTAATGAGGTGTGCGTGTAGCTATTTGCATTCATTTTTTTTTCTTTGAGCAATAAGCCACTTAGTTAACTGTGGAAAACATTGATAAAAGTGGTTTCGAGTAAATCTATAAACGTTTTCGTTGTCAATCATGTTTTTTTTTTTGATTATTTGAAGCCGAGAGCGCAAGTCACTGAAGCATTTTATAACACGCACACCTAACAGCATATTATTTTGCACATATTCTCATTTGCATTTTAAAAGTTATACAAATACGCTCTACTATCAGATGTCAGACAGCCCTATTTTAAGAGTCACGCAATATCATTAGTATTAAATATTTTAACGTAATGTCACGCAACTCTGCAATTAAGTAACACAATGCGGTTCATTACAGGTACAGTCGTTATGCGATTTGGCGTGACACAAAGAACAAGAAATACAGAGTAGACACTACAATCGCCCCACATGACCCTGCCTATGAGTATTGGATCGTATTTGGAAACAGCGAATCATCATTCGATGTGGTAAGACGACAATTTTGTATATATTTCAATGACTCATGGTCACATACCAGCATGCTTTGCGTTGTTTATTTTGATTAAGTCTTATAATTCATTCTCAGTCAGTCGTATTACGAGAAAACAAATACAGCAAAACGCTAAACGATTTAGTAAGAGCATAAATACCCCGGGGGTGTACTCCCTTTGTCCAAGTGGTAGGGGTGATCGGCGTACCTTTTAGGGTAAAAATATTTCCTGTGCATACCTTATAGGGTCCTTTTAGGGTTCTGGCTCAAAAACCAGTTACGTAACGTGATGTCGTACCTTTAAGAGTCATTTTTACTCTGTTTTGTCGCTTTGTTGGGGAGAAATCGACAAGGCTTTATTAGTTATTTTTGTCTGTGCGTACCTTTTAGGGGTCGTTTTCAAAACCTCCACCGATCACCCCTACCACTTGGACAAAGGGAGTACAACCCCCCCCCCCCCCCCCCCGGGATAAATACCTACTCACATAACATCGTATAATATATTAAAATGCCTGATTGGCGATGTTCATGGTTCACGAAATTCAGTCTTTAGCGCGGAATATACACCTATTTTAAAAATCGTTGTCGCAGCTGAAGCTACAGTCCACACTCTCAACCCTGCAAAGGTTGTCGGTAATTTGAACATGATTTGTGATTTATTAAACGTTTTTTTTTTTAAGAAATATCAGCGTTTCATTATCTACCACAAATACGTCTATCCAAAATATGCTATGAATATAACAAATTAAAGAAGAAATACCGACCTCCTTTGCAAGGTTCAGAGTGTGGACTGTGGCTTTGGATGCGACAACGATTTTTAAAATAGGTGTACATATATTCACATTGGTATCTAAGGGTGTATCTACATGGTATCCTAACACTAGGACCTACAAAGCAGGTTGGATTGCCTGCTATGAAGATATGTCCCATGTAAACACCCATTAAAAGTTTACGTTTTAATTTCCTTCTTTTTTTCCAGTTCCACATTGTTCCTTCCAAAACAAGCTGCATCAAATCAACGATAAAGACCTTCCCCAAAAAGATTCCAGATATTGGCACCTTCTTTAAGTACGATGGTACCGAGGTGGTTACTGGTATCACTACCAACCGTTGGATCTGGAAAAATGGTGGCAGGAACTCTGGGATACCAATTGATACCTACATCTGGAATAGTTACAATGGCAAACCTTTACAGTACCGTAGTAATTCGCCAGGAACCCCTGTTGGAAAGACCAGTAGGAATTTCCAGGCATATGCAGGCACTTTTGTTCCTGGTACTCCTGACCAGGAAGTCTTTGTGCTGCCTAGATATTGCGAAAGAGAACAAGTGTTGTCACAGGATGATGATGGTAGCTTTGAGAAGTTGTCCTTTTTCAACCATTTTGGGTAACAAGATCCGCGCGCATTTAAAATTCTGCGTAGTTCATTTTTTTTATATCGATCGTTAAATATTCATTATTGTATCCCCGAATAGTCTTCTTATCCTCAGCAATGAAGTTTCTTTTTTGCGCCACGAGGTAATCTTTTCGAATCAGTAAATAGTATTTTTTATATGTGTAAAATAATTTGTTAAGCAAGAAAGTCTCCTTGTAGTATCAGTAGTTATTTTGAAATAAACATTTTCTACTCGGCTATATATGTGCATGTTTTTTTTTTTTGTAATAGAAATGTTTTTTTTTGTAATCAATGAATAGTATTCATTATATTCACGAGAGGCAATGCCGATCTCTAATTAGATTTTCGGCGGGAAAACATCTAAACAAAATGTTTTTTAATGAACTCCCCTTCCTCTGTTCCACCTCTTTTTTAAGAGATAAATATATTGTTATCAATCCCTTTTAAACCCCTTACCGCAGAACTCCTCCCCTGCTTGACATTTAAGTTATGTAATAACCCCAGAAAGAGAAGGGGGAGAGAGAGGGGGAGAGATCGAGGGAGGAGAGAGGGAGAGAGAGGGGAGAGAGAGGGGGTAGAGTCCTCCATTTGTCCAAGTGGTAGGGAGATCGGCAGTAGATTTCTCAAATGACCCCTAAAAGATACGCATAAATTAAAAGAAATGTCAAAGCCTTGTTGATTTTTCAACCCCTAAAAGGTACGACTGTGCGATGTTCTTGGCAGCTAGGCTTATTTTTACTGACAAAACCAATGAAAAATGACCCGCACAGGTTACCATCATGTTACGTAATTCACTTTTGAGCAAGAACCCTAAGAAGGTACACAAAGGGAATACAGTGGTACCTCTATTAAGCGGTCACCCTCGGGACTTTCCAAAGTGGCCGCCTCTGTTGGTCGCTGAATAGAGGTATAGGAATAGATTTGGAACTTTTTATTGTGGTCGCCTAATAGAGGGTGAACGTTTAATGGGTGACCCCTTAATAGAGGTACCAATGTATGCTCAACCCTAGAAGGAGCGCCGATCACCTCTACCACTTGGACAAAGTATCCCCCCCCCCCCCCCCCCGGGTTCAGACAGGAAATAAGATTTGCTTCGTCATGCCTATAAACATCACAACTTGTTGGTCTTAGAGAGTATTAACATGTTATAAATAGATTACGTACTAGGAATCCAATACAAAAACAAGTCAATCACGAGAAAAGAATATCAGCTTCCATGAAAGAGAATAAAAATAGAACTGGAAAACTGGACAATGGAGCTCAGTACGGACAATGACGTTCAACATGTCAATCACGAGAAAGGAATCAGCTCAGTTGGACTCCGGAAGCTGCGGACGTTGAAGTGTCAGTCATGAGACCAGATACTGTCAACTTCTAGGGAAAAAGAACTGAAACACTTTCTTGGACAACTGGATGTAGGAAGCTGCGGACTTTATCCAAGTGTTTTTATTATAAAACAGACGTAAAAATACCGTTTCCATAAAGAGTAAACTGAATGAGTTACATGCACGTGACAAGCTAAGATAAGCAGCTAAGCTTCCAGGAAAAAGAGAAACATTTTCTTGGACAACTGGACGTAGGAAGCTGAGGAGTTTATCCAAGTATTTTAATTAAAACAGACGTAAACATACACGTTTCCATAAAAAGTAAACTGAAGTACACTTGACAAGAGGACATCGGAAAATGAGGACTTTGAATTCAAATATAATTGAAGTTCTATAATTAAACCAAAACTACTTAAACAATAGAGTAGTTGAATCGAGGGCATTATGCTGTGATAGTTGCCCGCGGAAACTGGATGTTCAGAAAAACAAATAGTCTATGAAGTTATGAGGAACATCAAGTTTCCAAGGACAACTATCACAGCATAATGCCCCAGATTTTAACTCCTCTATTGTTTTTATTATTCAACAACAAAATTTTCCGAAGCGGACGAAAAGCTCAGCGGGCACTATGCGCTGATAGTATCCCTCCGCGGTGGGCACTATCACGTCACGTGATCGCTCCTCGACCAATGAGAGTGGAGGAAAATTTGTTGTTGAATTATAAATGCAAATAGGTTCTATACAGGAATGTAGAATATGATCAGCTTCAATGAATCAAAGTACAAATATAGATATATAGAACAATACAAACATAAATAAATAATAAAGACTATCAGCTTCCACGAAACAAAAAATGTTACACGTGTGATCTCTGTGTTATAATATGTGTGATCTCCCACGATGTGCACAGCTCTTGGAGAAAACACAAGGTAAAATAAGAAATAAAAAAACAATTAAAACCGGACAACTGGACGCTGTGGACTTAAAAATAAAGAATAGATAGACCTTTTTAGAGTTCCGTTCAGTGACCACGAATTATAGTTCCAAGTCGAGATTCCAGTTGCTGCACATGATAAATTATAGTTTTGCTATGCGCAGCAACTGGAACCTCGACTTGGAACTATCATTCGTGGTCACTGTACGGAACTATGAAAAAAGACTAAAAGGACTATTAGACATTTGCTTCCAAAAGGCACATTTATCTATTTACGTTTCTCGTAATAATCCCCTTCCGCACAGTTCTTTGCGCCATCCTGTGAGGTAGCCTAGTCTTTGCATCGAAGCGTCGAGACGAACGTTGAGCTTGCAAAGATAGAGACACGTGAATAATTGTCCCGCCAGGTCTTTATTGCAAGCTCGACATTCGACCGTCTCGCTTCGATGCAAAGCCCGGCTAACTTTCAAGTTTGCGCAGGGAACTGTGAAGGGGACTATTGTTGTTTTATTACTATTATTTTCAACACAAAATCTAATGAGTTTATCCTAAAAACAATGAGCGATCAAAACAAGTCGTTTCAAGACTTTTCACTTTCTAGGGGGCGTGGCAAGAACGCGGTGCGTTGCTGATCAAATGCACGTAACGAAAGCACACTTTTGAATAAGAGGAAAGCGGAAACGTTTTCAACCAATGGGAAGTGAAGAAAATCGTGACGTCACTCTCTGTCTGTGTATTAAAAGACACAATAGTTCAAAGATTATCAGACTTCGCGGTGAGCTGCAAGTTTATAGGAGTGCGGTTTAAAGGTAAGCCAATTATTGAAAGAGTAGATTTGGAGATTTTTGATTTGAAGAGTCGATAGGAATTTGATTGAAAAATTGGAAAACTATTTGTGTTACACTATGCTTTAGTTTAAAGTTCTTAGTTGTTTTAACGAGTTTGAGGTAAAGCAAATTGTCCAACAAGTATGTAGTCTGAGTCATTAAAACACAATTTAAAATAATGGAAGTGAAATAAGGAAATACTTAATTGAAAAGCGTTCGGTGTACGACTGAAATACAGATACATGAGAAGGAAGGAATATTGTTTAACATGCATTAAAGTGGTTGTCGAGCACCTAGCGCAATTAGATATAGCACAATAGAAAAGAAAATGATTATTACAGCGAAGCAGCGGTAGATATTTGCCCAAAAGAGTGTTTCAAGCTTTTCAAAGATACAATATAAATACATTAGGGCAAACGTCTAGAGTCTATTATATGTTGGCCGTATTTATCTTGAATTCTCCTCAAGACGGAAGTTTGCAAATTTTGCGTCGTCTATGCGCACAAAGCAGTCCAAATTTTTGCTCAAGATGAAATATTTGCTAAGACGAAATTTTAACTCAAGAAATTTTTGCTCAAGACGAAATTTTAACTCAAGCTAGAAAAAACTTTTGCCCGACGAAATTTCGTCTTGAGCAAAATTTTCAACTCAAGACGAAATTTTAACTCAAGAAGAAAATTAATGGAAGAAAAATTGCACGAAAATTGCAAACGGAAGCTTTCTTCGTCTAAGATAAATACCGCCATTGTCGCAAACCATTTATTACCTAATGCAAAGTGAAAGATGTCCTGAATAAAAAAAAAACAGATGAATGATTGATTTGATTTAAAGAATGTTTTTGAAAGATTTTCGTACTAGACTTGTTCAAACGGATTCATATCTTTGACCCTCGAAAGATATTTGTTTAAATATTGTATTTCATTAATGGTCACGTAGATATCTTTATTTAATCAAGGATTGTATTTGGATGTTTTATATTTATCTACTCATATTTGCTAATTTATTATTATTGATTAACTTACTTATTAATTTATTATGACTTAACTTTACTACACATTTTTTACGGTGTTACAAATTTCATTCTATTACCTACCGTTTATATCAAACACCGACGCAGCCTATACTAGTTTACTCGCTAGTTTCCATTCAGTAAAGTTAAGATTACATTTTTTACGGTGTTACAAATTTCATTCTATTACCTATCGTTTATATCAAACACCGACGCAGCCTATACTAGTTTACTCGCTAGTTTCTATCTTTTACGGTGTTACAAATTTCATTCTATTACCTATCGTTTATATCAAACACCGACGCAGCCTATACTAGTTTACTCGCTAGTTTCTATTTATTATTTTTTTAATAATTATTGATTCCTTGTGTTGTGCGACGTTAAGCTAACATGCTAGCAGAGAAAGTATTGTCAGTCACGCTATTCTGCGAAGAAAATTTTGTCGTGATAATCTATGAATCTAGTGGATATATCGTTAAATCAATGTGCGGACAAAACAAGTTTCATGGCTATTCACTTTCTTGGGGGCGTGGCAGAAACGTGGTACGATTTGTTCATCAACGAAACTTTTTTGACCACTGATTGTATTAGGAAGCATCAAGAAAGCATATATATTTAAGATTGTGCAAAATTACTACGATTTGTCTTTAAATCTACCATTTTTCTCTGCCAAACCAAAGAAAGACTTCAAAAATTGATGGCGGAAATGAATGACAAAAAATAAAATAATTTATTTACAGCGCGACGCACCTTACCGTGGCCACCTAATTAAAGTTTTGTACAAGTTAACCAATCAGAAAGCGAGGATTTGACCTAACATAAAAGACACGCCGAGTGCCAAACGGTAAACACTTTGAAATGTTCAAAGCGAAGACAAGAGTGAAGTTTATAAGTGTCTGAAAAACCTCCCAGGAAGTTTAAATTTGAAAAGGTGTAGCAAATTATTTGAAAAGAGAAACTTTTGAACGCTAAAAGCTAAATTGTACAAAACTTTAATTGGGTGGCCACGGTAATATAATATTTTAAAAATAAATAAATTAATACCACACTACATATTCAATTTCAGAGCTCAATCATGTCCCTTGGAACATTATTGCTAGGTGCTCTAGTGGCGTGTATAATTACGCCCTGGTGCTCTGCTGGATATTGCAGTCAAGGTGATCTTGGTAAAATTTGTAAGAGTGATTTATCTGGGTACCATGAGTGTGTAATCGATCCCCAGACAGGGAGAGTCAGGGACTTAATCAGGAAGTGTCCTACTGGAACAAGGTATATGTCTCCTTCAAGGCCCTTACTAGTCTGCCTTTCTTGACATAGGAAAGACTGGATTTAGTACACATGCTAATAAGTAATCGATTTTTTTAATTTAAACTTATATTTAAGTCTGTGTTTTCTCCAAGAGCTGTACTCATCGTGGGAGATCACACAGTACTGATTTACAATATTTATGGAGTTTAAAAGGAAATTAGAAAAAAGAACAAATACAAAAGTACAAATATTGACATAAAATAATTGAGAAAAGACACTATTACAAGACATGAATATATGAAAAGAAAATGAAGAAAAAATATACTGAAAAAATACGTATTACAATTATATAATATAATTTGAGAGTAATTTGCTCTATAAAATCTTTTGGTATCCATTATACATTTTTGGATATATAAAATATATATATATTTTTGGGTTTGTTTCAGTGTTAGATATTGTGTACTCCATTGATTATTTAGTCGTCTGTTAAATCTTACATACACCTACCACGAGGGTTGTTCTCCAGGTTATCTGGTTTCACTCCCTCCGTAAAAATGAACATGTGAACCGAGTTGTGTGAAAAATATTTATTGTAGTGTTAGTGAGTGTGATACCCTGGGTTCCAGTGGCTCTAGAGGGGATTGGAGAGAGAGCGCGGCGAGAGGCGAACGGCGGAGAGAGCTCCTTCTAGAGCCTCTGGAACCCTGGGTAGGAGTGTGAGTGAGGGGCTGTTTATATGAAGGCGAGTTGTCCCTGCTAGCCGGGATAACTCTTTTGTTTTGTATTCCCCGGGGGACTCAAAACAATAGAGTTATCCCGGCTAGCAGGGACAACTCGCCTTCATATAAACAGCCCCTGAGTCTCCCCGATTAGTAGGGCACATATATGTTATGTGTCCAGCTAGAAGATTGAGACGTTAAAAAAGTGATTTGTTTTTTACTTACTTCACCGTCGCATATCATATGAAATTGAGCAAAACCTATAGTTTGAATGTATTTGATTAGATTTGACATCTTTGAATTAGGATTAACTTATCGATTTACAGTGGAACTCCGCCTTACGGCCACCCGCTTAATACGGCCACCTCGGTGTTGCGGCCAGTTTTTTAGGTCCCGACGAAATGCATGCCCATACATTTTCTATAAAGTTTACCCGCTTAATACGGCCATTTTTGGCTGTCCCTTCGGTGGCCGGATTAACGGGGTTCCACTATACTCCTATTCTTACTTATTTACTGACCAATAGAACTATGTTATTGTTTGTGTCAGGTGCAATTGTATGGGTTCAATATGCAAAAGTGTTGGTAATCCATGTGCCAAGTACACGTTACCGCCCATTATGACTGACAGCTATCACTATGAGTATAATGAACAACTGAAAAGATGTACTCCTGCAGGATGTAAGACCACGTAAGTCACGCTACCATCCCGTCACTTAGTCACACAATTCATGTCACGCATTATTTGTAGTCACGCAGATCATGTCACATAATCCTTGTTGTAACGTTAATGTCACACAACTCATTTTATATATCACATGATTCTTGCTGTCACACAATGTCACGCAATATTTGTAGTCATGCCAATGTCACATAATTTGTGGTCACGTTAATGTCACACAACTCTTATCGTGCAATATTTGTAGTCACGCCAATATTTCACACAATTCTAGTCACGCAATAGTTGTTAAAACACTTTGTCACGAAATCGATACAGTACTAGTCACGTAGTTCAACTCAAATCATGTAATCGTTGTTACACAAAACGTAGTCCTTTTGTCACTCTTTAATAGATGCCACACAACTCATGTCACGCAATTAGTCACATCAATTTGTCATATCATACCCATGTCGATATGTTATATCGCTCATGTCACGCAATCACACCGATTATCTGTCACGCAGTCAACTTAGTCACGCTATACTAATGCCAAACCATTCTTCTGTCGCACATACAACGTAGTTACACTTGTACGTCACACAGCCGTACTAGTCACACAACACATGTCACGTTACTCTTTTCTTGTCACACAGGTATAGCCGGCGTGCTGTTTGGCGTGACTATGAAAACCTCAAGCTTCGTGAAGATCGCACTATTGGTGGTGGTCACGACCCTCCATACGAATACTTCATCACTGCTCCTTATGGGCGTGGATGGATGCTGAAGGTATACAACACTGAATGATTGACAGTCTGATTAATTGATTGACAGAGTGATGGGTTGGTTGAGTGACAGTCTAATTAATTGACAGACAGATTATTTGAATGACAGAGCGATGGGCTGGTTGAGTGACAGGCTGATTGATTGACAGACTGATTATTTGATGGACAGACTGATTGACAGAGCGATGGGCTGGTCGAGTGACAGGCTGATGGATTGACAGATAGATTATTTGATTGACAGACTGATTGACAGAGCGATGGGTTGGTTGAGTGACAGGCTGATTGATTGACAGACTGATTATTTGATGGACAGACAGATAGATTATTTGATGGACAGACTGATTGACAGAGTGATGGGTTGGTTGACAGACTGGCAGACTGAATGACTGTCTGCATGAGTGAATGAATTGGTGAACGATTGACTGGCTAAGGAATTGATTGATTGATTGTTCATGTAAATGACTGAATGACTAAATGAAATCCCACTGACAGAAAAAAGCCAAAGTTAACCAGTTATCTCCTATCTAAAACCGATTTATGTTCCAATACAATCTTATGTTTATACAATCTTTAAAGCTTTAGTATCTTGCTATTAGTTCCATATCATCCCATCCAAACGAAGCTGCACTTACAAACTGGCCTCCCCCACTAGTACCCTTCCACCCAAGATTGCTGTTCCCACAAAGTTTAGATTCCACGGCCATAAGTACGTGTACGGCGACTACTGCAAGCGGTGGCTGTGGTTAGAAAGGGGCCGCTATCCAAACGACGCTACAAGCTACCAGATCTGGGACACCGCCCACACCATTGATTGGACTAATAGGATTGTCCAGTACACTGCCTTTTATCCAGACAGCGTGACCAAAAAAAGCACCTTGATAGAGCGTTACTATTACACTTTTGCACCAGGCGTTCCTTCCAAGGATGTGTTTGAGTTGCCGACGTATTGTCACATTTAGAAGATGCATTGCTTTTATTAACTTTTGGGAAATAATAACAATAATGATAATGATGATAATAATGATGATGATGATTATGGTAATGATGATGATAATGATGATGATGATGATAATGATGATAATAACAACAAAGAAGATGATGATAATGATGATGATGATAATGATGATAATAACAAGAATGATGATGATGATAATGATGTCGATGATAACGATAATGCTGATAATAATAATGATGATGATAATAACAATAATGATGATGATGATAATAACAATGATGATGATGACAATGATGATGATGACAATGATGTCCATGATAATGAGTAGATTCCAATGGTTTTATGCATTAAAGAATATTCACATAATCAAATAAAAGACTGTTGTTATGTACTTATTTTTTTAATAAATTTAAATAGTGTTATCATTTTGATATTTGTAATATAAATATTTCATCCAATATTGACATAATCGATACAAAATGTTGAATAATTCCTGAAGAAATTGTTTTTTTTTCATTGTCAACGTAAATTGGAATAGTGTATATCATTTCTCGAATTTTGTTTTTCTTATTTTTTTTTTAATAAATAAATTTTTTTTTTTAATTTTTTTTTTTATTTCTCGAATTGTGTCTTATGTATTCTTGAGAAAGACAGACTTATCTTTTTCCACCATTGCTGTTCGAACTGAAATAAAAGTCAATTCCTCTTTTTGAAACTTTCTCTTGTGGACGATTTTTTGGACCAGTTTTCTGGAAAAATGAATTTAGCAGTATTATTAATAAATGGAAACTAGCGAGTAAACTAGTAAAGACTGCGTCGGTGTTTGATATAAATGATAGATAAATAATTAAATTTATAACACCGTAAAAAATGTTGACTTAACTTTACTGACGTTTCGAGCTTTAGCCCTTTGTCAGAGTAAAGTATTAATAATACTGTGATAATTATACAAATTAAGCAATTGCATAGCCTCCTCCGCAGACATCTCTTATATCTCTTTTCATCGGGCCTCCTGTGGTGAGGGGAAAAAACGAGTGGGGGAGAGGGAGAGGCCAAGAGAAAGAAGAAGAGGGGGCATCTCTTTCATCTTTGGGATTCCTGAGTGGCTTCCTGTGTTATGCGCCTAGTCCCTCTCTTGTAGCAGCACAGGAAACCCAAATCCAAGGAAGGTATTAGGAAAGATCCCTGACACATTGGTCTTTAACAGGATTTGATAATCAAATGGTGATAATGACGTAAATATTATAAACAATGACAATGATCAATCACAATAGTCCCCTTTCCAGTTCCCTGCGCCATCTTGAAAGATAGCCAGGCATTTGCATCAAAGCAAGACAAATGTTGAGCTTGCAATGATAGATACCTTTTAACACCTTGCGGGACAATAATTATTCATGTGTCTCTATCTTTGCAAGCTCAACGTTTGTCTTGCCTCAATGCAAAGGCCTGGCTACTTAACAAGATGGCGCAGGGAACTGTGAAGGGAAATATTGTTGTTTTGTTACTATTATTTTAAACACAAAATCTAATGAATTTATTGTACAGGAGTAATCATAAATGCAGATGTCTGTATAAACTTAGATCTGAACTCTAAAATTGTCTACTTACTAATTTGGCTGTAGTATGTCGATTCCATTCTGGTGCAGTTACGACAGGCATAGGGTAAGTCTCACCTAGTGACACTGAAGCATGTGATAATGCTGCTTGACCCAGCCTCCATGGTGTGTGTATGTCACCACCAGGAATGCCTGATAGCTCTGGTATCCACTGACGTACGTAATCACCCTGGCAACAAGACAAGTATGTCAATAGGCTAATAGCTTCATGATCATATACTCTTTTTCACTCTTCATGAATCTTTGACTTGAGTTTTCCATTGCTCAGCCTAAGACTCAACAGCATATTGTGATATACCCTGGGATGCATACTCGACCTGGTTTTGGATAGGAATCGATGCACCACCATGAGTTTTAAAAACCAATGACTCTACTTCAGACGGAGAGTAAAAAAATCCATACCCTTTTCAAGAAAAATCAAAGAATTATCCCTATTTTAGTGGTATTTCTGCATAGTCTTGACTAACTTCATACCAGTCAAGTTTTCACTAATTTACAAACCATGGAGATTATAGTGTAGAGGTCTGGCCAAAACTCATTAAATATCAAATTTAAAACTGGTTTATTCCTTGGTGGGGAAGGAGGAGTGTTTTTAAGACCAAAATTAAAATATATATAGCATACCTTTGGGTCATAATCAAGTCCTTGTTTTATCATGTTGAATTTACGGTCCTGTCTTGGATCATTCCCAACACCAACAGAGTATAACCAATTGCCATAGTTACTACAAACATCATGGTCAACCTTGATGAATGAAATATTTTTAACCTTTTGAACTAGCCATCTATCCCTACATGAACTCAATAGTAAATACCTAAAACATTCAGCACCAAATTGTCTGTCTGTCTGTCTGTCTGTCTGTCTGTCTGTCTGTCTGTCTGTCTGTCTGACACCAAATATATTACATGAACTCAACAGTAATTACTCAAACCATCAAATTATCTGTCTGTCTGTCTGTCTGTCTGTCTGTCTGTTTGTCTATCTGTCCATATTCCATATACATCTCACCAGTAAATAGTTGAACTATTGGGCACCACATTGTCTGTTTGTCTATCTGTCCATATTCCATATACATCTCACCAGTAAATACTTGAACTATTGGGCACCACATTGTCTGTCTGTCTGTCTGTCCATATTCCATATACATCCCACCAGTAAATAGTTGAACTATTGGGCACAACATTGTCTGTCTGTCTGTCTGTCTGTCTGTCCATCTTTCACTATTCTGTATACATCTCACCAGTAATTACTTGAACTATTCAGCACCAAATTGTCTGTCTGTCTGTCTGTCTGTCCATCTTTCATTATTCTGTATACAACTCACCAGTAATTACTTGAACCATTGAGTACCAAATTGTCTGTCTCTCTTTCTGTCTTCCTGCCTTTCTGTTAGTCTGTATGTAAATCTCTCACTATTCTGTATACAAAGACTCACCAGTAAATACTCAAACCATTCAGCTCCAAGCCTCCAATCAAGACCCAAGTCTTTGGTCAAGAAACTTGCTACATTTTGTCTGCCTCTATTTGACATGAAACCTGTAGCTGCAAGTTCTCTCATGTTGGCGTCAACAAACGGTACTCCTGTACGGCCATCCTTCCAGGCTTGAAATAGTTTATCATCTTGACGCCAATTCACCTTTTTTCCTCTTAGTCCTTTAGTGAAGAAAATATTGTAGCATTATTCTTGTCATTTCCAAATCATTATCAATATAAATAACTTTGTAATCATTATCATCATCATAATTATGATAATTATAACCATTCATATATCCTTAATAATATTGCTGGTAATCATCATCAACCATATAATGGTCAACACATATAAATGTCATCACAATCATTATAATATTTACATTAATCATCATAATCATCACCAACACCATCATCCTCATCATTACTATCATCATAATCATCATCATCATCACCACCATCATCATATTCATAACCATCATCATTACCATTATCATCATCATTGCCACCATCATCATATTCATCATTATCTTTATTACCATTATCATAATCAGCATCATAATCATCAACATCATAATCATCAGTCATCATCATTATCACCACCACCACCATCATAACCATCATTATCATTATCATCATAATCATCACCACCATCATTATCCTAGTTAGATATAATTGATTTCCATCATTTAATGACCTTTAATATCATTATCATCATTATCATCATCACACAAACATTCATGTTACTTACCACTAAGGTAAAATATTCTGTCCCCAAATTTACATGCAACAAATTTAAAATAATCTCTCCAAAGAAGCTCAAAAATGACCCTGTAAAATACATGACAAAAATAAATAATTAGTACATGATTAAAAAATATAAATAAATAATTAATATAAATAAAACAAATGGATGCATGAATGGATAGATGGATGGAAAAAGAATGAATGAATGCATAAATGGATAATAGAGTAATCTATTAATGGAGTAATCTGATAAATGAATAAAGACACTAATAAATGAATGTACGGACTTATGAATGAATGGATAGAGGGATGGATGAATTGATGAAAAAGAGATGTATGGATGGATGAATGAATGAATGAGTATTCTGATAAACAAATAAATAAAGAGTCAAATGAATGAATGTGTGGACTGATAAATGAATGGATAGATAGATGGATGGATGAACAAATGAATGAATGCATCAATGAATGAGTAAACTGATAAACAAATAAAGAGACAAATGAAAGAATGGGTGGACTGATGTATGACATATGGATAGTTCGATGGATGGATGGATGGATGCATAAAGAGATGGATGGATGAATGGATGGATGGATGCATAAAGAGATGGATGGATGTGTGAATGAATGAATAAATAGACAAACGATCAAATGAATGAGTGAATAAAAACATGTGTGAATTTAAAAATAAATAAATAAAAACAATATTTCAATAACATACTCACCAGTAAGTAGATTGGTTTGCTGTTCTTTCACTCTCATAGTGTTTAATTTCCTCATTTATTCTCCTTGGCGATAAGCAGCCGAGTGCAAGCCTATGAAGAATTATTGATTTCCATCAAACACAGACCAAACAGATAAGAAATTTGAAACAAACATTCTCAACAATGAATGGATGGATGGTTGAACAAATGATTGAATAATTTAATAAATGGACGGATAAATGAATGGATGGATGGATGGACAAACAATTGAACAAATGATTAAATAATCAAATAAATGGATAAATGGATGGATGAATGAACAAATGATTGAACAAATGATTCAATAATCGAATAAATGTATGGATGAATGAATGAATGAATGAATGAATGGATAGATGGATGAATGGATGGATGAACAAATTATTGAATAATTAAATGAATGGATGGATGGATCAATGGATCAACAAATGATTGAATGTATGAATGAATGAATGGATGGATGGATGGATCAACAAATGATTGAATAATTAAATGAATGAATGGATGGATGGATGGATGGATGGATCAACAAATGATTGAATAATTAAATGATTGAATAATTAAATGAATGGATGGATGGATGGATGGATGGATGGATGGATGGATGGATCAACAAATGATTGAATAATTAAATGATTGAATAATTAAATGAATGAATGGATGGATGGATGGATGGATGGATGGATGGATGGATCAACAAATGATTGAATAATTAAATGATTGAATAATTAAATGAATGAATGGATGGATGGATGGATGGATGGATAAACAAATGATTGAATAATTGAATGAATGAATGGATGGATAAACAAATGAATTAGTAATTGAATGAATAAATGAATGAACAACAACTGAACAAATGGATGAATAAATAGTAAATAGAGAATTATAACAAAACCATGATCTTACTGACCATGTTGAGAACTTAGTAGAGTATTCATGTCCAATAAGACCATTTCTTGTTTCTTTGTATTTTGCTACATTGTCCTGGAAAATATACAATATAGATCACGTTTTTTAACTGCAGTTGACTCTTTCGTAAGTGTAAGACTCTCTCTCACTTAATTTATAATAACCTTAACACAGGAAGCCCAAACCATGAGAACCCTATCACATAAATGCCAAACCATGCATAATTTGTAACACCTCCAGACACATGTCAAAAATTATCAATGAATTTTGAAACAACTGTATCTTAATGCTGTTAAAGTTTAAGCTCTTAACTTTGTTTGGCATACATTTTGCGTCACGGTTTCTCTAAAGATGATTTAGGTATTGTTTTCAAAATTCATCCAAATCCAAACCAATTTATAGCAATAGCATTTTCTAATAAACTTATTTCTGCTTGCTCTTTCTGATGGTGCTCATTTTTTAAGAATGTTTTTTTTTGAAAGTCAATTAGCATTTAGTCTAATTTTTTTTGAATTGAGCATTATTTACTTTTGACGAAATGTTGCTCATTTAAAAATTGTAGTGCCCCCTCCCTCCAATTTATGCCTATACTTATTTATTGAATTACAGTATATTTTAATGTACTTGCATGTATGTTATTCCTAGATATTTACTCACAGTATCCCAGAGATAATATTTTAATCTCTGAAGACCAGTTGATTCTCCCCCTTTGAATGGAAATGCTGACCTTGAATCCTCTGAAAGTTCTGCAACCATGACATGATGATAAAATTTAAAAGTAAAAAACATAAAACAATTAACACCGAATCGAAATATGGCATCCAATTTTAAGGTATCAGGACTGGTTATGGACAACTTTCTGCTCAAATTTTTTTTCTTCTTCTATAAGTTAGATTGTGATATTATCTAACATATTCTTTAAAAAAAATGCCGTTTTTACTTTCCAATTTCGCTAAATTGCTGATAATAAAATTCGTGATCAACATTTGACCGGAACTATCATGTCAACAGCTAATTAGCTATCTGTCATCGTAAGCTAATTGCCAGGCAACAATATGAGCCCCATGTGATTTCATACGTGAATCGTCGTGCACAAGAATCTTACTCAAATACGGCTTCTACGCGAAAATCGAAAAACTTTTAATAATCTCTGTCATATTCATGGTATAGATTCTCGTATAGTCCATTACGATTCTTTATTGGCTTCTCGAAAGCGCAGATCGTCTTCTTTGTTTATAACGCCAAAACCAAAGAAACCTTTCCCGCTCGAACGACGAAAATCTCTCGGCGAAAGCGATCGAGGCTCGTATTATATGCTCAGGAAACACGTACAAAGGTCAGAGGATTCTACACATAGTGCTGCATATTGTAGTTAAGTGCTTGCTTCGAGGTTTTAATACAAACACTTCGAAATCAAATCTAGAAGTTAGGGCCGAAGTTAGAACGTCAAATATTCAGTATTCTACGGGAAGTAAGCGGCAAAAGTAGCATTGTTATCTGTGCGTTGTTACAAAGGTATTGACATTAAAATACGATCATAAATACCCGGCCCCAATTCCCTCATTTGTAATGTTGAATAACAATTTCTCTAGGTCGCCGTAGCGGCTCTGGTTGTGTGTTTGCATCGGCCACAGCTTCGCCATTCACACTCGAACGGTTTCCTCTAGGCATAGTTTGTTTCTCTAGTTGAATTTGTAAAATCGTATGTTAGGATTTCAGTGAGTGTCAACTAATATTATAGGCGAAATGCATCATAAAGTCATTAACGACATCGACTAGAAACATGGGTTTCAATACACCAGAGAACGAGTGACTGGAATAGCATCCTATTACAATAATAATAGCCTACGGTATATGATACAGACCAGGCAAGATGACAACTCATTGACAGATGAAGTGTCTGTGTAAACACTCAGCGGCTCCCTGGCCCGAAACTTATAAACACGTTTTTCTCGGTAACTTTTTAGCCTCAAATTTTCATTTTTAAACGACTATCATTCGCTCAAATTTTGACAGATTGCAACTAAACTTCGCAATATTGTAGAACGATGTTTCAAGCGTGGGACGGTGTCTGCGATTTCCTATTTTTTATTTTGTTAAAAAGATATCACTTCATTAGTAAGAAAATACATTAAAATATCGATTGTCGATGTTTGAGATCTCGTAGCAACTGATCTAAGATAGATATGAAAAATCCCAGGCACCGTTTTGGAGATTAACTTCTCTAACGTGCAAAGACGTGTTTGTTATTGACGTGACGGTAATTTGTAAAGGGCTGTGATTTTTCAAACAAAGGACACTCAAATCGCATTAAACTCTACATATCTTTTTCGCAATTTAAGTTATGGACAATTCGAAAACATTTCCTAAAACTACATTTATTCACCTATCAGATAATATATACTTTTATAACAAAATATTGTAAAGCTTGAGCACAATTTGAAGTCGCGCACATAGGGGTCCATAACCAGTCCTGATACCTTAATAATTATTGTTCTTGACTGACTAGCCTCGTGTTAACGTTAAAACACAATGGCGTTTTCACATGTTGATGTATGAGAAGCTTGTCAGTCAAGAACAATAGCTATTAAAATTGAACACCATATTTTGATTCGGTGTATGACCCAATATTTTTTAACCACAGCATTTAATGCTTTTAAAGGAAGGAAGGTAGGAAGGAATAGCGGAAGAATTAATGAGAAGAAGAAAGGGAGGATGGGAGGAATAAAGAACAAATGATGGAAGTAAGGGAAGAAGAGTAAGAAGGACAAAAGGGATAAATGTGGGAAACAGAAAGGGAGGAATTTAGAAAGTAGGGATGGGAAGAAGGATGGAAGGAGGAAGTATTGATGGATGATAAGCATAATAAATGGACAAAAGCAATAAAAAGAAGGAAACAGAAAGGGAGGAATTAAAAATAGTATGGAAGGAAGGATGAATGGATGGAAAGAAAGAAGGAAGGAAGGTAGGAAAGAGAGAGAGAGGGGGAGGGGGAGTTATAAAGCAAGCAAGAATTAGGAAGAATGGAAGGCAAAAAAAGGACAAAAGCGATAAATGTAGGAAACAGGAAGGGAGGAATCAAGAAAGTATGGATTGAAGAAATGAAGTATGGATGGATGGATGGAGAGAAAGAAAGAAGGAAGGAAAGAGAGAGAGGGAGTTATAAAGCAAGAAAGAATTAGGAAGAATAAAAAGCCAAAATGGGTAAAAGGCATAAAAGGAGGAAACAGGAAGGGAGGAATTAAGAAAGTATGGATGGAAGGAATGAAGAATGGAAGGAAGAATGGATGTAGGATGGAAAGAAAGAAAAAAGGAAGACAAGGAGAGCATGAAAGTATCCCATCATACCTTTCACTCCCAGTTCTTCCATGGTTGGTATAGCACCTTCAGTAACACTAGATGGAATGGGTTTCAAGGTATCAGGCATTTTGATGGTACTTCTTAATCTGCTTTGGTTTTCAACTTTTTTTCTGAATTCAGTGTAAACATCAGGAACCCTAAATCAATGAAACAAAACCATCATCAGCTACAAGCTGTGTCAACTGCTGGGTTTATGTTTGTTTACTTCATAGATGCATATATAGATAGATGCATGATATTTACATGAATACTCTAGTTCCCATCCTCAGGAACCCAGGGGTAATCTTCTGTCGCTCGTTTCTCGCTCCCAAAATAAATACCCCTGGGAACGTAGTCTGTTGGAGCTTGTTCCGGAAGTCAAAATTCAAACTTTTTTAACGATTTTCTTTGAATGGTTATCTTGATTTTCTTTGGTCGACCAATAATAAGGTCGACCAGTCAGGGAAGAGCTGAATTTTGACTTCCGGAACAAGCTCCAACAGACTACGTTCCCAGGGGTATTTATTCTGGGAGGGAGAAACCAGCGACAGAAGATTACCCCTGGGTTCCCGAGGATGTCTAGTTCCTTGTAACAAGCAACTGACTGTACTATTTGACAAAAGGCACATTTGCACCAGTGTAGGCTAAACCTCATTGCTTTAAAAAAAATATCACAAATTAAAAGCAAAATAAAAACAAAATATTATCACTAATTAATAAAAAACAACATTTAAATTTACTCTGAGGCTAAGGCTTTTGCTGTGCAAATGCTCACCGTTTTTCTATTTGGTATATAAACAAGGACACAAAAGGATTAGGCACCGAAAAGACCTAAAGTCCCATGTGATATAGTCTCTCCTACAAGTCCAGTATCATGATTGATAAGTTATTTACATTGAGGATGCTTGAACTGTGAACACTTGACTTTTTTTGTGTTATTATTTTATCAGCCTACTTCTGCTTCCAAACCTCTTTAAATGAAGTGAGTTCAAGTACAGTGCGTACTAAGTGTTCATAATAATTATGAACTCACATCCTTTGGTTGAAAAGATAAGAAATATCATTAATGATGTTTTCTTATCTTTTCACTCAAAGGATGTGAGTTAAAAAGTGTTCACAGTTCAAGTACCCTCTCTGTAGATATTGCTTATTTTTGTTACCTTTTGATTGGAAATGGTAAATCATCAATATGGTAGAATGTAGATCCCCATATCTTGTGCACAGAAACCCCACAACAAGTCTGGACAGCATTTTCTACATCTAATTCCTCTTTTGTTTGCTCTGATTGGAAGACAATGGCTTCGACTTTGATAGCTTCATTATTGACAGTGGAGATTAAAGTTTGAATGACTTCCTCTGGCTTCCCACACCTCACAATGAGATTGCTGTAATGTTGATGAAAATGTATGATGATAATGGTCAGAATAGTAACAGTCGTGCTGATATTTTTGTCAGCTTTATAACAGATAATAGAGATTATACAGGCTTCTAATCCCAGGTGTGGGGCTCCCTTAACAAATGGATAGGGGTGCTCGACGGACCATTTTGAAAATGACCCTAAAAGGTATTCATAAATTAACTCAGATACTGATTTCAGATTCTAAAAGGTACGACCACATTTAACAATATGTATAATTTATTTAATATGTATAATCTTAAGTTCGAAAACTGACCCTAAAAGGTACGGTGCCAGTTCGAGACCCTAAAGGTCTTATTTTTGACCCTAAAAGGTCCGCCGAGCACCCCTATCCATTTTTAAGGGATCCCCCTGGCTTCTACTGTTCCTGTTAACAATGGGGGAACCATCTTGAAAAGTGAGTGCAGAGTTCCTATGTATTGCTATTTATTCCTTCAATGATATTTGGTGCGTTGGGTACCCTGTGTCACAAACACAAACATACAGGTACAATCACGGACAATATTGTTTGGGACAACATTAACAATTCGAATAAAAACGTTACCCTTCATCATTTTTAGCCCTCCCCTCCCCCCTCCATTCAATGTTGACCGTTCATGAGTTACATGGGTCATTGGTAGGCATTCCTTGGTCAAATCAACATTGAGATAGGGGGGGAGGGGGAGGATATGATGAAAAATGAACAATTATATGTGAAAAACCACTAATAACCTGCTGTGTCCCAATATTTATGTCCATGATTGTCTTAAAATCGATTGTATGAAAATCGTCATGAAAACCGCAGTAAATCGTACCAAAAATGCCACG
The DNA here is from genome assembly GCA_949775045.1 of Metridium senile. Lineage (NCBI taxonomy): Eukaryota > Metazoa > Cnidaria > Anthozoa > Actiniaria > Metridiidae > Metridium > Metridium senile. The sequence goes on along the minus strand of OX459103.1, from coordinate 5,004,540 downwards.
AATGTTAAATAAACTGTATGTCGTCATGATTTACATAACTAATTAATAAAAATTTATAATAATATGTGGCTATTTTTTTATTTTTGAATTGATTGATAACACAGGAAGCCCAAAATAAATTATGGCTTTACAAAGTATTTGCATAATTAAAGTGTAATTTGACGCCAAATTCTTACAATTTTATGTAATCAGACCTGAAGTAAGTATTACAATGGCTTCTTCAAACACTCGGCATCAGTCACTTGTCTATTTGATTACGTATAGTCGTGCAGACTTAGATAAAGTGTCGTCAAGGGAAACTTTTGCGATGATTATTGCAAATGCATTCCAACAAGTGGCGCAAGTTGAAGTAAATCATTGGGTTGTTTGTAAAGAAAGCCATGCTGAAACCTCCGAGTCAGAGAACTCAACACATTACCACATGGCATTGAAGCTGAACAAGAGATCAAGGTGGTCAAGGGTTAGGCAGTATATACAGAATCATCACGACATTAGAGTCAATTTCAGTTGTAATCACAACACATACTACAGCGCCCACCAGTATGTCATTAAGGAGGATAAAGAATTTGCCAAGTCAGCAGATCATCCCATCTTAACAGATCCACCCTCAACAGAGCAAGCTATAACAGCCAACAGAAAAAGATCTACGAAAAATAAAGGCGATAAGAAAAAGGCAAAACGCTATTCGACATTTGACGTTGTTCAAATCATACAAGAACAAAACATCAAAACACGTTTAGAACTCGTTAATTTAGCTGTAGTTCAAAAGAATGAAGGAAAAACACAACTAGCCCAATTCATTGCCAATAGAGGTGCCAAAGTGGTGAATGAGGCCTTAGAGTTGGCCAAGGAATTCGTAGAAGCCCCAATGCAGATGCAACGCCTTAAGATGAGTCGCATCGACATTCTCAATGAAGCATATGGGGCAAGCTGTGTAACTGATTGTAATGGCCAGTGGCTTGAAATGGCACTTACACTCATGTCACAGAACGAGTTGTCTGTGTCAGCATTTTGTAGTGGTATTTTCAAGGCGCTTAAGGACGGACGCGGGAAATATAGGAACATTTATGTATACGGTCCGGCTAACACGGGGAAAACCTTTATCATATCTCCTTTAAAGAACATCTACAAAACCTTCACCAACCCCGCTACCGGTACATTTGCATGGCTTGGTGTTGAAGATGCTGAAGTGGTAGTGTTGAACGACTTCCGCTGGCATCCCTCTGTGATTGCTTGGGGAGATTTACTTCAGTTGTTAGAGGGCGATACTGTCCATTTACCTGTGCCCAAAAACTTTGGTGTCAAGGATGTGGAATTCAACAAAAATACGCCATTCTTTGCTACCGCCGATGCCCCTATGGTCCTAGTTAAAGGAGGGTCATTAGATTCTGCAAATACCCAGATGATGCAGGTTAGGTGGCGTACATTTAATTTTTGGAAACAAATACCGCAGGATAAACAGAAATCCCTTTCACCTTGTCAACATTGCTTTGCAAAATTCGTACTTGATTATAAAGATATCGATAACTTATTCTAAACACCGTATTTACTCGAATAAGCACTGCTTTGGAATGAGCGCCACTCTCGTATAATGACCGCATTTTAACGCAATAATGTTACTCTATAACAGCATTAAAAGGAAACTTTTATCAAAAGCGTTATTTTTCAGTTGAAAATAATTATATTTCACCGCTCGTCCATTAAATTATCTCCACCGGATATTCGTAGTTCTGATTAAGAAGGGGACTGTGTAAACGATAATAGTTTAATAAGCGCCGCGGCGCTTATTCGAGGAAATAAGCTATACATTACTCCACTCAATACTCCATCATGTTAACTGATAATTATAACACAATAGGATTGTTCATTTTAATATATGGATCTTAATTAGCTTTATATAAGACTATGAAGTCGTCTTCTACGGTTTAGTCCCCTTATCAACAGAAAATGTTGACATATTGTATTTAAACGCACATTACTCCATATGAATGTTAAGTAAATCTATTAGACTATCAACTTTTATATAGATCACAGTGGAGTAATGATGATTATCATATTATACGTAACATTCCATGAACATTATTAGACGTACATGCTCTAGAAAGTGTACATGACTGATTTGTCGTAGAAGACAAGTATAATTTATCAAAATTATACTGATTTATATTGTTGTTTAACACATAAGGTCGTGTGGAGTAGTATGGAGTATTGTAACTTAATATGCTGATCGGCCTATTGTTCATGATACTTGATATAATAATTATCCTTGATTGTTTGTAATTATAAAACATGGTTTATATTATAATATATTGTACTAGTGATCATTATCATTAAATAAATACCTGAATCTTGTAGAATATTACTGTTTATTTAGAGATAGTAATAAACATTCTATTGACAAATAAATGATAGATTATGGTTACATTTGAATGTGTTCAATAAGTATAGGCACCCGGTATAGTATTTTGTTCGTCCTCCAGATAAAATTAATGATCAATAATTAAGTATAGGTATTCAGTATTTTGTTCGTCCTCCACAGAGACTGATAATGTTTTCTACGCGCTTTGGTAAGCTCGCAATTGTTTTATCAATTAAATCACTGTCAATACTTTGAAAGCATTTCAATACCCGTTCTTTAAAGTTGTCAAATGTTTCCATCGTCAAATTCAAAGTTATAGCTTCTTGTTCGAGTCTCTTTTTAACTATATGGAAAACATTTTCTGGAGGATTTAGGTCCTGTGTGCGGCTGGGGATGCGATGCAATGTCGCCTCAATGTCACTTAATGCACTCATTGCTTTACAGCTTGTTTGACTTGGGTCGTTGTCCATTACAAATAGTCTTTGTCCCATTACTTTCGGGCCTGCCTTTCCAAACGTTAAATTAAAATGCGTCCGAATAAAGTTGGCGAAGAACTCACCGTTCAACTTCTCATATGGTTGGCATAATACAACGCCTTTGCCATATGCAACGGCCACCATAATGTGAAGCCTTCGTCCACCAGCCAGCTCTTTTGTTCCTCTTGCCGTTATTGATAACCCCTCACCCTTTTTCCTCCAAACTCGAGATTTCGGTCTACAGGCTTCATTCTTGGGGTTGTACTTATGTATAAAGGATACTCCATCCAAGTAGAAAGCTATGTGATGAGTGTAAAACGTAGGATTGTCCTTCAATAAACTCCGCATCTTCTTTGCATACTTTAAGCGCAATTCCTTGTCCTTGTCACTTAACAGTCCCTTTTTTCGAGATTGAAGGAAGTGAAACCCCCATTTGTTAAGGTATCTTGTAAATGTCCTTCGATGCACCAATGTCGGATCTATTCCCGCCTCTCTAACTAACGACATGACGGTTAGATTAACATCTTTCTTTCTCATTCTTGTGAGTGTTCTCAGCATTTCTCTCTTGTCTCTTTCATTGATTCGAGGTTTCCGTCCCTTATTTCTATGCACAATTGCCTTTTCTTTACATTCACTTCGAAGGTAGTTTTGACGATACTTCCATATTCGATGTGCCGACGATTTGGAAATGTTACACTTTTTTGCGATAATACGGAATGAATAACGTTCTTTCTCGCGTAACAGAATAGCATACGCTACTTTTGTTGGCTTAAGTTTTGCCACCATGTCTGATTGTGCAAGAAAAATGAAATTTTGCAGTCTATGACATAATAATTACGTTTACACAGGAATCCCGTCAGTCCGCGAGCATATGAAAAACACAAAATTAACCCAATCAACCACAAAAAATGTACAAAATAACATGTATACTGAAATGATTCATTATCTTGCATTGTCCGTAATTTATAATAATATATACATTGACGAAACCTGATATTATCACACTTTCTAATGAATTACTTGTACAAGACAATCACGGACAATATTGTTTGGGACAACATTAACAATTCGAATAAAAACGTTACCCTTCATCATTTTTAGCCCTCCCCTCCCCCCTCCATTCAATGTTGACCGTTCATGAGTTACATGGGTCATTGGTAGGCATTCCTTGGTCAAATCAACATTGAGATAGGGGGGGAGGGGGAGGATATGATGAAAAATGAACAATTATATGTGAAAAACCACTAATAACCTGCTGTGTCCCAATATTTATGTCCATGATTGTAGCTATTTCTGATTTCATGAAATTCTCAAAAGTTCTCTTCCATAAAATTTCAAAAATACACTTCAAACTAACCTTTTTACTGTTTTCAGCTTTTCACGCAAGTCTCTTACGCTTTCGAGGAGAAATTTGGCGCGAAATGGCCCAGTTTTCGGAAACCCGAAGTGCCACGTGCATTTGAAATGTCTTGGATCAAAACAATATAGTGGAATCACAAATTCTGAGTTTTTATTCGCCCAGCTGAGGACCTATACGTCAAAATAACATAAGAACATATTGTTAATGAAGAAATAAAACATAATACTTAAGGAAAGAAGGAAAAAATGGCAAAGTTTGATGAATATTTGAGGCTATGTGAAATGCGCGTACGACAATTTTAGTTTCTGTGCAAGTCGCAAACTCCACGCTTTTACGTAATAAAAAAATATTTTGAAAGTACAAAAATGAAAATACAATAATGCATAATTACTGAGTAAAGGAAATTCTAACATAATATAGACAACAACGATAAAAAACATGAAAATTTCGAAGATAAATTCTGGTCTTTTGAAACGCAGAGTTGACAACATGACCGGAGAATATTTTTCCATTTTTGCTTGTTAGAAGTGGTAAAATAAAGCATTTTTAAAGTCTATTACCTCGTTGTCGTGATAGCGAAGGTCATTTCGTAAAAGGCAAATGATAGCTCTTGATTTAGAAGCCATAACAAAACGGCAAAGAGAAAGCCCTCGTCTAGTTCTCTTCCACTGTTATGTAATCTCAACAGCTGACCATGGCACAGGGTACCCAAGTGGAATAAATAATTTTGTTTGCGCTTTGCCTTTTTTTTCTTTTATACGTTTCAGTTCGGAAAGGTGTGAAAGTCGAAGAGTATACAAAATGCAACTAAGATAGATGTTTGAAATAGGTCTTTCAACCAAATAAAATAAACATTATTTGAATATTTGACAGGCTGTTCAGATTTTCAAAACGGGCTTCCTGTGTTTTTCCGAGCAACCAACGAGCATGTAAACACGAGCGGTTGGCGAACGCATTGATCACAAAACTTGTTAATTGAAAAGCCTGAAAAGGAATGTTTTCGATTCGCTGAAATCAAACCCAAATAACCGAGACACACAATGCCGCAAGTGTGAATAACTCTATTCTGACGACCGACAAGAGATTTGACTCAACGACATGCTACGAGTTTGGTGATCTTGATTGATGTTTATTTTGCTTTCAAATTACGGTGTCAAGGACCTCAGTCAGCACAAAGTGTTCTTAAGAGAACCGTTTAACTGAAGAGTGGATAAATAACGATGGTTATTCAAGCACTAGTAGTTTGTCAACCATGTTATTGACGATACTATTGCTAGTGGTGTGTTCGAGTTTCATTGCTGAATGCCATAGCGAATGTGGACGTGTGTTTACTCAATCGCACGGGAGCCTTCATTCACCAATACACTCTGCTTTAGCGGACACGAAGATCGGTGAAGTTCTTAAATGCGATTATGTTATCCAAGCCCCATCTGGTCATAGAGTTAAAGTTGTTTTTGTGGATCTCATCCTCAAGACTCCTTGTTGCTCATGTTTGAATGATTATATAGAGTTGAGAGATGGTGAAAGCGTAAACTCAACTCTCATAGGACGATACTGTGCTCAGAATCTTCCAAAGATCATTTACTCGACGGGCAACAAGATTTGGCTTCGCTTTAGGACAGATTATAAGACTTCAACTGAAAATCGTTTCAAGTTGACATTTGACACTCCATGTGGTCACCATTTTAGTTCTCTTGAAGGGGTTTTTACATCGTCAGGCTTTCCCGGGCCTTATTCTCCACACACTGAATGTATATATACTATATCCGTTCCACGAGGACGCTTAAAAGTCTCTTTTGAAAGCTTTGATATCGAAGCACGAAGCACTGTTTGTGAATTTGATTTTCTCGAAGTAAAGGAAATCTTATATGTTGAGTACAACGCTGAGATTTTAGGATCACGGACAAGAAGATACTGTGGAAGCGAGACTCCTCCGACTATATATTCTACCGTTGGAAGTTTTCTATGGTTCCGTTTTAAGACTGATTCAAATGGGCAGAGGTCTGGCTTCAAGGCTATATACAGAACAGTGTCTGTTGGTGAAGGTACTTGTAATAAGAAATTTACTTCACAAAAAGGGTTGATTTATTCAAAGAATTATCCCTTTCAATTCCCAAGAAGAACTAAATGCCAGTGGGAAATTGAAGTCCAGGCCGGCAAGTTTGTTCATTTGTCCTTTGATACATTCAACTTCACAATCAATGCCCCGAAGTGTAAATATGGCTACTTGCGGGTTTACGATGGGCTAGGATTCCAGTTGCAGATAGGTGAATACTGTGGACCAAATCCTCCTCGTGACATTGTGTCCAGGAAAAACACCATGTCGCTACAACTCGTCTCAAGCAGTATAGTCAACACTGGCTGGTTTTCAGCACAGTACAGCACATCTGACAATGGGCCTTGTGGAACCAAGAAATTCACATGTTCAAATCATGAATGTATCACTAAGTTTAAACATTGTGATGGAACAAAAGACTGTAGAGACGGCTCTGATGAAGACGGCTGCCCCCCAAAAGAGGAGACACCCACGTGGTACAGTTTTTGGCCAGTTACAGTTATCGTGGTAATGTTATTCATGGGTATATGGTTATGGAGGACATGGCGCAAGTTTATGACACCAAGAAGTGACATTCAAGTTACTTACTGTGCTTCTCCCTGTCATCAACACTCTAATGGTGGTATATCAGAAGTAATGGAACCACCAAGCTACCACGAAGCAATATCCCATCCTGTTCACAACATGCCTCCGCCATCATACGAAGAAGCTATCAATTCACAACCAGCAACTTACAATGACAATATCACAAGTGAGGAAACACCTCAAGAAGTGAACAGAAGTACACATGATGTTACTGAACTAGAAACAACTGTTTCAAATTCAAACATACCCATCATTCCACCTCCAAGTCCACCCATAACAGCAATGGCTAATGAAACAGGTCAACCGTACACAAGTCATAGACCAGCAGACAGGACCAGTCAAGTGTAACAATTAGTTTATTAACCACAAAGTAGGTTTCATGTTATGCATTCATTAAATAAACTAGCTGAAAAAGATACAACATAGCAAGAATATGTATGTTTGAGAGAGCAATTAACTACTAATGAAGCAGGTCAACTATACACAAGTCATAGACCTGCCGACAGAACCAGTCAAGTATAACAAAGTTTATTAACTACAAAGTAGATGTCATGTCATGCATTCATTAAACAAACTAGCTGAAGATGATACAACATAGCAAGAATAAGTATGTTTGAGGGAGAGCAACTAACCAATGAAGCAGGTTAACCATACACCAGTGAGAACCACAGACAGGACCAGTCAAGTATAACAAAGTTTATTAACTGCAAAGTAGAGTTCACATACATGTATTAATTAAACAAACTAGCTAAAGATGATATAACATAGAAAGAATATGTATGTTTGAGAGATAAACTACTTCAACCAAGGCCACTTACTAAATTATCCCATTATGATAGAGAATATGAGTAATGGAATTTAATGCATGGTTTAAATTTGTTGTATCAGACTTGAAATTAAAGTGAAAATGTATACAGATGTTTCAATTTGTTACCACAGGTCTTCAAGTGAAACATCTATATTTTACTTTAATTTCATGTCAGAGAAAATAAATTACAATCATAATATGAATTCTGGCTTCAATGACAGTATCTTTAATAAAACAATAGAATCTCAACAATCATGTCAAAAAATACATCAATATTGAACAAGAAATACCTTTATTCCTATATAAGAACTCACAACACATTTTTGTTCTTTGATCTTGAAATAATAATTTTGTTTGGGTTGAATTGAATTTGAATTTGCCTTGATTGAATGATTCTGTAACATAATTATCAAAACAAGTTGACATGAGTGTCCATCCTCGGGAACCCAGGGGTTTTCTTCTGTCGCTCGTTTCTCGCTTCCACAACATATACCCCTGGGAACGTAGTCTGTTGGAGCTTGTTCCAGAAGTCAAACTTCAGCTCTTTCCTGATTGGTCGACCTAATAAGGTCGACCAATGAAAATCAAGATAACCATTCAAAGAAAGTCGTTAAATAAGTTTGAATTTTGACTTCCGGAACAAGCTCCAACAGACTACGTTCCCAGGGGTATTTATTCTGGGAGGGAGAAACCAGCTACAGAAGATTACCCCTGGGTTCCCGAGGATGATAAGTATCTGGTTTTCTAAGCAAATTATAATTATATTAGCAATTCGCAAATAACTTGCAATAGAAGTAGTTTAAGCTGCAAAAGCATTTTCAAGGAAACAATTATCCAAATATACCTGATAATTAGGAATGTAGGTTGCATCAGTTTTTCTAACAAAAAGACAAAATCAGCTAACGCATTGCTATGTATGTTTCCTCCCAATTCAAATATTTTGGGAACAGGATTTTTTGTCTTATGTATTTCAATATCACTTGGAAATGTTTGGGACAAAAGTTTATATTCCCAGAGGTTTTGATTTGGGTGGAAATGTACATATACCTAGCATTGTGTTAGCCGATTAGAAGTACAATATTGTTTTACTTTCCTGATTGGAGTAAAATATTGCTACTTATACACAGTGCCAAAAAGACTTTCTTGCTGACTTTTCAGACATAATTAACATGTTGTTCCAACCAGACTAAATGTCCAAAAAATTAGTAACACTCAATCTCTTTGAAAGTGTATTCCTGATTGTATCATTCAAAGGTAATTTGCTGAAATGCAGACATGTGAGAACATTAAAATATACCTCACATTTTCTTTTATTAATTTGTGGAGTGCACAATATATCATTTATCAGCTGCCAAAGAAAAATAGATAACTAAGTTTATCATATATTGCATTATTTTGTACAAATTAGCAAATATCACAAAAGCAGAACATGTAAATATCACTAAAGCAGAACAGCCAAAAGCAAGACACAGCAAGATATAGCCTTATAATCAGTAAACATGATGTATGAATGAAGAAAATAAATTCAACCATTTTTATATACCAGATTGTTATGTTTTTGATGGAGCTGTAGTGTAGATATGTGTTGTTAACTTAAATATAGATGCAACCTATTGTCTGTGACCGCCTGTACATGTGACAGTCAGACGCATATATAGTTTTCATGTATGTAAACAGTGGCGGATCTAGGAATATTTTAGGGGGGTGAATGTGAAGCGTATATTTTGGTATTTGTGCATTGTTCATATGTTACTCATCAAAAAAAAACAATAAAAAGCAGAAAACGGAGCAAAAATGGGGGGTGGCTAGCCACCCTATTCACCACCCCTAGATCCGCCACTGGTAAAACATTTAAACAATCCAAATTCTGAGTATTTTCAGCCCATTGAACACCACTGACATACTTTTTTCTATCCAAGTGGTATATTTACATGTTTTAAGCTATTTTTGTTTCCAATGAACTTATCTTTGTTTGTTTTTTTGTCACATGAAGTAATAATAATTCATTATTAATTCATTCATTCTTGTTTTTGTGTGATTTAGGGAGTTAAATAATTGATCCTAATAACTCAAATTTGAAAAAAAAATATGGGTATTGGGTTAAGGAGAAATGAGATTTTCATCAGCTACAGTAATTGTGAGGTCTTTAAAATGTTTAAATTCTCCTAAGTATTTGTTTTTTTTCCATTTGACACCTTATTCCTTAATTATTTCAAAATAATAATAATAATAATAATATTTATTACTTATATTGCGCGATTTTACATGTTAATATGATCAAATGCGCATAAAAAGACTTGTTTCATATGTAATGAAGATATACACAATGATTATAAAGATACACAAATGTTGTTTTACATCTTTAATTTGGAGAGAAATGATATCTATTTTTTTGACGCGAAATATTGAGAGGAGACAGTAAGTATACATTTCTTTATATTAATTCTAAGCTTTATCAGTTTTCAGAAATCCAGCTGTTTACTGTAATAATATAAGAAAAAGCGTGTTATTACATACATTCCTTTACAAATGAATAGCCTGGGTTACCTGTGGTTTTACTCCAAGAAAAACCCAGCAGATGAGTTTGTGGAAAAGAGTTAAAATTGGTTGTTAAAGAAAATCAAAATAAAACTGGAAGAAAAATGTATCCAAACTCCCTTCCTCTCCCCCTCCCCTCCCCCTAATATAATACAGGCTATACATGTTCGTTTACAGTTACTCTACAATTTGTTCTTGTTTTTTTTTTCATGTTTCTCTCATTCTTATTTTCCATTTTTATCTCTTTTTGTCATAATTTCTGGAATTTTGCCGGAAATACGTGATCATGATAGCAGGGAATTTCCCTCTGACGTAGTATGACGTCATACTCTGGGGAGTCCCCTGTTACAACCTTCAACAGGACGCCATCAGTAGAGAGGATATGGAAGTTTAAGAATTTTCCTCACAAAACCCGATTATGGAGCCTGAAATATATAAATTTCGTCTTAAAAAATACTATAATACAATAGTCAAAGACATAGAGCCTAAGAAAATCCTTGGTTTTCTGTATCAGAGTGATATTTTTAACGAAGATGACATGGACGATGTCAGAAGCGAACGAACCCGCAAGAAGCAAGCAGAGTCAATGCTTTCGATGCTGAGCAGAACAGGAGATGTGGGCTATAAAGTTTTAGTCGAGGCTCTTGAAGAGACGCAACCTCATTTAGCGAGTTTGATGAAGACTCCAGTTCCTGATGAGAAGCTTAATGATGGGGTTGCAGTGCGTTCAGGTAAATTTGTGCTATTATTAAAACTGTGTTGAAACTGGAATGTGAAATTACAATTGTTCGTATTGTTTAGAAAATATGCTCAGGAGCGCCAGAGCGTCTCCTTCGCTTTGTACTCTCTTGTAATCTCCGTATATTTATAGTTATCAACGGTCATTACTAGCTCCTATTTCGATCTCCGGTAACTTCTTTATCACTTTTAACTGTCTTTTTTTTCAACGAGCAATGTACAAAGTTAGTAGATCAGTTTGAACAAATACAACAATGCATGAAAGCAACTCATATTTTTGTTTAAAGTTAGGAATATGTTACCCTAGAAACTAGAGGGTTTCTTGATCTAGTATTCGTATTTATCATTTGTACGTCTGTGTTCGTTATTTTCAAGAGAAACCCTCTAGCCAAACGAGCCTATTCTTTTGAATTCGCCAAGCCAATATTAAAGAAGCGGAGGGTCGCTACGTGACCCCGACTTCTGATTGGTTTAAGTCTATGAAGATCTTTGATTGCATGAAAGCTGACAGCTAGATGTCAACAAGTTTGCCAAGTTTCCAAATATGGCTATAATTGGCAGTGTCAATCAAAACAGCATGGAAGTGAGATTCTAAGCTCTTTGGGCCAGGGGTTAGTCTCGTTGAATATAACAAACCATCAACAAACCGTCAAATTTACAAACGCTAAAGCAAATGATAAAGCAAGGAGAAAATAACCCCTGGTACCCAGGGTAGGAATATGTTTATATGATCTTGCTTTCTTTGAATTGTGATGATTTCATCCCATGATGCACTTGTCAGTCATGGGGTGCTTAAAGTGCAAGTATCACCAAAAATAAACTTTGCTTGAAATGATTGCTCTCAATGATTTATTTTCGAATCCAAATATCTTATAACCAAAATTTATTTCGAAGTGCGGAAAAAATCGAAAAATATACATCGTCGAAGCCGCAAGTCAAGAAATTATGCAAATTAGCTGTGACGTAGCAAGAGGAACGCTTTCGCACGGCCGGGAGCAGAATCGTTTGTTGTCTGCTCGTTGTACATTGTAGTTTTAATAAAATCACGAAAACTTGCTCAATGCCTATGCGATGGGTTGTCCAAAACTGTAGCTGCACAAGAGCAGATGGTGTTTCTTTGTATAAATTACCGAAAAACACAGTTCTTTCACGTAGTTACGGATAGAATTAATTTGTCTGATATAGTTGTATACTGATGTTCAAGAAACTTCACTTCATCGGACTTTGTTGACAATTATATCAAAACATCATTGGGATTCAGTCCAAAGAAAGTGCACTGGTTTTTAGAATTCTTTATTCTAATAGCTAATTCTTTATTAATTTGGTTATTATCTTTACTATCAACGCACAAGCCGATGTGAACTAAAAACAAAATCTAAAAGAGCAGTACTAGCGTATAGCAGTTTTCATTGCTGCTCACACTGGCAAACCAACAAGAAACGCCTATTCTAAACGAGAACGCCACAGGCCTAGGGTTAGCCAAATTTAATCCTTTTTGTTTTAGGAAATTATTTTATCGATTTGTTTTTTTACAACACAATTTTACCAAAATAAATGTACAAAACATATAATGTCAGTTAACGGACAAAAAATTATGAATTTGTCACGCATCGAACTCAATGGTTTCTCTTCAAGATACGGAAAATCACACAGTTTACGAAAATGATCTCTTTTCAGCATGAAAAAAAAAAAAAAAAAAACAATTAGGTTATTTTCATACAGAAATACAGTGCACTGTTTGTCTTGTGGACTTCCAAGTGAAGTTAGAAAAGTAAAAGTACAAGAACGTCAAACACGGCCGATAAGCAGCTGGGTTCAGGTTTCACCCGTTTCAAAACAATTGCATTTTAAATACATTATTCAAACTGATCATATAGAATATACACAATACCAGATAGGTCTAACCTTTGTACAACATTCTAAGCTTTTCAAAACAGTTCTGAACGAATGGTATTGTTTGTCTAAAATGTAATTTTGAGCACGTTTTGGTTGAAAAGACTACCGAATTGATTGTAAGTGAAGATTTGTCGAAAAGACTGAAAAACGCATAAAATTAAAACGATAACAACTCCATGACAGCATAGTTACATTTATTACAATTTTCTACTTACAGAAAAGTAATATCCATTGATAGTTTATCCATAAAATTGTTTTTAAAATCCTTTTTTGTTGAAAAAACTGTGTCGATGACAAACTTTCCCTCAAATCCGCACGAGTGTTGTGTGACAATCGTTCCTCCTCATACGTCACAGATACGGATCGTCATATGACCTTGAAGTTGACCTTGGCAAAAACGCTCGCTTTTTTGCGCAAAATAACATGGATTTTGATGTTTTTAGTATTTTTAAAATGATATTAGGTACAAAGCAACCACTTTTCGATCTAATGATGATAAAATCAAACCACTTATTTTTGGTGATACTTGCACTTTAATTCCATTTGTCAAAAAATTCCGGAAATTTTGGATGGAATGATATCTATTATTAGGTAATGGTTATAAGGTGATTTTTCGGAGTTTCTATTAGGAATTTGTGGATAACCTCTAGAGTTTGTCCTGAATTTCTAATTAGAATGATTCGAAGGCTATCCACAAATTATAATAAGAATAAGAATAACTTTTTTTAACGTCTCAATCTTCTAGCTGGACGCAGTGCGCCCTACTAATCGGGGAGACTCACTCACACTCACTACCTCTGCACACAACTGGGCTCACATGTTCATTTTTGCTGAGGGAGGAAAACCGGGTAAAGCCGGGAGAAAAACCCTTGTGGCAGAGGAGAGAAGAACACATCAAACAAACTCAACTTACATTAAATCCATTGCCGAGCCAGGACTCCTGGACCACAGTAGTCTCACCGCTAGCCGCCCATGTCACCCCAAATAGAAATTCCGAAAAATCACCTTACCATTACCTAATGATAGGTATCACTCCATCCAAAATTTCTGGAATTGTTTCCACAAATAGTACGATCGGTAATTTTCTACCCTATCGGAAAATTCCTTACCATTACGCATCGGATATCCCAACCGGATTTCATGACATATGGAAAGCAAATGGTATGCATATTTCCTGGAACTACAAAATTCATATCCATGTATTTTGCACATAATTTAAAGTATTCAAATTATTAAGAAATATATAAAAATAGACGCTCAATGAGCGCATGTGGCTACTGAATAGTGTGAATAGAAATCGTAAGCAAAAGTAAATATAATTACTAGTTTATAGCCCTTCCATGGGAATATTTTGTAAAGACACGTCCAATGAGCAGTGCATAATATTAAATTATTGGTATTTTGGAAATGTAAATATTATGCTAGAAATGATGTGGTATGCTATTGTGGTTCTACAGTCGCACACAGATTACATATATTGACAGTGCAGTGCAATTTGTTGGAACAAATGGAATTAGTCTTTCGAGCAGAAGCAAGAGTAGTGCAATCATATGAGGGAATTGTATGGAAAAAGTTTTCAAGAACCATAATGTTTATTCGACTGCTTTTTTATGTAATAGAGTTAAACTGAAATACAAGAGAGATAGATCAAGTCTTTTAATTAATTCCTTTCCCACTAAATTACAAAAGTCAAGACCTGAACTTGGCAGTGTTTACATAGACCTGATGAATAAAAAAGAAAACATAATTAATTAATCAACACTTTCGGTTTACAAAAGATGAAGCAGAGAAATAAATAGTTGAAGTTTTGAATTTTGAAAAGTTAGTCCTTTAATAGTGATATATTGTCAATGAATTATTTGCTTATTGAATTTGGGTTGAATATGATTTGGAGAAACATGAAAACTCTAGGTGAAGCTGTTAGCATTTTGTTGCTGTTCATCGTCTTGTTGGTTTTGAATATTGCGCACAAAGAAAATTATTTTCCACCTATTTTTTGTCAGATGTAGTTTATAGGGTTGCAATTTTCAATTTTATACAGCAGTTTGAAAAAATATTCATTTTTTTTAGTCTAGAATGTTAAGTTAGCTCTATATCAATAACAATAATGGTTGTTGTCTAGATAGATAGATAATCTAGGTGTTGACTTTCTAAGGATTTTTTATTATTTTTGCCTTATTTTCTCTCTCTTCAATGTTCACATAATCTTGTGCAGCATTATTTCCAACAGATCACTTTTTGTACATTTGATTTTGGCATAAATTGTCATTAGAATTATCGACAATGTCATAAGAATGCTCAAATTTAGTAATCACAGCTTCCATTGTTGTTTGGTAGATGAAAGGTAGTAGAACCTGTAAATATACAGGTCTGTCATTTTCCTTGTATATACAACTTGAGGATGTCTTGAATATCCTTCGAGGTTGAATTAATATCCCACTGAATGGGGCTGATTTATTCCACAATGTGACTCAGTTTTCCTATACAAAGAGGCTTATTCATTCTCATGAGAGGCTCATGTATTCCCTAACAGTGTTTTCAGTTCGGATTTTGTTGTTTGGGATCTGCAAACAGAGCTGATTCATCGAAAATACCAAGCGAGCGATTTTGCTGACTCATAAATCCCGGCGTAAATATCGGCCTAAAAGCTAAATAAAACTTGAAAAACCTTTCATTTATTCAATTACAAAAGCTGTGATAAGTAAAAGTTTGAATTATTTTTCGAAAAATAAACTTTACTTACCGAAAATCGAAGAAACTTGTGATCTTGAAGTCCCACAACTTCCCGGTCAGGTTTGTCAAACGTTCCAGAGATCAAGATCAATTGCAAGCATGAGGTATTATCGATTGACATTTGTTTTCCTTCGTGAAGGAATCGAAATAACGAATGCGAGCTAGTCGATAACTATTGGTTACAAAGTTAATCGAATAGATATTGATTGGCTTCGAAGGTGGCTTCGTGTGGAGTTACGGGTATATACTTCGTGTGGTCTCATATCAATCACTTATAGTTGACAATGAAGTATATACCGATTTCTTACAGCCTTACAACCTTACAACCTTACATGACTCGATGACATAGTGGCTACGCATTCCCAGAATGCAGTAGCCACAAAAATTATGATTCATGTCGGTCTCAGATCCACAAATTCTAGATGATCAACATTAAGGTTGTGGGTTCCCATCTGGTACTCACAATGTTTTTCTGAGTATCATCATCATCATAACTATCATTATCACCATCACTGCCATTCATCATCATCACTTTCACCATCATTATTTCTATTCAATTATATCATTCACTAATATGATAATGATATTGTTTTTCCATTAGTGTATATGGAATCAGTGACCAAGGATTTAGAAGAGGTGTCACTTGACGCTAATGGGCTTAAAAATGTCCTTAAAAAAATCCATGAACCAGTTGAACAGGGGGGATGTCAACCACACCCTAACACAAGCAATCTTAATACAACAGAGGGTGGCTTGGCAATCTATTCAGCAACTGATGCAAGTTCAAACAACATGGTCTTGGAAACAAAGTTTAATTTGATATCAGAAATGTACATGCCAGATAAACAGGACTCAGTTTACAAAATGACCAGCTCACCAAGAGGACTAGCAGTGATTGTGAACATGAACACATTTGATCAAAAACCAATAAAGCTTGGCACACATGACGAAAAATTGGAAAACCGTGAAGGCTCTGAGGTTGATGCAAATAACCTTGAAAAGCTTTTTAAGGATCTTGACCTTAAAGTTGAAATGCTTATCGACAAAACGAAAAAACAGCTTATGGATGAGCTATTGAAAATTTCAAAGAGAGACTTGAAAGCTTACAACTGTTTTGTGATGTGCATAATGAGCCATGGAAAGGATGATTATTTCTATTCCCATGATGGAGGACAGATTAAGATTTTGAGTATTAAAAAGATGTTTGATAATGCCGAGTGCCCAACTCTCTGTGGAAAACCCAAGCTGTTTTTCATCCAAGCATGCCGTGGAAAGGCCACAGACTTTGGACGCACGGTAGGTGATGCCCCATCAGAAAATAGTGAAAACGAAAGTGCAAGTGATACTCCTTCCTTTATAAGCAGACATGGGCATGGACCTTCAATTTCTGAAAATGCTGACATCCTTCTTGCATACTCAAGTGTGGAGGGTTATACTTCATACCGCAACACCATACATGGTAGTCGCTTCATTCGTGTCTTGGTTTCGATATTTCGAAACTATGCAGGATGGGAAGATGTTGAAAGCATGATGACCAGAGTTATTAAGGAAGTCAACAAAGATGGAGAGCTTGGCGCTAAACAAGTACCAAAACCAGAGACAACATTGACCAGAAAGGTGTTTTTTTGGCCAGGAATAAAATTTGACTAGTGTAACATTTTGACCAAATGACTGGCTGGCTAGTAGTGTTTTGCTGTGTTGATCAAAATAATGCAAATTTATCATAGGTGTAATTTAACAGGTACTACCTTGACCAGGAAGCTGTTTTCTGGCTAGGAATAAAATCAACACAACAATATTTCTTTGTTGTGTTTAATATCAAAGGTTGATAACTTTTTAGTAAGTTCAAAAAGGGCTCTAAAGAAAATTATGCTTATTATAATAATAATTTTTGAAAACAACTTGTCTTTCTCTTGCCAAGAGAACATTTGTAACAAAACTATAACCCATAGAGGAAATAATAAGAATTAGACGCTCTAGGAGCGTGAAGTCGGGCTAGTCATAAAATCAAAACAGGAGGCTAAACAATTCAACGTTGGGCTTGCTGTGTTCATTCCCAAAGCATCATGGGGCCTATACGCGACATGACAGATAGATAGATACATACATTGACTAAAAGGTAAACCTAGAGTCGGGCCATCTAGCCCGACTAATTAGTATGAATGGGCAGATTATAAAATAATTACTAGAAATTATTCACACATTCTGATTAGCTGAGGTGCGTGCCATATTCTCATATGGCACACAGCATGCATGTTTACATGTTGATTAAATTTAATTTGTATTTTATAAAGAAAAATAGAAAACTTGCTTCCTTCGCTGCAGTTCTAAGTCTTATACAGCACTTGGGGATTGTCAAATCATCACTTTGCTTCACTTCATGCTTCTCTTAACACTTCTCTCTAATGTTCTGTCAATTACCCCAAGTGTTTTATAACTGCACACAGTACGCACGCATGATTTCTATTTCTTAAATATTAGTGATCGAATAGCTGACTCCACTTTGTCTCACAGTGATAAATTATTTCTTGATAATCATTTGTCAAATCATTGAATATTAGTATAACATTTTGGCTTTAGCCTTAAAACGTTTTCATTAAAACTTCAAAAGTTTCATTTTTATAATCATATTTCTCAAAAGGTTTTACAAAGACTGTTGTTACAATGTGAATCATAAGCCATGGGGACCAAAAAATATTTTAGTAATCCCTTTATTGTTCATTGAACAATGTGAAAAGACTCTAACTACATGAGGTTTATCTGTCCATAAATTAGTAAAACATCTTGCAGTTAGAGAGTTGTTTCAGATTGCTCAATAAACAATACAAGATTTCTAAAATATTTCTTGCAGATCGATGCCTGTTGTGTTATTCATACTGTAAGTGAAAGCAAAACTTTTGTCTATGATGCAGCAGTGATAATATTAAAAAAGAAGTTCAAATGGGCATTTTATTTTACCAGAAGTGATTTCCATAAATAATGCTATATGATAGAAGGCTTTATAAGCAACTCTGTAAGCAAAAGAACTGTGTAAGAAAATGTAAAAACATATTCTGAAATATACTCAATAAAAAGTTTTTGAAGTCATGCTTTCTTTCTTTTTAGGAGTTTATTTATTATTTGTATGGGGTGGAGATTTTAATGAGCCATCTGAATGAAATGGCCATCCCAGGGGGGAAGGGGAGGGGGCAAAAAAAGGTCTGAGAGACATAGTGAATAGTAGAAGAGATTGTATCATGGGTGGTAGGGTGAGAAAGGTAAGGGGAGGGGTAGGTGAAGTTGTGTTATTCTGGTTGTCTATAAAAATGTATACCCTGCATAGCCTTGAGGCCCTGTTAGGGGGGGGGGGGTCTTAGGGGGGGGGGGGGGTCTGAATAATCCATAATCCTGATTGAAGTTCATAAATAATAGGTAATTGTAGATTTGTAAATAATGATTTACCAAAAATATATTACAAACAAGTAATCCTCAATCCTCAATTGGTCCTAAATGCTGCAAAACTTACTCCATAATCCTTAAACTTTTGGGTCAATAATCCATATCCCTGCTCTAAAACCCCTAATAATCCATAATCCTAAAAGCCTAACAGGGCCTCAGCCTTGAGGGTAAAAAAATATACTGCACAAAAAAATCCCCATCACTCCCATCAAATATCCAATGGTCCATTGCCAGCCCCTATCTAGCCTTACCAAACAAAACATCAGTGTCCAAACCCTCATTTGTTGGACAAACAATTAACATTCTACTTATCTCATATCCATGATGAATAATAATTTGAATGAAAGATAATATCATCTATAAACTTTTTACATAAACTTTTTATTGCAATTCTAACTATTTGCTGGCAAGCTTTCTATTAGGGGAGGGGGGGGGGGGGTACTACTTAAGGTACTACCTTTGTTCAATGGTCTAGCGCCTGAGTACCTTACTGAATTGTTACATTTGTACCAGCCCCATTGTGCTTTACGTTCTTCAAGGAAAAGCCTCCTACAAGATCCAGGATCGAGAACTGTCACTTTTGGAAAGAGGGTTTTTGCTCTGGCTGCTCCAGCTTTATGGAACAATCTCCCGAAGATATTAAATAATCCACCTTTTCTGTTTTCAAGTCCTCACTAAAAACACTATTATTTTCAATAAACACTAAACTGTAAAATGCATTGAGATATACCATGTATAATATGTTTAATAAGAACTTACTATTATTATTATAAAGTGGTAGGGGTGATCGGCGAAGGTTTTGAAAACGACCCCTAAAATAATTACAAACAGGTTCCCATTTAAATCTGTACTTATGCAAATTGTGTTCATGTGTGCTAAACACACAGATCAACAAATCAGAGTATATTATTTCTGAAGTGAACTTCTCTGATTGGTTGATCTGTGTGTTTAGCACACATCAACAAAATTTGCATAAGAACAGATTTAAATGGGAAAGTACAGATTTAAATGGGAAAGTACAGATTTAAATGGGAACCTGTAACAGTGCCTTTCATAATTATGCAACCAGCAATGATCAAATTCCAACATATAATTTATAAAGGCAGTTTACCCCGAGGGGTACTCCCTTTGTCCAAGTGGTATGGGTGATCGGCAATGGTTTTGAAAACGACCCCTAAAGGGTACACACAGATAAAATTAACTGATAAAGCCTTGTCAAATTCTACCCCAACAAAGCAACAAAATCATGTTACGTAACTGAATTTTGAGCCAGAACTCTAAAAGGACCCTAAAAGGCACGCACAGGAAATATTTTTACCATAAAAGGTACGCTGATCACCCTTAACACTTGGACAAAGGGAGTACCCCTCCCCACCCCTACAAAGATCTGTATAAAGCTGAATGTTTGAGTTTAAGTGTGACATCACCTCCAATTATTGCTGCGAGCGTAGCAAGCAGCGAAACTAATCTCGCGGGATTCCTGTGGACGTGAGAGCCTGGGGGAATCTATATTGGTCTGGCGAAGGATATCGAGATTTTCTTCGATGACCGTATATCGAGTAGGTTGTGCCTAGAAGCATGTATACATTTTGTCTGCGCATGCGTGTATTTTTACGCTCAAAATTCATTTGCATAACTTCTTTCTAATGTCGAGTGTAAAGATTTGACGTTGACATGGAACATTTGGTTTGCAATCTCATCCTTAAAAGTAATGTCCTTGTACCGAAAAACTAAGGCATAAAGAGTCTACCTTCCACTAATGTGCTGTGGATAATTATTTCAATCGAATGCGCTACAGCACAGGCTCCCCACCATCCCAGTTCGTTATGGGTGGGCTTCCTGTGGTGGAACGGCTAAAAGCCGTTGGTAAATTCGTTCAAAGCTGGTCATATTTAACTTCGATATTCATGTTCTTTTTTTTTCTTTTAGATTTTACTTTATTGTTCCAAAATAACGTTTAATGTTTCTTGTTTACGAATTTGTGGTTTATTTTGCCCTGCGATGCATTTTAAAGCGATTTAACGCGAGTTATTCGGCAGCGAACACACGCTCCTCAATGAAGGGGAAAAAACACAAGGCAGGCAACTCTGGCGGCTACGGCCACCAATCACGCTCATATTATCTTCAAAATCTACCCGAAAAATTAATCCTATTCTCCCCAAACTCTGGCACACACATTAACGATAATCACACATACCTCAGCCAGAGTTTGAAATACAAAGCTCAAATAAAAAGCATCGAAAACCAGCTTCTAACATCGAAACTATGCTTTCGTACTGGGATCTTTCAAGTCTTGTGTCCCTTTGGAATCCCAAGAATGCAAAACGTCAATGAATACGCTACCCAACCCTATCCCCGCCAGCTAAATTTGTCGCAAAATCAGTTCCGGCTTGCGGGAGGAAGTGACAAATTTAAATGGAATAAAATGGATGAAAAACGCGCGCGCATGTATGCAATTGTTCGTCGCTTGGGCTTCCTGTGTCGACTACTGCTCGTGATATCTGTTGGGCTTCCTGTAGCCGTCGTTGCTTGGTGACGCTACCCCTTGTGATAATATATATGGATGTGACAAGGAATGAAACTCCCAGTAGGAATTTCTATAAAACCGCTTATTTCAAGTGGAAAAATTGCTTCTAGTGGAAATAAAACGACACATACATGTTGAAAGAGGTAAAAACATTTTTTCCCCGCAAATATCAATTTTACGAACTCCAGTGCAACGTGGAGGTACCGGAAGTCAGGTAAAGATCCCATTTTTTCTCTGACTTTAGATCGTGAAACATTATCAAATGTCTTCACAACTATTTCGGAAAGCAGTGACTTTGCTCCAGCGGTGTGTCGGATTTAGCGAAATGTTTAATTTGAGATACAGTGTTATCAAATCACTATTAAAATGAGATGTATTTGCCTTTCCTTTCACACAGTTGGAAGTTTTCATAAAGCCTACAAATTATCAAATGGAAATATATGAGACAAAAACAAACAAACAAAAACTTTTACTTTAATGATAAATAAGTTCTCTTTTGTCGACTTACCGTTTGATGTCTGCAAAGTTGTTTGTATTGTCCATCGGACATAATAACCTTTATTGGATAAAACACAATTACTGGTCGCCCAGTATTTTTCATTGTGGTCCATTCTAAAACTAATATAATATATAAGTAATCAAAATATAATAGAAATAACAATAAAACGATAAAATGATGCATAAAATTATATAAAAATAGATATGTACATTATAGGAGATAAATAGTGAATGAATTATATGTAATATAAAAATGTGTAAAATGTAAAATTGTCTAATACGAGAAAATGTTTAGAAAAATATTAAAAAGTTCTTTCAATATTAAAGTGTTCTTTTTTGTTGTTATTAGAGATATAGCGCGACGTGAGTTTGTTCTTAAAACCTGTTACTGTGGATGTTTCCCTCACGTCAATATCCAGTGTGTTCCATAAACGGGCAGTACTGGAAAGGAAAGTCCTAAGGCCAGAGTTACTTCGACTGTTTGGGACTTGCACGCTTTTGTTTGATACTTGTCGCGTTCTATAGTTGTGTGTTTGTTTTAAATACGTAATGTAATCGTTAAAATAATCAGGACTCTGATTTTTTGATATTTTGAAGAACATAATAAGCTTTTTTATTCTTATAATGTCATCTATTGGTAACCATCCCAATTGCTTGAAGAGCTGCACTGAGTTATCAAATATTGTACCATTGTATCATTGTTTGAACCGCTAAACTAACTAAAGTTTTCACGAAATTAAAGTCGAACTTTTTTGATCCAACTGATTCAAGTGGAAAACTTCGCAAAGTGGCCATCACTCGCTAGAAAAGCTTTGCCTCGTTTTTTTTGTTATGGTGAAGAGCATCGTTGACTTCAAAAGCAATGCTCAGTGACACTTGAATTAATCAGGTGTTTTGAATGAAAACTCAAAT
Source organism: Metridium senile (assembly GCA_949775045.1). Taxonomy (NCBI): domain Eukaryota; kingdom Metazoa; phylum Cnidaria; class Anthozoa; order Actiniaria; family Metridiidae; genus Metridium; species Metridium senile. The sequence goes on along the minus strand of OX459103.1, from coordinate 4,981,616 downwards.
CACTGTAGGTAGCCAGCCACTGCGGTGCAAATCACGATCTTTTTGACTCTTGATTCACCATCCCATGATTTTTCACAATAAAATACATTCTCTTGTTTTCTTTCTTTGAGTTTTAAGTCATTTTAACAATACAAAAGTTAAATGCAAGACTGTAATCAACACCTTTTTTCGGCTGTATCGGTGAATGAGCGTGAATGTGGTCTCGATCGTTATTTTCACGATCGCTCCACGATTGTAAAATTTCCGAAATCCGTCACCACAACCTGCGGCGCACCTCGGTTCCATGCTGCCTTTTTTTTAAATTAATTTTAACCCCTTTGCTGAAGTCGGAGATGATCATACTTTTTACTGTAGTTGAAGATCAACATAAAGTTTATATATTCGAAAAAAAATAAAAATTTTCTCCCATGGCTGATTTACTACGCGCGAAACTAAATTTGTCACGTGACCGAGTTTCATACCTTGTCAAAACATAGGCAGCCCAACTACTCCTTTCGAGGATTTTTTATTTTTCAATAAAGATTCAATGGGAAAAAATGCGCGCGACTATTTTGGTTTCTTCGTTTGGCGCGCGCTTGTAGTCTTTGGGTTTCCTGTGGCGCGCTTGTAGATTATGGGGTTCCTGTGGTCAATCCCGCGGGAGACAAGTATATATTGTGACAATATACAAGGTACCTGAACCTGCTGACCATCCATCCCGCGGGATTGACCACAGGTGATTAAATAAAAAGGTGATTATTTCAAAAAAGAAAGAAGGAAACAGCATTGAAAGTGAAAATATTTTATTTTTTAAAAGCGCGAACGTTACGCGTAAAAATTGTAAACTTTGTCTCGCATAATGACAAAAAACAACGTGAAAATTTACTATGATACCTTAAAATAGCTTGACTCCAAACTTAGTAGCTTCTTTTGTCGATTTTGGGACAGCATTTTCTTTAAAGTTTTCAATTTCATCTTCGCTAACAGTGACAAAACAACTACTGGCGGTCATTTTGTCCGAAAAGGTGATTATCGGCTGATAATCCGAGATAGCAAACCAATCAGAGCGCGCGATTTTGTATAATCACCTTTGTATTTATACTAAATATTGATCACATATTCCCGAGTCCTTTATTTTATTTAATGTCTTGGAGACATATTTTTCACACCACAAAGCAATCTATAATAATAATAATAATAATAATCTTTATTTATAGAGCGCCATTTCCAATTATCACTGTCCAATAGCGCTTAACAATAAGAATATAATTTGCGCATCACAATCTAAATGCACTTACAATAAATTATATAATTATGAATAATATTTATAAATGACAATCAACTCGTGGTGAATTAGCTAATTAAAGAAAACCTATATATATATATATATCTAAAATCTATATCTAAATCTAAACTGTGATATAAAATTATTAAAAAGTTAATGATTAGAATCATTAAAATATATTTAATATAAGAAATAAAATATTTGGCAACAGCCTATATTATTAGCAACAATTAGTCATATGCCTTTTTAAAAAGAAATGTTTTCAGTTGCTTCTTAAAACTAAAAAGTGAAGTGCAGAGCCTTATATCTTGTGGCAGAGAGTTCCACAGTAAAGGCGCAGAACACGAAAAAGATCTATAGCCATATGTACGCAGATTGTAAGCTGTAACTACTAACTGATTTCTTGTGGCAGATCTAAGATTACGTTTAGGAACGTATGTTGTAATTAGGTTAGCAATGTATGGCGGTGCCATTCCATTTAAAGACTTAAAAGTAATTAATAATATCTTAAATATTATACGTTGCTCCATCGGCAACCAGTGCAAATCAAATAATACGGGTTTTATGTGATCATATTTACGGGTTAGTGTCACCACTCTAGCTGCGGCGTTTTGAACGCTCTGCAGTCTATCAATACTGTATTTAGGTAACCCATATAGTAGCGAATTACAAAAATCTAACTTAGATGTAACAAATGCGTGAATCAACGTTTCAGCAGACTGAACGCTGAGGTATTTCCTGATGCGACTGATGTTCCTAAGTTGATAAAACGCAGATTTACAAACGTTACTAACATATTGGTCCATTGTCAGAGAGGAATCAAACAGAACGCCAATGTTTCTTACGATGGAAGATGGACAGATCACTTCATCACAAACAGAAATGGATTCCAGATGCGGCAGCGGGCGATGACGAGCATTAAGAAACAGCAGTTCAGTTTTGTCAGCATTTAGCTTTAGCTTATTCCAAGTTAACCAGGCATCTACATCACGAACACATGCCTCTATCTTTGATGTTGCTGTTTCAAGCTCACAAGTATCTGATGAGTTGAAGGTGACATATAGTTGGGTGTCGTCAGCGTAGAGATGATAGTCCATTTTGTGTTGCCTAAGTAGATCACCAAGTGGAGATATGTAGAGAGAGAACAGTATCGGACCTAAGACGCTTCCTTGAGGTACACCAGATCGGAGCATGCGCCTGGAAGATTGTCCATCGCAGACATCAACTGTTAAAGTGCGGTCGGTCAAGTATGACCTAAACCAATCGTGTGCTTCATCAACAATTCCGAATCTAGAAGAGAGCCGAGATAACAGTATTTCGTGGTCAACAGTGTCGAACGCAGCCGACAGATCTAGAAGAAGTAGAATGACGGAATGTTGGTTGTCTATTGCTCTCAGGATATCATTCTGAACCTTTATTAACGCAGTTTCCGTGCTGTGGTACTTCTTATAGGCGGACTGATAAAGTTCATCCATGTTGTTGTCCTCTATATGTTGGAATAGTTGCACAGCAACAACTTTTTCAATCGCCTTTGATATTTAATAGCTTTAAATTCGATATTGGGCGGAAATTTTTAAATTCATCCGTGTCCAGTGACGCCTTCTTCAGGTGTGGTTGTAGAGAAGCAATCTTTAAACTTTGCGGTAATGCAGCGTTAACAAGCGAATCGTTGACAATCTTGTTGATCACCGGAAGTAGATCATTGAAACATTCTTTTAGAACCTGAGCAGGAATTGGATCTAATTTACATGACTTTGCAGATATCTTTTTAATAAGATCAGCCAGGTAGTCACCAGTTACTGGGGAAAAAGCCTGGAGCTTGTTGTCACACTGTAGCAAACATGTCGAACCAGGTAGTGGGTTTTGTTGACCAGAACATTTCCGCAATAGACCAGTTTCAATAACAGATGTTTTATTGTCAAAATAGTCAGCAAACTGATTAGCTAGCGTATCAATTGAGTCACTGGGTGGATACTGATTCTCCGTTTTTCCCTTAAGTAATTTCTCTACATTCTTAAAGAGTTCCCTTTGATCCGATCCACACTCACTAATCAAGTCAGAGTAATAACTCTTCTTTGCAGCCGATATAAGCTTATGTACAACATCACATTGCTGAGTGTACAGCTCTCTGTGTACAGTTAGTTTTGTTTTTCGCCACTTCCGCTCAAGTCGTCTCCTTTCAACCTTCTGTACTTGGATCTCACGATTAAACCATGGAGCTGCGGGACGCAGCGTTATCACCTTTTTCTTAACTGGGGCGTGGTCATTCAGCACTGACGTTAGGGTAGTTTCATATTGTCGAACAAGCTCGTCTAAGGATGAGGATGAGTTGGAATCACTTAGTAGGATACTATTCATAATGTCAGAACGAAAGCGAGGAAAATTAATTCCCTTTAACTTCCTGTAAGTAACCTCTTTCCTTGCAAAGGGTGGTTTAGTCAGTAAGACTTTGCAATGAACCGCATGATGGTCGGACAGAACAGGATCAGACACATGTGTATTACAGACAAGCTTATCCTGTGATCTAGTGATAACCAAGTCCAAAGTATGGTTCCCTTTGTGTGTTATCGTGTTAACATGCTGTACATAATCAAACGAATCGAGCATACGGAGAAATTTCTGGGCGAGGACATTGTTTACATCATCGACGTGAAAGTTGAAGTCACCAGCTATAAGTATTTCTCCACGATCAGTGACCAGCTGTTCAAGAAGTGTTCCAAATTCAGAGAAGAATAGTTCACTGTTAGAGCGATTTGCTTTCGAGGGTGGTGGCCGATATATGATAATAATACGTAGTGATTTAGAGGACGATTTCATCAACATATCAATATGCTCAAACGATTTATACTTCTTACTTGATTTCATTTTTAGGCTAAGATGTTTTTTAAACATCAGTCCTACGCCGCCACCACGACCCCCTCTAGGTACATGCTTGAATATATAGCCTCTAGGTGTAATATCGTTAATAACAGTAGCGTCAGCATCTCCCGGCAAAAGCCATGTCTCCGTTAGTGCCATTATATCAGTGTTGTTCTCGACAACGAAATCATTTATTAGGTCAGCCTCTATGCTTTAATCAACTGCTTTTCATAGACAAAGGAAAACAAATTGATTTCAATTAAGATCACTAAATTAAAAAAAAGAAAGAATCGATTTAACACATTGCATTGCAATATAAACAATATCCATCAGTGATTTTAATCTCAATTCATATCATAAACATTAGAATTATAAAAATGATGAAATGCTGTTTGACTCTTATGATTACATATGAGACGGAACAATATATTTTTTAAATAATTAACTGCATGCCATATATCCGTGAATTAGAACTTGATATGTATTACTTAATTGCACTATTTTGTACAAACTAGTGGATAACACTAAAGTGGAACAATACAAAGAACAATAATCACATAATTAGCTGCCTTTGTGTTTATTTGTATGACTTCACGCCTGAGCAAAATCTTTACTAGTTGATAACTAAATAGTTGATAATTAAATACTAGTAGTTAGGAATAATTTCACTGATATATGGCATGCACTTTATTATCAGTTTAATGTTGATACCATGATTACAAACCAATAGATTAATATTACTATAATATATATCGGTATACTAAATAATGCAATTATGTAAATAATGTTTTTCATCATATTTTCTTTTATAGAATCCAATTCATATAATGACTCAATCGTCAGATGTCCAAGTAAAGAAGATTACAAAGTAGTAAACAATACTGTAGAAGCTCTAATGAATGCCAGGGGCGTTTAATATATTTCACGAGTCCTGAGGGGGGGATTTAAAAGATAAGAGGCGTTTAAAAGAGAGGGGCATTTATTTTCAAAACTATAACATACTATGCAATTACATCATATAAGCAACAGAGCTCAGTTAGAAACTGGCAATAGTCCATCTGCTGATAAGTCTATTAAAGTCGTTTAAAAATCATTAATGTTATAAAGTTTCATAATTCAATGTCCACATCCGCGTCCTTGTCAAGCATCATACTCTGGAGTATTTTCATCGCCGGCCTCTTCAATATCTGAATCTGTTATACCCCTTGATAATGGGAGGGGGCGTTTATTAGACAAAGAGCGTTTGTTGGAGAGGGGAGTTTAATTCGAAATTGCTAAACTATTAGATAGGACGCATTTTTTCGTATTAGGCGTTCATTAGAGCAAACAGACGAAGACCTATTACAACAGTGCATCAAAGATAATGTACATGCCACTGAACTTATCAAGCTGTAGATTAAAAAGTTAACATTCAACATGGAGAATATGCTAAATAAAAAATCACTCAAAGGGAAAGTTGAAAAGTCTTTTGCTTACATACACCTAGTTGTGCCACCTAAACATAACAACACTACCTACTGTTTCATTTGGACAGACCTGATCTATTATTAATTAAACTTGACACACAAAATTGTCTTGATGCTAATGATATAATTAATTTTTGTTGTAAACTAGAAACAATATCATTTTTGTGGTTACTCCCGTCCTAAGGACGAAGTAACCACTATGCTATCGCCCGATGTAAGAATGAAGACAAGAAAGAAAACAAGAGTGTAACACCCGAACACGCGACTCCTTTCCGAGATCGTGCTGATTTCTTTCCGACATTGCTCCGAACTGTTCACGATAGTACAGCGGAAATGCCTCGTACTCGCTGTTTGGACGGGTTGCTTGAAGTTTCGTAAGTTGGTGAGTATATCTAGTTCTTTTTATTGCATTTAACACTCTTTATCTATCACAGCTTTCATTCTACTATAACGGTAGAAATGAAGAGTATTTTCGTAAGTGTTTTTCAGATTTTAAACCGTTCTTTACGGCGAAATTACACGTTAAATTCACACTTGATGCTCGACGAAGCCGAAGCCATGTTGTCTCGAATCAAGGAGAACAACGCTGTGAACCAAACCATAACGAAACAAACAACAATAAAAAACGAAACAAAAGCAAACACTCAATCCCTTCGGGGAATTAATGAGCCTCGTAAGAGGATAATTGAGCCCTTTCGAGGGAATACGAAACAACTACCCCAATCACGCCGGGCCTACGCGCGCTCAAAAACGCCGGGGTTTATTTCACTGTCCGCCATATTGGACGTTTGCCATTTTTTGGTAGACTGGGTACGAATTTCCGAACCAACGGTTGCATAATCTTTTATAGCTCCGGAGCATGTGGGCATTCTGTCTGCGCACGCTCAGAAAAATTCAATTTTGATTTTATTAACCGCTGACATGCGCCTGCACCGCGCGAACGCGTCTTTTTCCCGCTTCTTTTTAAATCCCAATGTTTTCGCAAAAACGTAAACAATTAATCATGGCGAACTGTCAAAAGCGTTTTCAAATAATAGTTTTACTTACTTTCCTCCTGTTTAATAGTATTTTTAGCGTAAGTCATAGGTCTCGTACTGGTTGTGTAGTGTGTGGAAAGAAAAAACAGGGTGTTATTTTCCAAAATTCTGACTTTTACAAGTCAGATTTTCCGACGTGTTTTGGTATTGAAATTGAAAAAGATAATGAAGACGACAATGAAGACCACATTTGCGAAACCTGCAGAAGAGCTGTCCAAGAGCATAGACGTCTCGGAAAAACTTTTTATCACGTTAGTATCATTTGGAAATAATTACAAAATTCACGGATATATTCATTTGCGAAAATTTTACTCATGTTATTTTTTTCGAATTTATTAGTTGGTAAATGCAAACATCAAACGGTCTGGACGACCTATAAAAGTCAAAAAGACTTTCACTCCAAAAACAGCAACCAATCCGTCTAAAACAGAATTAGTAAAACTCGAAGAAAATGTAAAGGTATTATCGGAAAGTAAGTCATTATCATTTATTTTTAATTCACTTATCGCTGACAAATGATTGAAATAAAGTCCATTCATCTTTATCATATATTTATTACAATCACTGTTCATAAATAAGTGTATAAGTAAAAAAAAACAATGATATTTAAACTACTGTTGAGTAAAACAAATGATTAAATAAATATTTTTCAAAATTGATTTAGGGTGTGACTTAAAAAAGGAACTGGAAATAGTAAAAAGCATGATTTACCAGTCTAAAAGAAAAGAAGAAAGAGCAGTATATGACCCAGAAGAATTCAGAAAACAATGTATAAAAGTTGGGGCAGTAAAGATTTTCGATACTATAATGGATGCAGTCACATCACCAAGACATTCGCACGAGAGAATAATCCTGAATAAAAAAAGAGTTGTTGCCTTAATATACAGGATGTGCCATAGTTTGAGTCAGGTTTGCAATGTGTTTGAAGCAGACCATTCATTGTATTTAAAAAGTTGTAACGTTAATCAAGAAGGGTTGGAAACCGAGCACATACTTGGCAACACTTGCTCAAGAAGAACTGTCAACAAACTCCTTACAGACCTTGCAGAGAGCCATCACAGCACTTTTGAGTCCTTAATTGATAAAGCTATTAAAAATGAATGGCTCTTAGTGTTAATCATAGATGATTACACAAGTATACATCAAAAAAGAAGACCTCAAAAAAATGAGTTTACTGAAGCTAAAACAATGTGTACTATTGTAGTCAAGGCTTTCAAAAAGATTCAAGCCATACCAATCCAGCATGCACATACAATACATGACCATGATGGGCTAAACATCAGTGAATGTCAGAACATAATCACTTCTGCATCAAACATGCATACTCTTAGTAAATCATATGCCATGAGCATGCCCAATTGGTTGACTCGTGCCTTCTTTAACCCAGAACTAGAGAGACAGATAATAAATATTCACCAATATAGTGAAAATGACAATGTGAGAACAATGCGAAAAATGAATGACCTTTACTTGCTTGATTTTATTGAGTTACGACTTAAGTCAAAAGAAGATTTTAATGCTGCTTATGACATTATCCTGGGTACAAAACTAGCTGAATACATGACAAAGTTTGTTGTTATACAGCCTGGTGATTGGCCATGCCAATTTTTTTGTAGACAAAATGTTTATGAATGTCTAAAGAAATTTTATAACAATAACCCTGGCATTATGTGTGATCTCCACAACCTAAGTACTGTCAATAATCCATTTGATCACTCAACATATACATATCCACTGACAACAAATTATACTATTGAGAATTCCAGCAAAGCCTTGGTGTCACAGCCATCCCTCTTGTCTGTTGTTCCAGTAATTGGTCCATTGCATATTTCCCTGAATAGTAGAGAACATATAATCAGTTCCTTTCATCCGTTTTTTAAATATATTTATGAATCAATTTTCCCTAAAAGCAAATTTGCTGCACATCCCAAGCCTTGGAGAGCAAGTTTGATTCTAGAGGTTGTGTATGGAGGCTGGACATTATTGAGAGACACAGCAATTGCCAAGTTTGGAAAGGTGAAAGATCTAGAATATGGAACATTTTTTAACTTACTGGATAATTATGTACCTCTTGTGTTATCTATTTACACAATCTCTTTTAAGCTAAATCACTTTTCAGAGTATTTCAGAGCAATGATCAGAATATGGATAATGTTTACATGCCTAAGACGAAGACACTACAATAAAGCCCCTCTAGTATGGATCAACATGTGTGCACACTGGGGGAAATACTCGAAACAACTTTATGAACTACTTCAAAACTATATAACAACCTTTGATGAATATCCAGTAGAAAATACCCATAGTATTTTACGTGCCCAAACTAATGCTAGTGATACTGCTGAACAACTGAGGAAAAAGGCCAAGACGATTTTCCAATCAAAAGAAAGCCAGGCCCATTTCAGATCATTTTTTACTACACCTAAACATTTTTCATATTCACATAGTCGACTACGGTCTCTTAAATGCAAGTGTGCACAAGTTCTTACTTTAATGATCAAAAAGATTTTCAAGTCACCGCCACATAAATTAATGAATACGAAAAACAAAGCCCCACCATACATAAATTTACCAACAATGTTCTCCAATATGCCTGTGAAAGATACTGTCCTACCTCTTGGATTTCATGGAAAAGTTAAACCCGACCCAACAAAAGTATGTGACTTACCTGGGTGTCAAGTTCAAACATCTGATGACAACTGGCTATTGCTTCCTGGATGCTTTCACTCTTTTCATGAAGTTTGCCTTAATGGTTCTACTTTTTGTCCTCTTTGTAAAGATTTCCTTCAAAAAAAGATAAAAGATTTAGGAGAAATTGCAAAGGAAGCTATAATAAATCCAGCATCATGCAAGGAAACAAATGAAACTGAAAACAACACTGAAATACCAGAAAATGACAACGATGATGATGAAGACAATGAAAACAGTGATATGCAAATCAGTGAAATTGGAAAAGAAGAAGCAGAGAAAATTATCAAAGACCTCAATGATGAGCTAGCCAGTATAACTGTATCACCACAGCCAGATGCCAATGTATCCCATGTCAACCATCAACCTACAACTAACAACAAAACTCCATCAACAAACACCAATAAGCCACCACACTGCAAAAAATGTCATCATCAAGTAAGAGGTCACAAACGATTGGGTGATTCCCAGCTCACATGTCAGTACTGTCCAAATAACATATGCACAGTGAATAGAAATGGTCAATCTAGTTGTAAATGCAGGTGGCACATGCCTTCTGATGATAACCAACATATAAATCCTCCTACGTCTACAGCAGTCACACATATAGCAGTCCCTACAGCAGTCACACATATAGCAGTCCAAGAAAGCAATTTCATAGATGTCACTGAGTGGGTATTACCGTGCAACATTTGCCAGTCATCAGGAAGACCTCAAGGCAGCAATGCATGCACAGTTATAGCAGTTACTAGTGCCCTTCACTTTCTCAATGGAACTCTCACAATTCCCAAGCAATTCTCTGACCTAAACCAAACCTTACCTTATTACAACCAGCTGATTTCAAAAGGAAATCAGGTTTATGACTTGCTGAACATGCCACCAAATCAGCCAAATCTTGACGTCAAAGAAGTATTGTCCATCAGAAATCAGGGCTTTGAAATGCTTCAAATGTCTGTTGACACAGCATTTTTTTCAGTCCAAGACCTTGAGAACTTTCTTAATGACTATGTTCAAGAACATCAACGATTTGCTGCCATTTTGATTGTTCCACCAGATAAGTCCATGCTGCTTTGCTTTGATGGCACTACCATTTGCATGTTTGAAAGTCATAGCCATAACTCACAAGGAGGTATAATTGCTTTTAGTGTCACTGGGAGAGTCAGTAACTTTATCCATTACCTACAGATCATGGTCATGCAGGATTGGCAAACCCAGCTGCAGGGTTCTAACTTGGCTATCCTACAACTTAAATAATAATTGTGAGTACAGCATCACGCTTTATACAGTGTTATATTTAAAGAGGGACACAAGTTGGTTTACTATTACAGCAACTTAGAGCACAATACTCTATTTGAAACATATAAGTAATACTAAATAGTGGAATTTGATAGTTATAATAATTTCATACCAAAACAACATATATATGTCTGCATACTCTGGTTGAGAGCCATAGTAATTGAATAGGAAAGAGTATATACAGCTGAAGAGAATGATTTGTGGATGCAAGGAACAAGAGTGTGCACACATATATCAATGTTTCTATACAAAAATTATACATTGCAAAAAAAAATTAACAAAAAAATGTTAACTTCTTCAATCTATAAACATTCAACAATGAGTTCGAATGCTCACGTGATCACAAATACATATCGAGTCGTCTTCAAAGTGGTCAATTTGGATTGCCCGTAAAAGAGCTGTGCAATTTTGTATGACCAATAAATAACACAAGTTATTCTTTGATTTATTAGCATCAAAATGATGACAAAAAGAAAGCTGGGGGACGGTAAAAATTTCAACTTATTTCATGTTTTTTGATTCGAGGTAGTACTGAGTGAATGCAATTTTCGGCATATAAATGTCTTCGAGCTAAAAAAATGACTGCGTGAATTTAGAAGAGGCGACTAAAAATCAGAAAATAGACAACAATATTTAAACACTTAAGTTACCTTGTGCAATGCAATTTGACGATTAATAACTTGACGATCTTCGTAAACCATGGCAGAGAAAAATACTCCTTGTCTGACAAATATGCAAGATAGTTTGGGTGGTCTTCAGTATTCCTTTAAAACCACATAGCTATGCACTTTTAAGAAGCAAAAAAGTTATGCCCCTGCAAAGATAAAGTAAAAAGGTTTGTTATAAAGGCCATTTCCAACGTGGGGGACGGTAAAAATTTTGAGTAAATTGGTATTGCAAATGAGTGAAAATTGGCCAATCCTCAAATTTCTCGGTTAAACAACAATATATTTTAGATCATCGGCTTCAAGACAAGACTAGTGTTTGGGCAATTTTAAAACACCATTACATAATTACTCACCTCTAATTGAGATTTCTTCAAAATAATAGCTGGATTTAGGAAAACGACAACAGCAAAGAAAGTCCTCTCTCGAGGTTTTTGCTTTTTGAGCACATTTTGACGACTTATTTCTATCCAAATAAATACATGATCGCATTGTTGATATCCTCAAGCGCTTGCTCTATGTAAGTAGATTGGATTTCCATTCAAACTCTTCCATCGAAAGCCCTATGGTTCTTAGATCGTTCCATAGAAAACCCAACGAACGCTTTCTGCAAACAAAATGGCGACCGCATTCCTTTTCGTTCCGTTTACACGAGCATGCGCAGACAAAATGCCCATATGCTTAGCTCCGGAACGTGATCGATCGATTCCTATCAGTTCGGTTCATCCGCAAAAAAGGGGATACGTGTCACGTGACAATTCCATTGTTCTAGGGAAAATCGAAAATTTTATTACGAAGAAATTACCCAGTCTTCGAAATTCATCGATATCACGGTCACAAAGAGGACATCCCGGACCTTTTAACATTTCACATAGAGGTGATATGTTGAAGATGGCGGACGAGCAGATACAGCGAGAAAACTACAAGATTTTTCATTAAAAAATGGCTCGAGATTTCAATCCAAGATGGCCGCCATATTGTCACCCTCCCAAAGGTATGTAGTTGGTTGATGATAAAAATTTGTTACCTGCCCATTTCCTAGAGTAATGAAACCAATTTTAATGAAGTCTTTATGATATGCCTTACATTCTGTCGCATTGTAGAATGTGGCAACAACCTAGTTCTTGTGGCAACTCTTTTCAAAGACTCCTTACTGAAATCACAGCCGTTCGTGTATGGCTATGCACTGACAAAAGTTGATATGTCATCGGAATAGTCGACTTATTTGTATTTTGTGCTTTATTTTAGATAACCAAATGGAAATTCATCGACATCTTCTGTCGCTGAAATGTCGAATATGTGGTGGGAGTATTAAAAAACATAAAAGCAGCCAACCAGTACGCAATTTTTGCGAATTTTATTTTTTACATATTTTATTTTTTTATGCAATCTAGAAATTTGGTACTGTAATGTACAGCATGCATTGTACACTTCATAAATGTTATTAAACTTGTTAAACCTGAAAGTTATATGAATTGAGATTGGTATTAAAACAATTGTTCTTATGCCAATAAGCCAGGTTTACTTCCCAGTAGTGATTTATTGACCAAATATTTGGTTACATCAGAGTATAAATAATTTGCTCATAGTGCTTTGTCAATAAATCACTGTTATTGCAGATGAATTATATTTAATACTTTAATAAACCTCTTTTTCTTTCTTACTTGTCACCATTCCCATTATTAAGCATTTGATTACAGTAGTAACATTTTTGACAACAAGTTGTAGAACAATATTATTTGAGAATTACACATGCTAGTATGGAAAAATAAAAATCTATCCATCTCAACCAACAAAACTTGATAATGCATTATTATTCCTTATAAAATTATTATTATTATTTCTTATGAAATAATCCAGTTTGAGGAATTTAAATATAGTTTTATACATATCAACATAAATAACTGAGTGCTCACAATATATCTGTGAAAACATTTGCAATAATGAATTGCACAAAATAGTGTCAATCAAACAATAAATTTAAATTTTGTACTAATTTGCACTATTTTGTTTGCAAAGTTTTTCACAGATGTATTGTAAGCACCCTGTAGTTATAGCACTTCATATTGCACTAAATGTATTTAGTATTTAGTAGCGTTACAGAATGTATACCACTGAGTATTGCATAGTCGATAGAAGTGGCGGTGGGCTTAAATGGGTTACAGGGTTCCCCAGGGTAATTCTGTATGCGGGAGTATATAAGGACAGTGATATGAAGCAATTATCACTTGAAGGCATTTCTCTGAAGCACTCTTGTGCTATTAAATATAAATTTTATAATTGAAGGCCATTTCATTCAAATCATAATGTATGAATCAATGACATTTTTATTACATATTGATTCAGCCTTGTTGCCCAGCGCAAGTGCCTATTAATCGGAAAGACATGCAGATTTAATAGTGTATGCTTGGTCGCCTCAGTTAATTTATACATTAATATCACATCTATAATAATGATATCCAGTATGAATTTGTTCCTGTAATTGCTCTCTTCTATCAGACATGAATTAATAAATGAGATGCCCACCACCTAATTTGTTGTCCTGTAGTTATTGTGTAATGCAGTTTAGCTATTAAATGCTTTATTTAAAATGAAAAGAGTATAAATAGTTCTATTCATATATAGTACTGTTCCATGGATGTACTGCCTGCATTTATACAAATATAATACAAACTATAGAGTGCTTTAATAGACCAGTTTTCAGTTCTTGTTCTGCAGGGTTAACATCAATTGTATGTCATATATTCGTTCAAAATCGACTAAGCCCATGGATATTGTTTTAGCTTTACACTACCACATGCTTATGTAATTTAAATGCAATTGAGGTTAAACCTGCACAACAAGAACTGGAAACTGGTCTATTTGATGTCAATATTAATTAGATAACTACCTTAGTCTGTATTTTGATCTTCCATACAACCCATATACTGTTCCCCTTATGAAGTTTTGTACCTTTACTTCCATGATCCTTTTTGAACTTTTTATGCTCAAATAGTGTAGGTACAAATTAACACCATAAGGAGGGGAAATAAAAAAGCCTTCATTGTTACTTATCTAATGTCTTAGTATTCAGAAAATAATTTGTAAAAGTTACTAGACTTATATCACTTATATTCATACATGATTCTATATGCAAGTACAATAAAAAAGCTCTTGTATTGTGTATTATTGTGTTCCCAACCAAATTTATTCCAGTTTATAATATTTAAGACTGATTAACTTGGCCTAGACAGATAGTTTTTTAACAATTAATCACAAAAATTCAATTGTTTTAGCGTGTGCAGTGACATAACAAAACCAGTGTTTTAATAGTTTTTATTTAGTGACTGTTTAGTCAGTATCACTCAACTAGAAACATCAAATACAAAAGGAAACAATACCTCATTACAACTTTACTTGTCTTTGATAGTGACTAAATAAGAACTATTACACACTAACAATTTGATTTTGTTTCATGGTTCTAGTGTTTTCGGTATAGCCTAATGTTGTAAAATATTGGGGATGTTACATGTAATACAGTATAGTGATTAGTCTCGTTAATTTACCATGCAATTGTCGTCATAACTCAGGCTTGCTGTAGTCTAACCCCGGGGGGGGGTTCTCCCTTTGTCTAAGTGGTAGGGGTGATCGGCGGAGGTTTTGGAAACGACCCCTAAAAGGTACGCACAGACAAAAATAACTGTTAAAGCCTTGTTGATTTCAACTCCTAAAAGGTACGGCTGTGCGATGTTCTTGCCAGCCAAGCTTACTTTTAGCAACAAAGCAGAGTAAAAATGACCCTTACAGGTACGGAATCATGTTATGTAAGTGATTTTTGAGCCAGGACCCTAAAAGGTACGTACAGGAAATATTTTTAACCCTAAAAGGTACGCCGATCACCCCTACCACTTCGACAAAGGGAGTACACCCCCCGGGAGTCTAACATAGTTCATCGTTCGGAGCCGGGGTTCGGAGTCGTTCATCGCGTCTTTTCTCTGCCCATTTTCATCGGTTTTTAAAACGCTAAACTTATCAAACAGTCTGACTACACTATATGAATGTAAAAAACGCTTATATTCATCATTTTCTTGCATATAATTGCCACAGTGCGCAATAGACTGCATTTCTTTCTGTGATTTCAGTCTTTACGGTATCAGACCGTTTCGCCTACGCGTCAGATCGCCTACGTCCTGTTCGCCTACTAGTCGGGACGGTTCGCCTACGTGTCATAGCCACTTCGCCTACGTATATTTCAAGAAGTCAAAATATAATATTTATAAAGAAAACAAATAATTACATTGTAATTAAAGATTATTTAGTCTTCCGAGATACATTCATGTTATAATTTGAGCTCATTTTTTTGTACTCAAACGCAACGCCTTGAAGCAGACACACAAAGTTTCGGTCACGCGACGGGTTAAGCTTTATATACACTACATCTGATTTCTTTTTAAATCTCAATAAACATCTAAAACGCATTTAATAGCAATCCAACATCTCCCTCTTTTCTCGAGGAATGCGGGTTGAAGCATAGTAGCTATACCTAGACAATTAGTTGAACGCAACAGCGACAAGCTTTATTTCACATGAAATCAACAAATGAATCACAAAGATATGATGACTAGCGGTAAGCTAGCAAGT
The DNA here is from genome assembly GCA_949775045.1 of Metridium senile. NCBI lineage: Eukaryota > Metazoa > Cnidaria > Anthozoa > Actiniaria > Metridiidae > Metridium > Metridium senile. Next base: position 4,965,721 of record OX459103.1, on the reverse strand, counting down.
AAAGTTAAAACTCTTTGTGACTATATGGCAATATGGTATGGTCTCCTTAGATGAAAAAAGTTATGTCTTATTTAAAGGCCTGATTTTCTAAATGTATTGCAATAAAAAAAAATCAAAGTAAAAGGTATCATGCGATCATATCTAAATGCCACCAAAGGAAAGCAAAAAATAACTTTGGCTTCATAAAAACATTTATATCTAGATATTATATTATACATTAAATCTATAATAGTACTAATAAAAAAAGAACTGAGCAGCTTGCGCCTGTAAATCGAAAATAAATGAACTGACTTTCAACGTTATATGTCTACTTTTGTCGCGTAGCAACATTTGTGAAACTGACAACAAAATTTTTAAAACATGTTTATCGGGAGGTCTACATTGTGTATCTCAACAGGCTAGGACCCAAACATAAGTCCTTTTCGCAATCTAAACACATTTATAAGAGCTTTTACAAGGGATTGATTGCTTTGAAACAAATCTAAATCATGAATTATTGGTCGCTATAAACAAACTATTACAATAGCCGTACAGTACCGTTTCGCCAACGCGACATCACTGCTAAAAAACTGTTTACTTTAATCCTTAATTACAAATAACTATATATATTGATTAGAAATTCAACATTTTCTAAAGAGATAACTGTGTTCTCATGATTTGATATCCATGATTCAAGGGATTTAAGTACGGCACGTTACGTAAATTAAACATGCACCGACCAGTTCGCCAACGGATACTTGATAAGTCGACATTTGCTGGTTTGTTTGCTTTCTCTAGCCTTTTAACCTTCTCTCCAAAATTATAAAAACTTACACACATTAATCACACTTCTTTATAAAAATAAATTTGAAAAATGTAAGTTTTTGCCGAGTTACGAAGGTTTATGTCGAAAGGAAGAAAAACGCTTAGCAGACCGTTTCGCCTACGCGTCAGATCGCCTACGTCCTGTTCGCCTACTAGTCGGGACGGTTCGCCTACGTGTCATAGCCACTTCGCCTACGTATATTTAAACTGAATTTATATTTAAAATTTAAACTGAATGAAGCTTCTCTACCAAAGGAGTTCCTTCAGGCTGATGTCTCAACCTTAAAATCCAAGCGACACTTGATATTTGCTACTCAAGCCCAGCTGGAGTACCTGCAACAGGTATAATATTCTACAACTGAATTAAATCTATTAATATAAGTAATTAACCTTGTTTATTTCAGGGAACCTGTTGTAATATTTCAAATAACAATTTATTTATCTAAATATATTTTCATTTGCAGGCCAAGACTTGGTATGTTGATGCAACATTTAAGCTCATCCGTAAGCCGTTTACACAGCTCTTCAGCATCAATGCCTTCATCAAGTCAGATAAATGTATCAAGCAATTTCCACTAGTTTTTGTGATTATGTCTGGGAAGTCGAAGGAGGATTATGTGGAGGTAATGGATATAGTATTACAGCCATTTCTATACAGACTGTACATGTGTATATAATAATTATTATTATACATTTTACTAACTACATTGAATCTGATTGGCCAAGAGCACACAGCTAAATCTGAGTAGCATGTGAACTTGACAATGATAAATGCAGTATAGATCTATTAGCAGATTTTGCATTTATCACTGTCAAGTTTACTTTGAAAATGTATAATAAAACAATTATTGAATTCGGTTTTTGCATGATATCGTAAATTATCAAGACCTCGAGTCAGTATTAACACAGAACTCGGTCTTGATAATTTACGATATCATGCTCAACCTCATCCAATAATTGCTTCCCTCAATATACATTTTATTGATGTTATTATGTTTGAATATTCTATCATGTGAAACTATTCATGACATAATGTTGAAATGACACATGTTTAAATATATCTCCATGTTTGTTTGCTTGCAAATCTCTTAACAAGAGTCCTATGCTTTCTTATCAGGTCCTGAATGAAATAAAGAATATGTTGCCAAAACAATCAGTACAGCAAGTGACACTAGACTTTGAAGTTGCAATGTGGCAAGCCTTCAGGGACATCTTCCCTGGAATAGAGATACAGGGTTGTGTGTTCCACTGGACACAGGCTGTCTGGAGAAAGGTAAGAAGTTATTTCACATCTTAATAACAGTGAGTGCAATACATATTCACTATGAGAGCACTTGAGCTGTTGGTCACTTGCTGTATTTGTTATAATTAATTCAAGCATTCATGCATGATTCAAGCACATGTTTTCATTTCAAAGAAGAAAAAATTTCATTAGTGTATAATATTCAAGACCTTTTTTGTAAAGTTTGATATCATTTTTAGTAATATAGATGATTAATTTTGAAATTTTCTTTGTACCTTGTAGGTGCAAGAGATTGGACTAGCACCAATGTACAGAGATGACGATGGGACTTACAGATACATTAGGAAGATCCTTGCTCTGCCCTTCCTTCCTCCCCATGATGCCAAGAGAGAATTTAAATCTCTCAAGGCTGAAGCGGCAACAGAGCCACTTAAAGGGCTTATGAGCTATGTCAAGTCTCAATGGTTTAGACACCCAACATTCAAGGTCAGACATTGGAGTGCCTTCCGACAGCCGATCAGAACCAATAATGACATAGAGGGGTGGCATAATGGTCTTAATAAACGAGCGGGGAAAAGCCACCTCCCCTTGTACATGTTGATCGATTTTCTATATGAGGAAGCCAGACTGACCCTAGTCAGTATAAGGTTGATGTCTGATGGTAAAGTATCAAAAGTTCAGGGAAAGAAGTATGTAAATCTCCAGGGAAGAATTTTCCAAGCATGGGATGACTATGAGTCAAATGTTAAAACTGCAGCCCAATTACTTAAAACAATTTCAAAATTGAATGGTCCTGCCAGATCCATTTAAGTTTTGAACTTTAATAAAAAAGCAATTTTTGATATTATAACAGAAAATTAAAGAACTCAACTTATTTGGTTACTTTGGCAGAATTATTCAATGTACATATATATATTATTCCCAATGTATTATAATTTTAATTCAATGTATATATTTCGTGTTTCAAATTATTAATTATAGCTTAAATATTTAATAGTTTTTTTACTAGTTTTGACTTGAGCTTTTTGCTTATTAAATTCTTTGTATCTAATAAAGTTTAATTGCCTTCACTAAAAAAAGTTTATATTCTTTATATTATTGATAATAAAGTTTAAATTTCAGCTTAAAGAAGCCTATCAAATCTAGTTATTTCTAAGGTTATCCTATAATTACTACATGTATTACAACTCATAAGCTTAATTAAATCAATTGAATTGAATCACTTGTTGTACGTGTGTTGTTTTCTTACCTGTTCCCGGCATTTAGTTTAAGTAGTCCTCACCAGCTTGTTCATGCTTTGTAGCCGCGCTTTGTAAGTCGATAAGTAAAATCCAAGATGGCTGCCACCGTGACTAACCACTACTCACGGTAAATAATCAAGTGAATGATAGCGATATATGCAACTTTGTTAATTGCCAGTTTCCTTCTTAAGTAGAAATTAAAATGATTAACTAGAATAATACCGAAAAATAGATTCACAAGAACAAAAAGCTTAAATACGGAGCAAAACAAGTCCGCCGAAAATGTTCGAAAAGTTTGTTTATATTTCGATTTCAAACTGCAAAAATCGAAAAAATATTTCATTTAATCAGTACTAAAGCATTTCACTGGATATAATTTAACGAAAGCTATTTATTTTTATAGTTATTAATACGTAGGCGAAGTGGCTATGACACGTAGGCGAACCGTCCCGACTAGTAGGCGAACAGGACGTAGGCGATCTGACGCGTAGGCGAAACGGTCGTAAACCCATGTTTTTAGCTGCCGTCAATCAAAACTAATTAGTCGATACCTTTTAAATCCTTGATTGACGGCAGCTAAAAACGTATTTCACAACGAGCAGTTGAAATGTCTGAGTTCGCAGAAAGTCGAAAACCGCAGTAAAGTTCATTATTTATTATTCGACCTGCAACCTGCAACCTGCAACCTGCAACCCGCAACCTGCAGTTTACTCCCACCGCTGAACAAGACGCCATCAGTGCAGAGAATACGGAAGTTTATTAAGAATTTTCCTCACAAAACCCGATAATGGAGCCTGAAATATATAAATTTCGTCTTAAAAAGTACTATAACACAATAGTCGAAGAGATAGAGCCTAGGAAAATCCTTGGTTTTCTGTGTCGTAGTGATATTTTTGACGAAGATGACATGGGCGAAGTCAAAAGCGAACGAACCCGCAAGAAGCAAGCAGAGTTAATGCTTTCGATGCTGAGCAGAAAAGAAGATGTGGGCTATAAAGTTCTAGTTGAGGCTCTTGAAGAGACGCAACCTCATTTAGCGATTTTGATGAAGACTCCAGTTCCAAATGAGAAGCTTATTGATAGGGTTGCAGTGCGTTCAGGTAAATTTGTGCTAACAGTCTTGAAACTGGAATGTGAAATTACACGGCATCTCGAAATCGAGGAAACTACGGAAACTGAGGAAACTACGGAAACTACGGAAACTCAACTTTCCCTAAATCGCTTAAAATGCTTAATAAACTATGTAAGCAATCTATTTTGGCTTTTTTGCTTAATATTAAGCCTAAAGGCTAACCGAGAAGCGATTAATTCATGCTCAGTGGCTATATTCGTACGTCACCCGTACCCGGACTTGTGTTTGCTATTGGTACGTGAGTCAAAATTATTTAGATTTTCACAGTGCTTCTGTATTATTTCAGTAAAGAAGATACGATATATTCGTTTAGATGGAGTAAGCGATTATCGTAAGCTATATTAAACTGATCTACGAGTCTGTTACATAGTAGGCAAACGACTCATTTCGCGACACTTACAATTTTCTTCAACTCGATCGTACACTACAGTATGTGTGTGCAAATCCGGACAGTGTGCAAATCCGGACACTTTGGCATTTAAGCGTTAAAAAAGAGATCGAATTTGTTTACAAATGAAAACGACATTATGGAATTAAGCATTTGTATGTTTTCTATTGTGTAAGATGTTTTTGTGACAATCGAGTTATTTTCAGAGAGGAAAAAAACCGATTGGTCATGGCATGTAAATATGCAAATTCGCAATAACTCAGTTTTTAACGCGCTATGAATTACATGTTAAACTTAAAATGGTGATTATTCTGCAGAATCAAATGATAACGCCAATATATTTAGAAGGTTTTCAATTGCAAACAATGTGTTATCTTGTGTGAAAAGAAAAGCTTTTAAAAGTTTAAAATAAGTGTAGGAGACGGTTTTAGAAATACTACTAAAATCCACTAAGGTATGTGCAATTCCGGACGATAAAATAAACAAGATAAACAATCACCCGTAACTTTGAATTATAGGTTAAAATGTCGCTTATAAATATACAATTCAACTGCAGGTTGATTTTGCAAACAAAATTTATCTTTTGGATAGTTTAATAACCATGCACTATTCATTTAGTAGGACATTTATATTCATTTGCAGAATCCAGCGCACGAGTGCAATTACTCATGTGTGAAATACTTTAATAATAATAATAATAATAATAAAAGTTTTTAGAACGCAATTATAAAATCTCATTGCGTTTACAATAAAAATATAGATATAGAAAAAACTAAATTAAATATACATAGTAAAAAAGTCAAAGTCTTAAATAAATATTAATCGTTATAGTAATGTCGGCGAAATAAAAATGTCTTCAGGCTAGATTTAAAACTGTCAAAACGTATTAATCAAGCAACATAATTCATGATTTAATTAACACAAATTTATGCTTTAATCTCACATTTAACTGTGAAAATAGAAAATCTATCATAAGCATTCAACAATTAGGAAATAACTTCAAAGAATTGATTAAACAGAACCTACTTTAATAGTGTCCGGCTTTGCACACAACTGTCCGGAATTGCAACACTCAAACCACTTTACAAATATATCCATAACATTTTTATTAATCGCTAAAATTGACCAATACTTTATCTGAATCTTTATCAGATGTTACCTCAACTTCAGGAAAAAGATCTTTCTTAAACAATGCATTTAACGAATAATATTGCAATTTATTTAAAAACCGTCCGGAATTGCACACACATACTGTACTGTAAATGTCACGCACTTAATATTAGGACTTCAATGACATAAATTACAACTTTAATAGTATTGTATACAATAAGAAAGCGTGAAAATGAAATATTTGTTTCGGATCGAGTTTGAAGAACTATTATTTATTTATCTACGGCAAAGCGATTCAAAGACTCCAGTACTCGGACTTTGGTTTACTATTAATACGTGAGTCAAAATTATTTAGATTTTCACAGTGATTCTACAAATATCTCTTTTTCACGCTTTCTTATTGTATACAATACTATTAAAGTTGTAATTTATGTCATTAAAGTCCTAATATTAAGTGCGTGACATTTACAGTAGTGTACGATCGAGTTGAAGAAAATTGTAAGTGTCGCGAAATGAGTCGTTTGCCTACTATGTATACAGACTCGTAGATCAGTTTAATATAGCTTACGATAATCGCTTACTCCATCTAAACGAATATATCGTATCTTCTTTACTGAAATAATACAGAAACACTGTGAAAATCTAAATAATTTTGACTCACGTACCAATAGCAAACACAAGTCCGGGTACGGGTGACGTACGAATATAGCCACTGAGCATGAATTAATCGCTTCTCGTTAGCCTTTAGGCTTAATATTAAGCAAAAAAGCCAAAATAGATTGCTTACATAGTTTATTAAGCATTTTAAGAGTGATAGTCAGCAAAAACCAGACATTTTTGCAAATTCGTGGCAAGACTTGAAAATTAGATTTCGCTCATTTTTTAACCATAGGTAGGCCCTGATGTAAGAAGAACTGCTATGTATTTAGTTTTGTAAAATACCGCTTAGTTTTCGAGATATTCGAAAAAATAGGTTTTCGGCTAAATTCGCTAATTTTCGACCGATAGTTTATACCAGATTTAAAAGCTTGTTGCAAGCAAACTAAATAATGTATCGTTGTTTAAAGACCACAGAATTATTAAATAGTATTTAAAGTAACATTTTGAAGGCTTTCATGAACTTTCATAAAATCCTTCTATTTTAAATAAATTTATTTTTAGGGGACACTTTTAACCTCTCTAAAAGTAGGGTGAATATAATCAAAGTTTTTTCCATGTGCTACGCAAAAATTTTACCAAAAAAAACCACCTCAGAGGTAAGTTTAAATAATGGCCTTTACGAAACAAGTAAAATTGGTTTGGGGAAATGTACTTTTCGTGTTGCATTACACTCTCGAAGTTATAGAAAAGTTGTAAATTTCATGTATCGGCATGATTAATGTAATTTGCATATATTAAACTTATTTCGAATTTAAAGCGGCTTCGTGTTAACTTCCAAGAAAGAAAACGATTTTGAAGACTAACAAGAAGTTTATACTGCCATCTTAAGAACTCGGGCTTCATTACGATTATGTAATTATTTTAGCTGGAGATGATTTGAAGCGAAAAAAAAGTTATTTTTTTAGTCGTCCTCCTTTTCTGTTTTAGTCCAGTCATTCTACGAAATGACCTGCCACTAATTGCAACAGAAGATTTTTTTCATAAATATGTCCGTAAGGATCCCAGTGACTACAAAAAAAAGTCCCAGAAGATTCGAGTGGGGGAAGGTGCTAAAAACCGGTCTTTTTTGGAGCATTATAAAATTGCAATTATGCTGTATCATGGAAACGAGGCTCTAACCGGAAGTTGCTTTATTTCTTCGCTAAACGGTCTCGTTATAAAGTAAAAACCAAAAAAGGTTAAATTATATTTCCAAACAGCCTGATAAATTTTCTAAGCAATCTTTTATTGCTTTTTATTTCAAATTTTATCATTTTTTTGCTGTTGGTATTATATTAAAATATTAGTGATATGATCTATAACCGGAAGTGTGTATAATTGTTGAATAAATCGTTCAAATAAACAATGATCAGCTTTCTCTTTGTAATTATGTTTTTATTCATAGCTCAAGTGCTCAGAACAGATTTGAATAAGTGCAATATAAGCCTTATTATTATTGTAATGAAGACTGTAATGAAGAATAATGTGTATCCCTAAAGTACAATACATTGTTTCGTAGGTTTTTATCGCGAGTTTTGTTATCATAATAAGATATCATGCTATTGATTATTTGTATACCGAGCTTTATGTAGTGTTTACAACATGAGCGGCCGTGTTGTATCGGCAGATACAATCGCAAGCCGAAGGCGCGCGATTGTATCGCCGATACAACACGGACGCGAATGTTGTAAACTACTTAAAAAATGTCTAGGTAAGCTCTTTCATATTTGACCAAACTTTTCAAGATTAAAATAAATTTTGCCGTAAAATTATCAGTTAAAACTTATGCAAATCAGGATATACAACACTAGTGTTGTATCAGATTTACAACACTCGTCATGGTCATGGTTTCTTTTGAAAATGTCTCATTAATTATTCATGAATTTTTTAAGTACATTTACACATTTCATTCATTGTGATAAATAAATTCCGAAACGTCAGAAAATAAGTTCTCAAATCTTTTACGGTGTACAATTTACATTTTTCAACTATATATATTAATTGCTAGCTGATTAAATGTCGCGTCTCACATTTTAGTAATGAATGACGTTGCACAGTCATACGGTACAAAGATACAAGCATATCAGATTTCAAAGCTGAAATACGATCTATGTCAATGTCACGGCATTCAGGCATTTCCAATGTTTTGAAGTTCTGTTTGACGTTTTGTATCTTTGTATCTCGTTATAGGACTTATACAGTGCAAGCCGAAAACTCTTTGTCAAGATAGTAGTGCTGTTTATTTTTTATTACTTATTTTGATTTGTTGATTTCTATATTTTTGTTCATTTTGATATGCTTTGATTATCCAGAGCTGTAATCAGTCAGAGTAGCTAACCGTAAAAACCAGACGCTAGGGAAATTTTTATACAATAACAATGCAGTTATCTTCACCAATCTTGCAGAACATCTTTGACCCTGTCTGATCTATTGCGCGCAGTATCATGCGACATTCTTTGCTGTTTCGTCATCCTTGAAAAAACTCTAAATCTTTGAAGTGTGTTACATCGCTAGTTTTGTAAAATCATCTACTGCAAGGAACACTTATTCACTTTTTATTAAGCTTATTATCTTTTTTATCTTTTTAATAGTTGTTATTAATTGTCTTGTCATTATTCTCCCCCGCAGCCGTTTTTAGCTTTTTGTGGTAGAGAAAAGAAGCATTACGCGGGGGAGACTAGTCAGTTGCTGTTTAGCGTAGGCTTGCACTATAGCTATAATTAGATATACAAAGATACAACATATATACGTAGTCGAACTCAGATTATGCCCTTTATGTAGCTAATATGTTGGTTCTGTTAGCCCATGGTTCGACAACAACGGGAACAACAGCAGCAATAACACAAAACAAACTTTATAAGTATAAAAATTTGCATATAACTGTAATAACAGCTATTGATTTGATAAAAACTGCATAGGATTAGATATTCGGAGAGACTCTAAACTGACCAAAGTATGAGAATGAATTGATTGCGAATCCGCGTTATTTCTAGACAGTGAATGAAATGAACAGGTTAAGGCCCGTTTACACTAGCAATTGTGTCGCGCGACAAGAGCGGCGATTTCAATGGCGCTTTTATCACAGATTTGTCAACGCTACTTTGAACATGCTCGAAATTTAGTGCAATTTTCTGCGACTTTCTGTCTTCTAAATTCGAGCGTATTCGAAATTTCGGCGACAAAGCTGCGATAAAATCGCCATCAAAATCGTAACTCTAGTCGCTCGACAAAATTGCTAGTGTAAACGGGCCTTATCGAAGCTTTGTCAACGCTTCTTTGAACATGCTCTAAATTTAGTGCAATTTGTTGCGACTTTTTGTCGCTGCAATTTCGAATACGCTCGAATTTAGGAGACAGAAAATTGCAGCAAGTTGCACTAAATTTCGAGCATGTTCAAAGTAGCGTTGACAAATCTGCGATAAAATCGCCATTGAAATCGCCGCTCTTGTCGCGCGACAAAATTGCTAGTGTAAACGGGCCTTTAGACATGGTAGTTTTGCATAATCTAATTTATTCATTTATTTATTATTTATTTCTCTGTCTATGAATCTATTCATTTATTCGCTACAATATACTTCCAAATACAATTGAATGAAAATAATTTATACTATAATAAAGCAAGAAACGGTAATAATGACTAAACGTAAATTAAAATGTCATATTCTGAGGTGATCATACTTCAATATAGTAAATATGATATTGTCTAAAACGTTCTTCTAAAAGTTTTGAAAAATGCATAAGAACTTTAACAAATGATATTTGCTAGAAATTAGATTGATTTTAATTTAAAATGTTCGGTTTAATTGGCTTTTTATTGACTTTAAAGTTTGCATAATCTCGTGTTTTGGTTGCAGCCTCGTTTCCATGTTGTGCTCAAATTGCCGTCAAAGTAGTCACAAAAAAACCTCGTTTTTGCCGTCTTCCCCTCTTGGGACTTTTTGGGACTTTTTATATGTTGTAAGGCATATAATTCTTAGTCGAAAACCGTTGAGAAACCTTCTGTTGCAATTAGTGGCAGTTTGAGATCAATATTTTCGTAGATTGACTGGACTATTTGGTCCGTTCCTTCAGTCCGTGATCCGCTTGCCTGTACTGCTTTTACCTGGATATCGATGTTCGGTTCGTGCAGTGATACATGCGAGCTCAAAGACTGTCTAGAAACAGTGTTATTATAAAAGTTGTTCTTGCAAAATAAACGCAAGAAAAAGCAAGATAATTACTAGTCACTAAAGCAATTGGTGTTATATTTGAGGCGATTTAATTTAGGCTGTTGGATGTAGTTTTCAGAGAGGCTGATTTCAGCTGTTTTATATTTGTTGTTGTCGAGCTTGACCTTGATGATTAAAATCGGTCACATTATCTGACATATTGTAAACAAAGAAATATTACTTTCATCGTTCAACTGCTAGATAATAGGTTGAAGCGATTAAGTTTAAACTTAAAAGTTTTGCGTATAAGTTTGTTGTTCTTTGCCGAGAAGCTAAGCGCTCGGCAATCGCCAATCAATCGCGGATCTGAAGCTTGTACGAGCTAATAGTATAGTCAATAAAATTAAACTATTGACAGATAAACTCGTTATTTTAATCAAAAATATAAAATAAATAATTACAAGAAGCAAAATATTTACCCTAAACATCACTACTGTTGTTGTCTTCACTTCTAGTGCGCTGTATCGCACTCTCTAAGAATGCTTACAATACAGTTAAATATCCAGTAGTAACAGCTTCGTCCTTTGTAACTGGTTGTGAATCAATTCCATAGCATTATGAGTTTATAGCAGGGACGATTTCTCGATAAATTCCATCATAATAAGTTGGCTCGCTTATTTAGCCCGTAAATTGCATGATCTTTATTAAAATTCACAGTGACCCTTTCCGAAAACATTCGACATAAACTTAAACTACGGCGAATCATGTGGAGTGAGCGCATAAAATATGAGAATATTCCACCTAGAAATCAATCCTTCGACGGCTCGTATTGGCCAGTCTACGCATGCGCTGTTACCACACGCATGCGCGGTGACGACTAGACGGCGTTTTGCGACCCAAGAAAAAAAAAAAAAACATTGAAGCCCATTTTAAGACTCGGGTTTCCTTTGGAAAGCCCGAGTAATGATACGTATTATTAATAAAATAGAAACCAAGAAGTGATTTTATTCAAATCATATCCGTCCGTCAATTCTCTGCTCTCGAATTACATATTGTTATTAAAAAAAAAAAAAGCAGGAAAAATGCTATAAGCATTAGGTTTTACTTGAAATTCTAACCTAGATGAAGTTTAGAAGCTGTTGTATTATTTATTATTAATACAATCATCGATGCAATCATTATGTATTTTAACAATTGTACATTTTAATAGCGCTTGACGCCGTATGAAATTGACAAGTAATGTTTAATTAACTCGCGCTAATGCTTTCAAAGATCTAGACGAAGTGCACAAAAATAAACCCCAAATAAACTTTTCCAATAGTTTTTTTTACAGTATTTCTTGATTTAATAGCTAAATATTTTGCTGCATTTGATAGTATTTTTATATATTATATATTTACATGATAACCAGGAGTAGGATATTCAGTGGGACGTAAGTTCTAGCTGTTTCTTTCTCCTGTCACATCTATATATTATAGTTTTTAAAGGTTTTTACTAGCAATATTTCTGACAAATAAATAAACTAAGCTTATAAACTATCGTTTGTGAGTGTATCTTTTAAATACGAGTAACGCAAGATGTTGCGTGACCTTTGAATTTGCATGCGTAATTAGATTTCAACATAGTCGTATTTCGTACGTAATCTAATCTTCATGTTTTAACTTCAATTTTTCTGGTCTTTGAATTAAGAAATATTGGCCAAAATGAATGGATTCTTAAAAAGACATAAATTTATGTCCAAGCAACTATCAATCCTAAAGGGACATAAATTTATGTCCAAGCAACTATTTATCTTAGGTGACATAAATTTATGTCCAAGCAACTATTTATCCTAGTGGACATAAATTTATGTCCAAGCAACTATCAATCCTAGTCTACATATAATCCTAGCTACATATTTAGCTTTAATACAAACTATAAAACACTGAAGTGTACATTGTGTGCTAATTTGTTTTATAATCGTTATCACCAAGTGTAAGAGTGCCGTTTTTCAGTCTCGTGAGAGGAGTTGAATGGATGAGGAAAACGATAATTGAGATATTGTTCCATATTGAACGAAAAAGTCGACAGTGAATACCAATCAATATCAGTATGAGCACCCAAAATGAACAGAATATGTTTGGGCATTATAACAAGATTCATTAAAAGTGTTCAGGTTTGCTAGTTTTGGTGTATGTTTTGAAGTAAAGTGACCGATTTGGAACATATTCCACAAGCCAGGAGCAAAAGTGCAAATATAACTTTTAATGTGTTTCTGGGGTGCTTGTAATGCCCGACTGACAATACAGTATGGTTCAACAGTATTAAATGCATATTAAAGTTACATTCAGGGGGTCGGCAAAATCACTGGTGGTCTTTTCCATATCATATTATCAAAACAAATTAAACATTTGAAAAAGTGGTATAGTGTATTTGTATAAGTTTGTAACAAATAGCAAAACAAATGCAACATGTCAAATAGACTGACAATTTCAGGTAACTAATATTGAATAAGGTGAATACACATATCTGATAAATCTTATAGATTTTTATCATGTGGGCATAAGATATCACAGGTAGCCCAAGCGTATCATATCACCCATCACTCTATTATTTCCATTACATCCACACTATTCAGTATCATTATCAAATCATATGCAATTTATATACCATATTTTTATCATCAATACCGCACACCATCATATTAGCCAGCACTGTATCATTTCTATTACATCCACACTATTCAGTATCATTATCAAATCATATGCAATTTATTTACCATATTTTTATCATCAATACCGCACACCATCATATCAACCATCACTCTATTATTATTCTCATGATATCCATATTATTCTCCACAATACCCATATTATCATTATATTAAGTTACATTCCCTTATATCTCTGTTCTACCTTAGTATTATCCATTTATCTATTTCCACATTATCCACTTCCATTATCAAATTTATGGATTTTATTTATCATCCTTTCTTATTCATCATATTTCTCATTTCCATTCACTAGCATCCTTAGTACTTCTCATCATCATCACTTTAACCCGCATCATCCACTTGTCCAATATTATTATTTTATTTCATTCCTCTGCACTCAACATCATCATGCATATTATCTTCAAACTTCATCATCTATACTCCACCCTGATTGTTTCATTCACTGTACATCCATTCATTATCAGTCATCATTTCATTCCTCGATCTGCTCTCAACATCATGCATATTGTTATCTTCAAACCTCATCATCTATACTCCACTCCAGTTTCATTCACTGTACATCCATTCATTGTTATTAGTCACCATAATATTTATTTCATCACATTCTATTTTTTAACCTATTTATGTTCTACCATTATATTGTTCACCCACTCCTTAATTCAAGTGTCATGATCAGTTTCCATCATCACCAATATTATTTTTATCATCTTCATCATCACACATCTGTATATCAACCTCCTTCATTTTCTTCTTTATTTACACACAACTAGACAATGTTTTTGCACATAGCACTTTTTTGACAAAAATTCCATAGCCTGCCATGGTCTTTAGCTATCTGCTTTAATGCACTATGTGGTTTTAAAGTATGTTTTCCATATAGCGTGTTATGTTCTTTAGATTGTATACACAGTTTGAGGTAAAGCATAATGTACTGTGGTCATGGTACAGTGGAGATACCCCATCCGTCCCATTTGTTGTCATAATGTTATCTATGGTTTTGATTGCTTTTCCCCTATTTTTTTTGCTGGGAAATAAAGTAAATTATTTCAAATTACACACACAACATATATTTAATTGCTTTTATTATAAAGAAAGAATGAACACGAACATTATGAACTTCAAATAACAAGTAACAGTACGTTATTTAAGAACTTTACAAATTTAAAAATATATTGTCACCTAACAGTTCCTTTTGTAAATAATAATATAATAATAATAATAATAATATAATAATAATAATAATAATAATAATAATAATAATAATAATAATAATAATAATAATAATAATAATAATAATAATAATAATAATAATAATAATAATAATAATAATAATAATAATAATAATAATAATAATAATAATAATATAATAATATTTTCCACAGCAGATCCACATAGTGGTTATTCTTCTGCTGGCACTCACACTCACTACCTCTACATTAAATATTTTTTATAAATCACTCCTCACATGTTGATTTTTGATCCTATATCGAGACACAAGAACATTTTTTTATTAATTGTTCAGTTTCATATAACTTTTATATTAGCATTAAAAACTGGCTAAACAAAGTTAACATTACTATTCCACAACTTTGTTTAAAAAAATGTAATATTAGGAGCTGATGACAATAGAGCATATTCGTATCACTCACTTAATTTAAAATGCAAATGAGAATGTGTGAAATAACATGTTAATTAGGTGTGCGTGTAGCTATTTCCTTTTATTTTTTTTCTTAGTCACAAGCCACTGTGGAAAACATTGATAAAAGTGGTTTCGAGTAAATCTATAAACGTTTCGTTGTCAATCATGTTTTATTTTGATTATTTGAAGCCAAGACCGCGACTTATAATACTGAAGCATTTAATAACAGGCGCACCTAATTAGCATATTATTTTACACATATTCTGATTTGTATTTTAAAAGTGGGTTATACGAATACCTTCTAATATGTTAGAAAATTTTATATATTTTTTTTCAAAACTTCAAGAAAAAAATACTAACTTTAGAATATTACAAAGTTAACCTTGGAGAATATGAAAAATTAGAATATATTATAGCAAAGAAAAATTCCAGGTTGGATACTCCTTTGGAAAAATACAGCAAAATTATGAATTTATATAAAACATAGTATTAGTATCCAAAAAGCCTGACAAAAAAATGGCGTTATTGTAAAATTAATTATTGTAAGTAATCTTTTTCATGTTGTATATACACCTAATTGCAATAACATTGTCATATAAAAAAGAAAATTACAAAACAGGAATTAATTAAATGACAAAAAAAAAAGACAGCTTGAGTAATCTGCTTTTGTCTTTTAATTATTTCCTATTTTGTAATTTTCTCTTTTATATGACAATGTTATTGCAATTAGGTGTATATGTTTGTAGATATAAAAATAATGATTTTAAAAATAATCATAAAAAAACAAGTAAAAGTCATTTACAGTACTTATGCTGTAAAAGTAAGTTCAGTGGAGTCCAATATCAAAGAGATGGTGATGCTCCTTCTTGGCAACCAGCTTTTGCTATTGTTACCTTTTGTTTCTCTTCAAGATGTTTTAATTTTCCTTGTACTTGGGAAATGTTCTTGAGTCGCACGGGGAGTTTTAAGTGAATGCAGCTACAATGGTCACGCAGAATATTGGCGTACACAATGCAGCTCTGACATGTATACACCATATGCTAGCATGGCCACAATCATGTGCAAAATTGTTGGGACATTGTCACTTTTTTATGAGCGTTTTCTTTTCAAAAAATGTACAAAATCTATGAATTTGATTTGCAAACCCCCTTCCCCCCTAAGCAATGTTGATTGGTCTTTCAAATGAGAACCGTTTCACATTGCCACAATTCAACATTGATTTAGGGGAGAGGGGGAAACGGAAAAATGATGTTGAACTATTTTTCACGTAAAAATCAGATAATGTCCCAAGGTATTTTGCACATGGTTGTAGCATGAATGTATTCATGAAAGTGTAAAGGACTTGTGTTGATGTTGGCTCTTGTTATTTAGTTGGAGCATCAAAGCCACCATTGACCAACCCAAGACCCACAGAGCTGGTTGGTGTTGAGGTCCATGCTGTGCCCAGTGGTAAGTAAAGTAGTTAAGGATTAAGTGAATGCAGCTACAATGGTCACGCAGAATATTGACGCACACAATGCAGCTCTGACATGTATACACCATATGCTAGCATGGCCACAATCATGTGCAAAATGGTTGGGACATTGTCACTTTTTTATGAGCGTTTTCCTTTCAAAAAATGTACAAAATCTATGAATTTGATTTGCAAACCCCCTTCCCCCCTAAGCAATGTTGATTGGTCTTTCAAATGAGAAACGTTTCACATTGCCACAATTCAACATTGATTTAGGGGAGAGGGGGAAACGGAAAGATGATGTTGAACTATTTTTCACGTAAAAATCAGATAATGTCCCAAGGTATTTTGCACATGATTGTAGCATGAATGTATTCATGAAAGTGTAAAGGACTTGTGTTGATGTTGGCTCTTGTTATTTAGTTGGAGCATCAAAGCCACCATTGACCAACCCAAGACCCACAGAGCTGGTTGGTGTTGAGGTCCATGCTGTGCCCAGTGGTAAGTAAAGTAGTTAAGGATTAAGTGAATGCAGCTACAATGGTCACGCAGAATATTGACGCACACAATGCAGCTCTGACATGTATACACCATATGCTAGCATGGCCACAATCATGTGCAAAATGGTTGGGACATTGTCACTTTTTTATGAGCGTTTTCCTTTCAAAAAATGTACAAAATCTATGAATTTGATTTGCAAACCCCCTTCCCCCCTAAGCAATGTTGATTGGTCTTTCAAATGAGAAACGTTTCACATTGCCACAATTCAACATTGATTTAGGGGAGAGGGGGAAACGGAAAAATGATGTTGAGCTATTTTTCACGTAAAAATCAGATAATGTCCCAAGGTATTTTGCACATGATTGTAGCATGAATGTATTCATGAAAGTGTAAAGGACTTGTGTTGATGTTGGCTCTTGTTATTTAGTTGGAGCATCAAAGCCACCATTGACCAACCCAAGACCCACAGAGCTGGTTGGTGTTGAGGTCCATGCTGTGCCCAGTGGTGAGTAAAAGTAGTTAAGGATTAAGTAAATGCAGCTACAATGGTCACGCAGAATATTGACGCACACAATGCAGCTCTGACATGTATACACCATATGCTAGCATGGCCACAATCATGTGCAAAATTGTTGGGACATTGTCACTTTTTTATGAGCGTTTTCCTTTCAAAAAATGTACAAAATCTATGAATTTGATTTGCAAACCCCCTTCCCCCCTAAGCAATGTTGATTGGTCTTTCAAATGAGAAACGTTTCACATTGCCACAATTCAACATTGATTTAGGGGAGAGGGGGAAACGGAAAGATGATGTTGAACTATTTTTCACGTAAAAATCAGATAATGTCCCAAGGTATTTTGCACATGATTGTAGCAGGAATGTATTCATGAAAGTGTAAAGGACTTGTGTTGATGTTGGCTCTTGTTATTTAGTTGGAGCATCAAAGCCACCATTGACCAACCCAAGACCCACAGAGCTGGTTGGTGTTGAGGTCCATGCTGTGCCCAGTGGTAAGTAAAGTAGTTAAGGATTAAGTGAATGCAGCTACAATGGTCACGCAGAATATTGACGCACACAATGCAGCTCTGACATGTATACACCATATGCTAGCATGGCCACAATCATGTGCAAAATGGTTGGGACATTGTCACTTTTTTATGAGCGTTTTCCTTTCAAAAAATGTACAAAATCTATGAATTTGATTTGCAAACCCCCTTCCCCCCTAAGCAATGTTGATTGGTCTTTCAAATGAGAAACGTTTCACATTGCCACAATTCAACATTGATTTAGGGGAGAGGGGGAAACGGAAAAATAATGTTGAACTATTTTTCAAGTAAAAATCAGATAACTCTCATTTAGCTCAAGCAAAGTGTTTATCACCTCTGGTAGGGGACCAGTCATTATTTATCTAGAGGGGGGGGGGGGGGGGGGGGCTGGGTGATTTGCCAGTGATGTTGGCTCAGTGGTAAGTAAAGTAGTTAAGGATTAAGTGAATGCAGCTACAATGGTCACGCAGAATATTGACGCACACAATGCAGCTCTGACATGTATACACCATATGCTAGCATGGCCACAATCATGTGCAAAATGGTTGGGACATTGTCACTTTTTTATGAGCGTTTTCCTTTCAAAAAATGTACAAAATCTATGAATTTGATTTGCAAACCCCCTTCCCCCCTAAGCAATGTTGATTGGTCTTTCAAATGAGAAACGTTTCACATTGCCACAATTCAACATTGATTTAGGGGAGAGGGGGAAACGGAAAAATAATGTTGAACTATTTTTCAAGTAAAAATCAGATAACTCTCATTTAGCTCAAGCAAAGTGTTTATCACCTCTGGTAGGGGACCAGTCATTATTTATCTAGAGGGGGGGGGGGGGGGGCTGGGTGATTTGCCAGTGAAAAGTGAAATTTTTGTCAAAGCCCCCCACCCATTTGAAAAAAATTTTAGATGATGATCAAGATAGCCATTCAAAGAAAGTCGTTAAATAAGTTTGAATTTTGACTTCCGGAACAAGCGTTCCCAGGGGTATATGTTGTGGAAGCGAGAAACGAGCGACAGAAGAATACCCTTGGGTTCCCGAGGATGCATTCCTTCGTGTTCAAAGTAAAACCAGTTTGATCTGTTCACATGAATTGTATTGCTACAATCCTGACCCTGTCAACAAAAAATCAGATAAATATTTTGATTATAAAGATGACTGTTTCATGAATGAATTTCTATGGGATAGCACTATTATAAAACATTATTATATCAGCTAGGATACACTTGTAAACACTTAGCCTGCGTAGCAAGCGTTTCTTTTGGGGGGAACGGGAGAAAGTTGCTTTTTTGGTTGTTTTGGGATAGCTGTGTTACCGATATGGCCGCGCGAAACCTAATACGAGTACAAAAAAATGAGAGTGGGGGAGGGGGAGGGGTTGATGTTTTGTACTCGTCTTAGGTTTCGCGCGGCCATATCTGTAACACAGCTATCCCAAAACAACCAAAAAAGCAACTTTCTCCCATTCCCCCCAAAAGAAACGCTTGCTACGCAGGCTAGTAAACACTAGTGTAGTAGTGCTTATACCTCTAAAGTACCCTTTAGTGGTTGCAGTAATAAAAAGATTGTATTAATTAGTTTAATAGTAATGGTATCCTCTAAAGGGTATGATACATATTGTATACTACCCTTTAGCAGTTCAATGAAGAAATAAAGATATGTTAGTTTAAAATTTATAGCGATTATATCCTCTAAAGGGTATGACACACATAGTACCCTTTAGAGGGTGAAGTAATATAGAAAATGTATTCGTTATATCCTCTAAAGGGTATGACACACACAGTACCCTTTAGAGGGTAAAGTAATAAAGAGAATGTATGAGTTATATCCTCTAAAGGGTATGACACACATAGAGGGTGAAGTAATAAAGAAAATGTATTAGTTATATCCTCTAAAGGGTATGACACACATAGTACCCTTTAGAGGGTAAAGTAATAAAGAGAATGTATTAGTTATATCCTCTAAAGGGTATGACACACATAGTACCCTTTAGAGGGCACAGGAAATGGCTCTATGCAATCCCATAGTTGGATTGCATAGAAATTGTATTACACTTATACAATACCACAAAGTATTTTACATGCATTGTATTGTGCAATGAAATCCTATTGACAATGATATGTTGTATTGGATAGCTATATACAATACCTTTTCCAATACAATGTCGTATTGTATTGCACTGTCTAATACTATGCTGTATTTGATAAGGGCTTGCATAGATCTATACAACACCTATACAAACCCATGCATGTGATTGAATTAGTCTATACAATACCACATTGGTTTGCATAAGGGCTTGCATAGATCTATGCAACACCTATACAAACCCATGCATGTGATTGGATTAGTCTATACAATACCACATTGGTTTGTATAAGGGCTTGCATAGATCTATATAACACCTATACAAACCCATGCATGTGATTGGATAAGTCTATACAATACCACATTGGTTTGGAAAGGGCTTGCATAGATCTATACAACACCTATACAAACCCATGCATGTGATTGGATTAGTCTATACAATACCACATTGGTTTGTATAAGGGCTTGCATAGATCTATACAGCACCTATACAAACCCATGCATGTGATTGGATTAGTCTATACAATACCACATTGGTTTGCATAAGGGCTTGCATAGATCTATATAACACCTATACAAACCCATGCATGTGATTGGATAAGTCTATACAATACAACATTGGTTTGGATAAGGGCTTGCATAGATCTATGCAACACTTATTCAAACCCATGCATGTGATTGGATAGTCTATACAATACAATATTGGTTTGGATAAGGGCTTGCATAGATCTATACAACACCTATACAAACCCATGCATGTGATTGGATTAGTCTATACAATACAACATTGGTTTGGATAAGGGCTTGCATAGATCTGTGCAACACTTATTCAAACCCATGCATGTGATTGGATAGTCTATACAATACAACATTGGTTTGGATAAGGGCTTGCATAGATCTATACAACACCACAAACCAATGCATATGATTGGATATAAAATCAATACAGTACAAAGTCATTTGGACTTGTATGATATTGGCTATACATTCAAATGATACTGACACTATATAAAACATACTTATACTTATAACTATTATTTATATTACTATTGTTATTGTTCAGTTATTATTATACCATCTAATGCAATATACTGCAGCCATTGAATTAACGGATTGTATCACAGGAAAAGCCTCTGTACAATATACCATAGTGTGATTGTTCAGAACTTAGACCCCCATCTACACGGATCCGGATACTTTTGAAACCGCAATACTTTTTGATGCGAATCGGCCTATTGTCCACACGAACCAGTGAATCCGGTCACCGAAACCACATACTTTTGAAACCACTCTCCAGATAGGATACTTTTGAATCCTCCGGATACGCGGATTCGTGTGGACACCTAAGGTCACCTAAAACTGGATACGCTATTTTCCAGTGTTAACGAAAGGAATACGGCAATTTTAACAACAATAGTTGATCATTTTAGAAGTAAGGTCAATTTTATCGGGTTGGCTGAGCCTTTTGAATCAAAACGAAGACGGTTTTGATCATAACCTCAAGGCTAAGCCCCCAGCCCCTGCCCCTCTGAGGCAGAGAATGTTTAAAAGTTTTAAAACCGTATAAAAGGTGCAAAATCAATGATATATGCTTGTTTGTAAGTTCGTTAGGCTCGTTTGTTTTATTTGTTCGTCTGTTTGTTTGTCTATATGTCTATATGTCTGTTTGTTAGTTTGTTGTGCGTGTTTGTTTTATTTTTGATTTTTTTCCTTTTTTTTCTCTTCAGTCGGTCTGTCTGTTTGCTTCCTTTTATGTTGTTATACGAGTAAATGATTGGGGTTCCTGTCTCAAAAATCATTAGCCAATCAAAGCGGAGATATTGAATCACGTGATTGAAATCAAATTTGGGCGCAGAGCGGCCATTTTAACCGTTTGAATGACTTCAGTGGCCTTGGGGGAATTACAAGTTACTTTTCTGTTAAAAATCATCCGTTTTTGATGTTTTAGTGTATTGAGCATTGTAGAATTACTTGGGAAATATTGCTTAATGTCCATAGCGGAAGGGAGAGTATGTTTTTGAGTTACAACAGCTGATTTACAAGACTTTCACAAGACTCGAAAATTTGTCAGCTCGAATCGACAGTTTCAACGCAGTGGCTATTCGTACGTCACCCGTACCCGGACTTGTGTTTGCTATTGGTACGTGAGTCAAAATTATTTAGATTTTCACAGTGATTCTGTATTATTTCAGTAAAGAAGATACGATATATTCGTTTAGATGGAGTAAGCGATTATCGTTAGCTATATTAAACTGATTTAGAGTAATTTTACGAGTCTGTACATAGTAGGCAAACGACTCATTTCGCGACACTTGAATTTTCTTCAACTCGATCGTACACGCCTGTAAATGTCACGCACTTAATAGATTATTAAATAATTAGGTTCGATGACATTAATTACAACTTTAATAGTATACAATAAGAAAGCGTGAAAAAGAGATATTTGTAGAATCACTGTGAAAATCTAAATAATTTTGACTCACGTATTAATAGCAAACCAAAGTCCGAGTACGGGAGTCTTTGAATCGCTTTGCTGTACTTAATTCGTCGAATTGATAAATAAACTGAATAGTTCTTCAAACTCGGTCCGAAACAAATATCTTGTTCACGCTTTCTTATTGTATACAATATTAATACTATTAAAGTTGTAATTAATGTCATCGAAGCCCTAATATAAGTGCGTGACATTACGATCGAGTTGAGGAAAATTCTAAGTGTCGCGAAATGAGTCGTTTGCCTACTATGTACAGACTCGTAAAATTACTCTAAATCAGTTTAATATAGCTAACGATAATCGCTTACTCCATCTAAACGAATATATCGTATCTTCTTTACTGAAATAATACAGAATCACTGTGAAAATCTAAATAATTTTGACTCACGTATCAATAGCAAACACAAGTCCGGGTACGGGTGACGTACGAATAGCCACTGCGCAGTTTCAAATCTTTGGTAAGTGTAATATTACTTACATAATTATCAGAGTATTATTGTGTTATTACATTCCATTGACATTATTATGGACATCAGCAGTATTTCAACTGTGTTTTAAAACATTGAAGCACGTACATACAGCCAAATCTTGCACGTTTGCCTTGCATATTTGAAAATTGCATTATTGCGAAAAATTACTAACTAAAAGCACAGTAAAATAACTCAGTAATTTGCTTCTTTTATTACTTAGGTTGTACATTATTGGGTCCTTAATAAATCTACGAAAATGAATTGAACAGGAAAAGAGCATCTAAACTTGTAAACAAAGGCAATCAACGAGAGATAAGTGATCTTGCTCATATTGATATATGTGCTTTTTCTTTGAAAGCACACACTTTGTAGAGGTTGTGCTAGACTGGTTATTCTATAACTAAGATAATCAATGAATTAGACATTGAAAAAGCGATAACTTGATCTAAGAAGTTCATTAGGGGAAAAGGAGTCATTTTGGTAGGGAAAAGGCTTCTCAACTTTGGCGCCAAAATTTGCTTTATGATCAAAGTAATCTATAATACTACAATTATTATTTGAAATACCTTGACTAAAGGATCTTTAAATTGAAGAAAACCTCTTAATTTGGCCATTTTGTTACTAAAAGTAGCAAATTAATGACAAAAAGAACAAAAAGAATTTTAAAATTTTGAATTTTGGTGCCAAAATTGTGATCTAAAAATCTCAAAAATTAAAAACATCTCAAAGTAAAAGTGATTTAGGGCCATATTACAAAGTGAAGTTGGCTTTTTGACCTTTGTCATAGACGCATCTTGTTTTTTGTTGCTGTAGTATGTCACTTTGTTACAAAGCTCTTTCGCTTTTGACGTTTCTTCGTTTGAGCTTTGACATTGTATCTACAGGAGATTTGTCAGTACAATATCAAAGTCAGATTCAAAGGCATTTCTTGTGCACTATAGAGAAAAGACTGTTAACTATATGGGCAGTTCCACGCGAGAAGAACAAAAAATATGATTTTTAAAAACAACATTTTAATGGATTAATGATATATAACATACTTATTAGTGTTTACTGTTTGTAGAAAAATGAGTCATAGCTTTACAACATGATTGCTTTCTGCCAGGGGGGGTCTCAATGTGTACGCTCCATTTTTCTTTCAAATTATAAAAATATACTGCCTATTTTATATCAGGGGAAATCAAACTTATATATTTCCAAGAGCACCAAACATTCCTATAAGACAATGTACCATACTTAAGTGTAAATATATGTGACATAAATTTTTGTGTCAGGAATTTCTAAAAATAGAATAGGGTGTTGTCAATCTTTGTCACGGACGTTACGTAACGTCCGTGACATTTGGAATCATTAATTTCTCTCAATAAAAAAATACAGTGATGATAATTACAGGAAAGGTGGTGTACTGTAAGATATTAAATAGGAACACTTTAGTAAGAGAAAAACTTGAGAAAGTTGCAAATCCAATGAAATACCTGAAGACAAAGTTTGTCACGGACGTTACGTCACGGACGTTACATTTTTAAAACTTGATATTAAACACAAATATTGAATGTCAATCAATTGTCTTGGATAATAGCAGCTTTTTTCTTGGGTTGTAGTGCAATTCAACTATTTTCCTTTTCTAATTCTTTAAAAATTACTGAGTATTTAATAATTAACCTATTATTAATTAACAGAGCATGCTCGGTGACATCCATACAGATCAGAGCATGCCCACAAGTGTAAAATTGCTGAAAAGCTTTTAATTTTACAAGTATGATTGTAAAAAGTATATAGAATGAATAAAAACAAATAATTTAACCCAAATTTTTATTACAATTCACACTATGTAAAGTCCGTGACATTACATGTAACGTCCGTGACAGCATATATACTGTTATTTTAAAGTTTTGACAATTATGATGACTTTGAAATAAAGAGAATTAGTTAAGGTAGTCTCTGTGCATTACCATTTGGGGGGAATTGTTTCAGAAAACTTTTACGGTTCACAGAAAATTTCATTTAATGTAACTGCATCAGAGACTGTGGTTGATATTTATGTAACTTCCGTGACGGCCAGTTTTTTTTTTTAAATTCAAGCCTTGGTTAAATGAAAATTGGGAATTGGGAATGAAAATTTGACAAGTATGACTATAAAAAGTATATAGATTGAATAAAAACAAATAATTTAACCCAAATTTTTATTACAATTCACACCATGTAACGTCCGTGACATTACATGTAACGTCCGTGACAGCATATATACTGTTATTTTAAAGTTTTGACAATTATGATGACTTTGAAATAAAGAGAATTAGTTAAGGTAGTCTCTGTGCGTTACCATTTTTGGGGAATTGTTTCAGAAAACATTTCCAGTTCACAGAAAATTTCATTTAAAGTAACTGCATCGGAGACTGTGGTTGATATTTATGTAACGTCCGTGACGGCCAGTTTTTTTTAAAAAGTCAAGCCTTGGTTAAATGAAAATTGGGAATTGAACTGCCTTACATAATATTCTGTATGTAAACAGGGTTATATATTAATTATAGCTCATAAACAGTTTTTAAACTAAGGAATAGTGAGTTTTGAAACTGATCTCAAGTGTCTAAATGGTAACGTCCGTGACACGGAATTGCCCATATACATGTGCTTTGATCAATCAATCCATCACTTTGTGCATGCATATTTACATGAAATATAACATCCATTCTTGCTGGAAATGTAAATAACTATATAACATAAATATATCTGAGGTTGTTGATTTATTTCAAGCAGTTTCATCTCCACAAGGCAACCTATTTAGTCTTAACTTTGATTATTTAAAACAACAATTCTAGTGCAAAAAATACATCCGTGAAATACAAATTATTAAATAGTGTAAAATAGTGCTAATAAAACAATAGAAAACAATAGAATTTGCATAAAATTGCACTAACTAGTATTATTAATGTTTCACAGATATACTTTTTGCACTCTATTCAGTTATTAAACCTGACTGATGGTGATTTTCAAATATTGCAAAGAATTGTTCCTTTCGGATATACAGTTAGCACTCTTTTAGAACAACGCAAAAACAATAGATTCAGTCTGATTTAAAAACTGGCTAATCATTGTAATCTGTGCCAAATTAAAGTTAAGATGTAAAACAAATCACTTTCTGGAGAGAAAACGCTGGAAACCAATCACTAAACCTTTATCCAAAAGAGAGGAAATATTTACCTGCAAGAACATCATATTTTAAAACAAAGAAATGAATGGTATACCGGTACATGTAAAATGCATACAAGACAGTGGTGGATTGTTTATAGTTACTAGTCCTTTCTCTATAGTGTGCAAGGAACACCTTTGGATCTGACCTTGACTTAATGTCACTCTTGGCCACTGTGAACAAGAGTGGCAATAAAAAAGTCAAAATGAAAAAAGAAAAATGTTCAACAGAAAAACATCAAAAGCGAAATTGTTCTGTGACAAGTTGCAATGGGGCAAAGTGTTTTGTGACAAAGTGACAAAATCAATTCTAACTAAAGTCAGATGTGTCAATGACAAAGGTAAAATAGACAACTTTGTAATATGCCCCTAAATCATTTTTAATTTTGGACTTCTTGACTTTTTCACTGAATTTTTAACTCCTGCTCTCAGGCAGCATATAATCAATGCTCCACATAAAACCTCAAAATCAACATTTTTATTTAAAACGTATAAGTACAAAACTTCATACTACTTTGCCATCATTTCTGAATTATTTCAATCAGTAAATGCTTTTCTTGACACCACGGGCCATTACTCAAAAACTAAGCATTTTATCAAAACAGAAGACACAGTTTTAAAGATACATATGTACTGGTTGACATAACCCAAAAATCATGGCAAAGCAGTTTAATAAGAACTTTTTGAGTTAAATACGTTTTTTATCAACTCGCAAATGAAAGCATTCAATTTTTAGGTTTTCTTGTAGCACATTAGATATCATTAATCTGAGAAAAGAAAGGGCCAAACTCTTGCTGAAAAAACAGCTGAAATATCACTGAATCAATCTCTGGTTTAAAGAGAATTTTAACCTACGATAAGTGTTAGTCTACAATTAAAATCCCTGACCCAGGATGAGTAAATCCTAGGTTAAAAAATGCATTGATCAAATGGGAAACTAACCCTGGATTTACTCATCCTAGGTCAGGGATTTTAATCGTAGATTAACACTAATCCTAGGTTAATTTTAATCGGCTTTCGTACACTACAACCAACTTAAAGAAAAATATAATTTTTATTTGAAATGGAACTTTTTTGCATCGGTCAATAAAAACCTTGACTCCCTGGGAAGGCCGGGGAAGTAATATGACATCTGATGTTGTTTAGAAAGCATTTATAAATTGAGGTGAGGGAGGTAACAGTGCTGTCATAACTGTATAGGTTATTTCATAGTGATTTATGGGTATTTTTGCCCCAGAAAGCCATGTAAATTAATGTTACTTCCAGTGGGCAGTATTCTTGGGAGTCATGGTTTCAAATGACTTATCGTGCATTGTGTTATAGGTAATTAAAAATACACTTTTTTAGTAGAATTGAAATTTCACAGTCGAACTATACAATTATTGTAAACTTCATAACATTAAAGGGCAACTCCCACCATAAATAGCATGTTTTTGTTAAAATGTCTAGAGAACTACTTAAAACATCATAAAGGTAATAAAAAACAGAAATTGAAAATTTTAGGTATTTTTTTCACGGTTTTTGTATCGTCCCTCGGCATCCCGTGAATTACGGGTCGTTCGGTGTCACGTGATCTGTTACGTCACAAGTGTGTAAGACTCGCTTCGTACAAAATGGCTTCTAGGCGGTAGCAGCAGTGGCGGTCTTCTTCAAGGGAATTTTGTTACTATATGATCTCGAAATGGATGACCAGCACAATGAAATGCAACTACAACCTATCTATGGTTCAAGCCAGACGTTGATATTTAAGCTGAAAGGCCAGGATCTTATAATTGAGGTTCCAAGATGAAAAGGAAAACAATCGGTTTCCCGCGGGTCGGTTTATTTGGACAACATAAACTGGTATGATACTTTCTTATTATGCTAAATATTTGCTCTATATGTGCTCTAACTCAGCTGAATCGTAAAGCAAAAGGTCTATTAAATTTTCGTTTGTAAAATATTAACCAGTAATAATATAATAAGCTTATATTTGTGAATAACAACTACCTCGAGCTAGACAATCGAAAAATGCACCTGACAGTCTAGTTTTTAAATGTTTACGTTTTATATAAGCTTATTAACTTACAATTAAAGCTCTCCAAAATAGACAAAATAGTATCACCAAAACATATGTGATATTTTTAAAATATTTATTGTGGAATAACGAGAATTTGAATTGAATAAAGATTCCTGTTTGTAAAGATTTGAAGGATTTAAATGAATAAATTATCTGAACGAAAACAACAATACAATAGAGAAATATCAGATATGTAAAAATACAATTATGCACAATAATAACGAAAGGATAATCATATTTAATGTCACAACAGATTGTATTGAGCTCTTTGACTAATGCTAATTATCATTATCATTAATAGGTGTCATGGTGATAACTGTACAGTTAATATGGATAGAGAAGAGTTCACATGAAATAAATGCAATAGTAACTACATGTAGGGGTCTCACAAATCATGGACTAATGTATGTAAATCAGCCAATACCAACCTGCAGTACACAGGGATAATAAAGGGTTTTCTTAATAAATCAATGAGTTTGAGTCAATTTGTGTTGAAGATAGCATGGTTGCAGTATAAACAACACCTCATAACCTAAGAAGGACCTGAACACAAACAGTTTTGACATATAGCAAACTTTTTTCATGAATAAAGTGTACATTTAACCATATAATAAACAATGAAATGCAGAAGTGACATACTGTTTTATAATACTTGTGGCTTGCTCATTTACAGTGATCAAAACGATGACAAGCACAATGTGCTTGTGCAAAATGGAGTGAATTTTTGTCATCAGTGTAAATGTTTCATAAAAAAGGATGGGAAATGCAGTGCTTGCGATGGTTCCTTGCAATTCCATTTGCATTTTGAACATTTTATGAAGTCAAGAGTGTGTTAACAAGGAAACATACATACATCTTTGTATTTATTCAGTTTTATTTATTCAGTGGGTTTTGGGAATTATAATATTGCATCCACTTTTCTAAAAGCACTTATGTACAACCTAAATAATACTGAATTGTTTGTTTGCTTGTCTGCTTGCTTGTTTATATATTTTGAAGTCTACATAATATAGAAATTAGTCTTATTGCACAACTGTTGATTGGTAATATCATAGTTAATTTAACCATGGTAAATATCTTGTGACAATGTTGATTATTGCTTTATTCTTGACTGGTCTTTCAAAATCAGCCGATGCAGGTGGAGCTTCTCATGTATCATTTCAAAGCATGTGCTTCTGTTTGGTACTCTGTTTTGTCCAAGCGGTACTCTAATGAATAATGTAAATCTGGTCAGTAATTGGGAACAGTATGCAGAAATATTATTAAACTATCAAGAGATGACTATCAAAAGGCAACACAATTATTGTACTGGTATTTGTTTAAATAATCAACATGTGAGGAGTGATGTATGAAAAATATATAATGTAGAGTAGTGAGTGTGAGTGCCAGCAGATGAAGTACCACTTTGTAGATCTCATAGAATCTAGCTTCCTCTGCAGGCAACTTGTTATTCCTTGTTTGAGCTTCCTTTGTAATTGTTTAAATAATGTCTGCGAATGATGCTATTAAAAATATATTTTAACCCAACATTTAAAACAGGTTATTTAGAAATTTGAATCTAATAAAAAAATAAATAAAACAAGTTATATCATGCAATGAAAATGAGTGAAATCCTTTTCAATATCATGTATTAGATGTAAAACAAGTAAAGATACTAGCTACAAATATTTTTCATTTCTTTTAGGTGAAGCCCTTTCATTTTTTTAATAAACAGATTGATGTGTCAATATTTCTCAAGAAACAATCACATTTGTTTTTAATATATCAGAAAAATAAATTTTATTAATTCTTTATTACTTCATTTAAACAATTTCTTACCATATGAAGGATCTGTTTTATAGGACAGAGTGGTCTTGGCATTTGCTCATCTTTCCTTTGTTTATTTCTGCATCCTTTCTGTCATAGTTGCTGTCATAATAAATGACTGGTAGGCACAATCTAAGAATAAGAAAATTGTTAAGATAACTTGGCTTGTAGTTTCAAAGTAGCTAACAAACGGAACAAATATAATCTAAACTAGTAGACATTCCCCAAATTATATGAAATATAATTTAAGAATAGCTACGTTTGACAAACTCGAGCTCAAACATTTCTTATTTTGTCAACAAACTTGATTCAGAAAAAAATCCATCCATTTTGACAGCCTTTTCTACATACTTATAGATCTATTTTTGTCTCTCCGTTTTGTGAAAACTCGTTTGTGTTCATGTGAAAATGAAATATTTGTTTCGGATCGAGTTTGAAGAACTATTATTTATTTATCTACGGCAAAGCGATTCAAAGACTCCAGTACTCGGACTTTGGTTTACTATTAATACGTGAGTCAAAATTATTTAGATTTTCACAGTGATTCTACAAATATCTCTTTTTCACGCTTTCTTATTGTATACAATACTATTAAAGTTGTAATTTATGTCATTAAAGTCCTAATATTAAGTGCGTGACATTTACAGTAGTGTACGATCGAGTTGAAGAAAATTGTAAGTGTCGCGAAATGAGTCGTTTGCCTACTATGTATACAGACTCGTAGATCAGTTTAATATAGCTTACGATAATCGCTAACTCCATCTAAACGAATATATCGTATCTTCTTTACTGAAATAATACAGAAACACTGTGAAAATCTAAATAATTTTGACTCACGTACCAATAGCAAACACAAGTCCGGGTACGGGTGACGTACGAATATAGCCACTGAGCATGAATTAATCGCTTCTCGTTAGCCTTTAGGCTTAATATTAAGCAAAAAAGCCAAAATAGATTGCTTACATAGTTTATTAAGCATTTTAAGCGATTTAGGGAAAGTTGAGTTTCCGTAGTTTCCGTAGTTTCCTCAGTTTCCGTAGTTTCCTCGATTTCGAGATGCCGGTTTAATGAAGTAATATTATATCTAAATATAACCACTGGAAAAATTTACAAATTTCCACACGTACATAAAGGTGGATTTTCTATGGAAAATCTGTGGATTTTGTGTGGTTTTTGAAAAAGTGCCTTTTTCCACATGTGGATTTTTTTGAAAAACACGTATGTTTTTTTCAATTTTCAAGTGTGGAAAATCTGTTTTTTCAATTTATTGTCCATGGTGGAAACTTGCTTTTCCACAAATGGATATGCCAAACACCCAACATGGTTTCTCACTTTTCCAAACTCATAAGTAATTCACATACTTTCTTTGATAAAAACAATAGGTAATATAATGAAAGTTCTAACGCTGTAAAAAATGTTGACTTAACTTAAGATGTTTCGAGCTTTAGCCCTTCGTCGGAGTAAAATAGTTAATTGTATAGCACCCAACTCTGCTCTATATCCCATTAGTTAAGTTGATTAAAAGGCCTGCCCCTGGACCTTAAATCGCCGTAATTTAATGCGATTTAAAGCGTTTTAAGGCGATTTAATAAAATATGGCCAAACTTCAAGTGAAGTTTTAAGGCGTTTTAGTGCGGTTTAAGGCGATTTAAGGCGATTTAAGAAAAAATATAAGAAAATCAGAGGCGCCATAAGGCAATTTTAAGCAATTTACAGCGATTTAGGGATGTTTAAGAAAATATATGGTGAAGAAGATGCATTTTCTGGTGGTTTAAGTAATTTTTTTTTGTAAAAATGAACAACATTTTAAGTTCATTTAAGGAAATTTGAAAATAAAGGTATCATTGTTCAAAGTATCATTTAAATATAATACTTCTAGTAAGCAAAGGCCAGTTTAAACTTTACATCAAAAATTGTATTCAATAAAGGTCAGCGTAACAATTAAAGCACTTTTAAACAATGATTATCAATTATTTTAACATAGTTTAATACTATGAAACCAGTTGCAAAACAATTATTTTTATATCTTTTTTATTTTGAATATTTTTATCATCAAAACTTTTAAACAACACTTCCTTTGTACATCTTTCTGTATACACCTATTTCAATAAACGTTGTCCATCTGGAATGGTTGATCTGAGACCGATAGGAATTGTGGGAGCTCATTAAATTTCAAATAACTTGTTTTAATCACACTTGAATGGTGCTGAATTACAGCTAACAGTATTTCAGAAGTAAACATTAATATTCAAGCAATATTATAATATAGTGTATTTGCAGTTTAACGAGCTCCCACAATTCCTATCGGTCTCAGATCAACCATTTACAGATGGACAACGTTAATTGAAATAGGTGTATACATATAAATTAAATAATTATATACGTTCTGGGTGCTTTCATTAAGGATTGCTGGCTATTTTCTAAGAAACATTTGTTTGAATTTGTATAATATCGCTAACCTCCAACAATAAGAATCTAATCTTTATTGTAGTAGATATTTTTCCAGATTAAACAAACGTTTCTGAAACCAGGGACTGAACAGTAACGAAATTATTAAAGCTAATATTTTTACATACCACTGATGAAGATTTAAAGTCCAATTCGCATCTTATCTTGATGTTAGTTAGTGTAAATGTTTCTGAAATTGTTTTTCCTGTCGCATTGATGATCCTTATAGAAAAACTTGGTTTTTGATACATAAGATTAAATTAATCTTTATATGTGATGTATAAATAATCTCAGCGTGCATTTTCGGATCTTTCTCAGGAACCCATCCTATTTGACGTTCTCCAGATCGTATAGACAGCAAAATACCCCCAAACCATACCTTGATCCAAAAGCAAGTGTTTTTTTCTTATGCTCACTTCAAATACTTCTTCTGACTGCCAATTACAGCAATAACCACTTCTTTACTTGATGCATACTTGGACGTTCCACTATTCGAAGGTGATGTCTGTGGCAGGTGGCAAGTCTTTTTTCCTTCTTGTTTCCTGGTTTTGATCTTATTTACAAGATGATCTCTTGTAAGTACCTTTACAGGAGATGACAGAAGCTCAAAATAAAACTATGTTCGAGTATTCCGCCATTTTGATTTGTCCCAGTCTCTCACGCTAAGTCCTGACATGTGACCTATCTGACATGTGTTACTGTGCTGTCATAATATTATCGGCTATGACTCCCTCAATGAGAACTTTTTCTTTGACGATCGAGTAAAACAATTTTTTCAACCCTTTGACGAAGTATCGATTAGCCGATACCGATTAGCTAGCCTCGTTGGCCATTTCTGAGCTTCGTATTACAAATCAAGAGTTCACTCAGTGAGTCGATGTATATTACCAGTATACCGTTCAGATTTGACAGAAAGTCTCATGAAATTGACCAGTAATTGGACACTCCTCCATCCACTCCCCCATCCAACGGAGAAACACCTGTGCGGTGTTATCGCAGGCTCACAAAAACAATTTAAAATGGCGAACAGCAAGCTATAGTTGAATATTTGCATGTGTTTTCCACTCGTTTATGTAAAATACGCAGACAACCTATTTGCACAAGCAAAGCTGAGCAAATGATATTAACTTACAATGGCTTAATGGTGACCTTTTACTGTGTGACTGACCATATTAATGTGTGACTGCATGCTGCTCACGTAAGTAGAATTCACTTGATTCTAAATTGTACAATAAGATTATTTACTTAGTAAAGTTTTCGAGATAGTTCGGTGAAAACCACATAAAATGTTAATTAATTTCTTTTCAATTTTTTTATATTTCGCTAGATTGATGATAAATATTTGTTATAGAGTGCTTACACTATGTCCATGAAATAGAATCTAAATAGTAGTTCCTACATATTAGTTTTTATTTAGTGACTTTTAGTCACTATCACTCAACTGGAACAGCTTTCGTAACAATAGACCACAAGACACAAGGGAAATCAAATACTCAAAACCATAGAAAGTTAATACTTTATTCATTGTGTATTGTTACTAAATCTGTTCCAGTTCAGTGATAGTGACTAATAGTCACTAAATAAAAACTATTAGTTAGTAACTATTTAGATTTTTTTTCATGGACATAGTGTAAGCACTCTAGAATGACCAACAAAAAATATTCTAAAATGTTATAAATAAATAATATGTTCTTGCAGTTTTGTTAAGTACTTTTAATGTGCTTTTATGTATATTTGCATGTAGAAGTTTCACAAAAAATGTTGAATTGTGCATTCCAAGACTGAAATACATTGTTGGTTTCAAAGGTAGCAAATATAGATTGATTTGCATTTCATATGAAGCTAATATACAAAACATAACTCTAATACACTGTACTGACATAATGGCATAAACTGCACAATGCATTTTGGTCTTGCATGGAATGTACTATTCAGTATTCATAAGTCAAACTCTTTCTGGAATAGTTATATATTGTATATACCGTATATATGTATGATTACATCCTGTTGCAGAAGGATAAGAGCACATATTTATACAAAAATCTAATTTAATTAACATCCAGATAAACTAGTATTTTGAGTTTTGCATCTCATTTATATTTGTATATTTGACTGTATATATAAATGTGTACCACAATCATTCTGTACTTGAGGGTATGCATGTATAATTACTTTTATACTACATATTCTCAATTTCAGAAAGGTTGTGGTTTATGTACATGTACATGTACATATATAATTATACCAATACCTTAATATTTGGTGTATCTTTTTATGATTTTTTTTATATTTACGTGTGTTTAAAAGGATAAGAACATTCATTGCAGAATATTAAGTTGTCCTTCAGTAGCATTTTGGAAGGTATTATGAGAGTAGGTTTGAGGCCATGTACTATACTGTATTTATTTATTTGGATCTATCTTCTGATGATGTCGGCGTCCAACAAAAGCTCAAGACCCAAATAAATAAATACAGTAGTACATGGCCTCAAACCTACTCTCATAATTTATTGCAGTGTTTTTAGTTTGCATCTTTTTAGATAATTAGCCTTAGTTACTACAAGGTGTGCATATACTGCAATCAAGTATATATATATATCAATATAATGAAAATGGGTCGCAATGTTTTTAAGTGATTTTAGGCGTTTTAAGGCGATTTAGCGCGTTTTAAGGCGATTTAGCGCGTTTTAAGGCGATTTAGTGCGATTTAGCGCGATTTAAGGTCCGGGGGCAGGCCTATTAAAATACCAGTTACATATATTCTTCTTCAATTCAACCATGTTGTTGATCTATAAGCAAAGAATAGGTAGATGAACTTTATTCTAAGAAATCCACATCAAACAGTTCCATCTACAGATATAAAGTTCTCATAAGCGTTTTGGAGTCCTTTTCAAGAGTTTTAAGGAAGAAAAAGCACATTTCTTGATGATGAACTTCCGTTGAAACTTCAAAATCTACCGAATATTAATGTATACCGCCAAAAACTGAACTAGATTCTAGTCCTCTCTCGGCTGAACTAACCACAGGGAGCCCAAACTATTGATTCAAGGTTATTTTAAAAACAAGGAATGTATGGGAGATTATAAAATTTTGTTTAAAATAAAATAAATTGAAAGTCCTCTCTTGTCTGTGTTTGATATTGTATATGATCAGGATATCAAACTTATATTTTTTGTTATTTGTCATTCTACATATATCAACAAATCTCGGAAGACTGGCATAAAAAGCTATGGATATATAGAGGATATTACATGGGCGCACGGAGATATGAATTTTATCTTCGAGTGTTGATAAGATATCCCACGAGTGAGCGCAGCGAATGAGTGGGATATCTTTTCAACACGAGAAGATAAAATTTATATCTCCAAGCGCACATGTAATGTTCTGTTTATTATATAACAGATTGAAGAAAAACATTTTTTTTTTTTGAAAGTTGATTGGTTGAGAGTGCGATATCAATGATATCTTCATGACTAGGATAGGCTTTTTATCTAGTTGATATCACTCGGTATACCACTATATGTTATATAATAAGTACATATTAGGAATTTTTAATTTTGTTGTTATAAAAATATTTGCCATTATTTGAATTTTTTATTAAAATTTGGCCTTACTGGTTGCAACGTCATAGATATATTATATTAATTCTTGCCGAATTGTTTGTATGCATGCATGTGAATTTGAATAAAAATTAATATTATTTTATGACACCATCAATACACATAACATGGCACAACGGTCTACACATGTCTTAACTGACCCACAAAAGTATATTCCAGCTGAATTTACAGAACATTGGAAGCTAGAAATTGAGATTACCTCCGAATATAAAGCTCTTCTAAATGATTTGGTGCTTTTTACCACAGGAAGCCCAACGCATAGAATAGAACATTGAAAAATGCTTACTATCTTGTGATGACCAAAGGTAAAAAGTCTCATTCTACATATTCCTAAGGCCGATAGCATACATTGTCACATAGTACAAGATAATTCAATTTACCTCCAGAATTAAGCATTTTAAAACGATGTTAAACTTTTTACCACAGGGAGCCCAACCCATCAAATTTATGAATTTTAATAATAGCTTATTATCTCACGATGCCCAAAGGCAACAGAGTGTCATCAAATGGTTTCTTAAAGCCTACACCCCATAGAGTAATAAAACACCAAAAAACATTGTATAGACGCTCTTGCAAGGTTAGGCCAAAAAACAGCGTTTGGCTGCCGGACTAATACAGCCTAAAAAGGTGTTGATTACAGTCTTGCATTTAACTTTTGCATTGTTAAAATGACTTAAAACTCAAAGAAAGAAAACAAGAGAATGTATTTTATTGTGAAAAATCATGGGATGGTGAATCAAGAGTAAAAAAGATTGTGATTTGCACTGCAGTGTCTGGCTACAGTGATTTTAGTTTTCATTCAAAACACCTGATTCAAGTGTCACTGAGCACTTGCTTTTGAAGTCAACGATGCTCTTCACCATAAAAAAAACGAGGGAAAGCTTTTCTAGTAGCCTGTGTGTACAGGTAATTATTGGAGTTGAAGTTTTTATGTCAAAACGAATAATATTATCTTGTTCAAACCAACTAAAACCCGAACTAAACAATGAATTTGTGATGGCCGCTTTGCAAAGTTTTCCACTTCAAAAAAGTTCAACTTTAATTTCGTGAAAACTTTACTTAGTTTAGCGGTTCAAACAATAATACATTTGTTATGAAAGTGTGAAGCGTTTATAGCTGTATTTTATAAACTATTTTCGAAAAACTATAAAAGCTAAAACATCTTTACAGATTTGATTAAATACACTTTGAACACAATTTTTTCACATTTTAAAATATATTAACGATATGTTTAGCATTTCAATAAACTTGGAAAGAAATTTCAAACACTGGCTGTTTGATTTTGTTAGAGGTTTACTTAGTGAAAATCCGTATAAGAAAATAAAACTTGTTTCAAAAGAAAAGTTTGAATATAAAAGTTTTTCTTTGGCGAGTTTTTCTTTTTGCTTCTCGCGTCCTTCTCGGCGCTCGTCGTTGAGTCTTCGCCGTCACCACAACCTGCGGCGCACATCTATCCATCCACGCCATCGAGTTTCAGACCTTGTATCAAGATACTACTTTCTTCGATCTTTTTGTCGTACGTGCGATTCCGCGCGACCGAAAAATTGCTTGCAAAATAGCCACAGGAATCCCATCCGCGAGCTTTCAAACAAATACACCACAGGAACCCCACCCGCGCGCTCAATATGTATATATTTCGCTCGACGCGCGGTTGAAAATAACTTTATTGTCATTGAAAAATATCCTCAAAGAGAATAGTTGGGCTGCCTGTGATCTAGGCACAACCGACTTGCATGGAGCTCATGGAGCATGGCTTTGGTCGGCTTTTGTCGCTTTGGCTTTGATGCAGTCATGATCCAATCTGATTGGCTGATTGCATTTCGGTCTACCAATCAAAATACTTCGTGACATTTTCGGAATTTCCGAAGTACGTTCGGGCTTTCCGAAGTACAACTTCTGACATGGAAACCACAAATAAAAATAAACTAGACGCTCTGAGAGCGTTTACTCGGGCAACAGAGCAAAAGGGATTGAGGGATTGAAATTCATGATGTATCATAATCCTACACAATACTATATATACATTAGACACTAGCTGAAGCAAATTCAGTTAGTCATGAGCAAACTGATAGCGCTCTATCCTGAGACACAAATAGGAAAAATGTTATTATCCAAGAAGACGACAAAGCCAGAGTTGTCTTTTATTTTAGACATTTTAGCCCGCTTGGTTTTTTATTTCATTGGTTGGTATTTTAAAACAGCATTAAAAATGTTTCATATTTTCATATTACACAAAGCTATCCTGAGACACTAATAGGAAAATGTGAAGAACTAAATTGGCTGATTAATGTTAACAAAATGTGCACAAAAATAAACAAAAAAATCACTGATGAGTTATTTTAGGTTATTTTAATGATAAATTATAAACTTATTTGCAAATATTATAATGATAATAATAATAATAATAATAATAATAATAATAATAATAATAATAATAATAATAATAATAATAATAATAATAATAATAATAATAAACAACTTTTTCAATAGTTTTTTTACAGTACTTCTTTCCTTAGCTTAATATTTTTGCTGCATTTGTTAGTATATTTAATTTATTCATGTTATATTTCTATAATTTGTGTATTTTTTTTTTAAGTTCGGTTTCTTTCTCATGTCACATCTATATATAGTTTTTGAATGTTTTTATTAGCAATATTTTTGACAAATAAATGAACCAAGCTAAACTATCGTTTGTGGTTTACCTTTTTAAAAATACGAGTAACGCGAGTAACGCAAGATGTTGTGTGACAATGAATGACCTTTGAATTTGCATGCGTAATTTAGATATCAACATAGTCGTATTTTGTACGAATTAAATGCTAGAAACAAATGAAAACATGTGTAGAAAGCGTCCGAGTCATAAAATATAGTAGAATATGACATAAAAATACATCTAGGAGAAGTTCAATGAGTAATATCGTGCATGTTTAATTCGGATGCAAAATTGTAACAACAGAGTAAGATTAACACAATATTCATTTATACTAAACATGTACTTTGAGATGTACTAATTATGTCAATGTATAACTCAATGTCCAGCAAAGATCCGATCTCATTTTGTTATGATCAGTTTGAACATCTTTTTTTTTTTCTCCGTTGTCAGTTCTTACTTGTGACAAAGATGGTGTGTCGACATGGCTTTCTTTCTTGTTTCTTAAGTTGCAGAAAATGACTTCTCAAACTCATTAATAATTCATGAGCTAATCAACCAATGTGAGCACACCATTTGTACCACGTGCATGGGTTTGAAACCCCGATGAAACACGATTATAGGTTAACCGGTGTTTGAAATATTTTCATCACTAGTGATGAAAATATTTCTAAATCTACAAAGTGGTGGTAAATCAGAAAATAATTAGTATTCCCTAGTTACCTTACTATCCCTTATGTTTTTATCTATCTTACCTGACCTTTCTACCTAATTTACATTATTATTATTTTTACATTATTATTTTTTCCTTTTTTTTTTTATTGGCGTTGTCTGAGTCTCGAACCTGCAACCCTTGGAGTTGAATTCCCTCTTCATACCAGCTAAGCTATTGGTGATTTGGTTGGCAAAGTAGAGTCTTATTTCCCACGCCATCAAACACTCTGTATTAATGAACTTTATTCGCATCTTTAATGATCCCTACTGAAGTTACAACTTATATTTAAATGACAATTTGGATTATTCTCTAAAGAAAATGAAAAAAAAAACCCTACTTATGTAGGTATTTAAAAGTTATATTTAGTCTAAAGAGTACAATTTGAAGTATTGCTCAACTGAGCTTAAAGGAACATTTTCTAAGCCTTTTTGAACAACTTCAAGTAAGAACCCCGTAACACTCCTTATAAACCCTACAGTATTTCGAAATCCTATAAATTCCGCACGAGAGGAATACAAAAGAACTCTCATAATCCCAGGCAACATAATGAGTGACCTATTATATTATAAAGAGCTAGCCACATTCCTGCATAATGAATTATTTATTCGACTGAGAAGTAATTCCAAAAAGCTCGTACTTCGTGTTTCATTAGGGTTTCCAAACACTCAAAAACAATAAAAGCACTTGGCCTACGGCCTCGTGCTTTCAAATGTTTTATCGTGTTTAGAAACCCTAATGAAACACTCGTACTCGTTTTTGAAATATTACTTCAACTCCTCTTCATGTGACAGATTATTCTTTTGTCTTTCCACTGGTTATGATTTTCGATCATCATGAAGTCCTTTTAAGCACGTTTTTTTCCCTCAAAATCTGATAAAGTTGGCAACGATGCGAATACAATAAAAGCGGCTAATTTTGACCAGACTCGAGCAGATGCCAGTGTATGCCGTCCAAAAAAAAATACTATAAAACTTCCAATAGCTTTCATTGTTGAAATAATGATTCAATGTGATGGCTAAAAAGCCTAAATGTTCACAAAATAGATTAACTTTCGTAGATCCTCACCTTTTGGCTTTTTGGGCTGCCTGTGCCTTCCATAACGCGACATGATAGATACATAGATAGGGAGAAAAGGTAAACCTAGACTCGGGCCCCCTGCGGGAAGCCCGAGTAAAAAAAAAAAAAAAAATACGCGTTGCATTTTAAGACTCGTGCCGGCCATAGGCCTGGGCACGAGTAATGATTCCAAGGCTATTAGTGCAGTCAAATTACGGTTCGACCCTAAACAAATTGCAACAAAAGCTTTTTTGCTTGAATAAGGCTAGTAATGACCTCCTTTACAACATATCAAAAGTCCCCAAAAATCGAAGTTCGGGAAAGATCTGAAAAACAGCACCAAAAATTTCAATAGAAAGAATATAGGGAAACCACAGGGAGCCCAAATCTCGAAAAAATAGGAACAAAATAGTAATGGTTTTCAATGGCGGCAATGACATAAACAAAGCCGGGAATGTACATATATCACTAATATAAACAAGAACAATATGGTTTTGAGCAGAATTCACAATATTTAATCAGTACCAAAATAGGAAATTTACAATCTGGATTGATGCTTGTTTCAAGGACGCAACAGATCGCTCCTAT
Organism: Metridium senile; assembly: GCA_949775045.1. NCBI lineage: Eukaryota > Metazoa > Cnidaria > Anthozoa > Actiniaria > Metridiidae > Metridium > Metridium senile. The sequence continues at coordinate 4,924,486 of OX459103.1, read as the reverse complement.
AATTTGCTACTTCTGTTTTGAGTCAAGTACTATATCTGAAAACAGCAAAACATTAAAAAGACCTATATACCGGCTATGGACGTGGAGCATACTGCTCTTTTCAAACGTGTTTGTTCCATATAGACCCCTTGCACTGTCCGCAGGCGAGAGTGCACTGAAGGTTGTTCTTGCGGCAAGAGCATATCATCGAGAGCTGTCTTGAGTGCAATTGCAGGACACTATTTGTAGGATGGATTGTGGTGCTGCGGGCAGATCGGTCATTTTTTCGGGCGTTGATTTTCCAACCGCCATCCCCAGTCACCGTACTGTATGTCTGTGGCTACGCCTTCCCATTTCATGATATGGAAAAATATTCGTAAGCTATGGTACTTCGCTGCTGAGAAAGTAGGAGGCAAACTCTGGGGCTGTAAAGGTGACTTTTTGCTCGCTAATTTCTCTATGCCGTTACCGCTGGTATCTGACCTGATCGAGCTTCTGCCCAGGCTTACCGCCGTAAATACACACCAATGCACTTTCTCCAGCGGTAATAATTTGTTCTGAAGTAGATTTGTTGTTGTGAAATATCTTTGCCTGCTGCTGGAAATATTCTGAGGTAATAAGCTTCTTTATAGGGACGCACCCTTTCCTATGCCATAAATGCTAGAGGTCGTACCGCACCCGAGTAATGCGTACATATACAGCATATGGTGGCATACCTCCTCTCCCAACTGCCGCTTCACTTCTTCGTGTTGAATTGACTTTTGGTTCTGGTCGGAGGTATAGGCTGTGTCCGTCTTCGCGCGCATAGTAGCATAGTAGCACAGGAGCACCAAAAGGTCAGTGTCGTCTCCTTACAAGAACTGTGTTCTCCTCCATGGCAAGCTCTACAGCGTCCATGACTCAGGAAAGAAGAAGTGCTGGGTAAGTGGGCGCAACTGTCACCTTCACAATTGATATGAAGATCCTGATAAAGAAGGATATCTTTCTACTGTGAATTCTGCTCAAAAACATATTGTTCTTGTTTTGTTTATATTAGCGTTCAGGGTTCGTGCTACTCGATCCTTAAACTCCTTGAAAACTCCTTAGATTTGATTTACGTTTTTATGGGCACTTGAAAAGCCCTTGAATTTTAGAAAATCAGCAAAAACTCCTTAAAAACTCCTTAATTCTAGCTAAAGTAGGGTAAAAATTGCAAATTAAAGTTAAGTAAAAATTCTAGTATTGCACACCATTTTCGTAAATTCGTAAATTTTCGTATATCAAAGTTGTCGCAAAAAGTGCTTAAAAATTACTTTTTGATCCTTGAAAACTGCTTGAAAACTCCTTAGATTTTGTTTACTGACATCAGCACAAACCCTGAGCGTTATTTGTACATTTCCGGCTTTGTTTATGTCATTGCCGCCGTTGAAAATTAATTCAATTTATTTTTTCGAGATTTGGGCTCCCTGTGGTTTCCCTATATTCTTTCTATTGAAATTTTGGATGCTGTTTTTCAGAGCTTTCCTGAACTCCGATTTTTTGGGACTTTTGATATGTTGTAGAGGAATAAATTCTGAGTAAGAAACCGAAAAACCTTTTGTTGCAATTAGTTTAGGGTTGACCCCTTTTTCGGCGCAATTTGACTGGACTATATCCACAAATTATAATAATAATAATAACTTTTTTAACATTTCAATCTTCTAGCTGGAGACAGTGCGCCCTACTTTTTGGGGAGACTCACTCACACTCACTACCTCTGCATACAACTGGGCTCACATGTTAATTTTTGCTAAGGGAGGAAAACCAGGTAAAACCCGGAGAAAAACCGCTGTGGCATAGGAGAGAAGAACACATCAAACAAACCTCAACTCACATATAATCCATTGCCGAGCCGGGACTCCTGGACCACAGCAGTGAGAGGCCAGCGTTCTCACCACTAGACCACACATGCCACCCCAAATAGAAATTCCGAAAAATGACCTTACCATTCCTAATGATAGGTACGATCGGTTTATTCTACCCTATCAGAAAATTCCTTACCATTACGCATCGGATATCCCAACCGGATTTTATGACAAATGGAAAGCAAATGGTATGCATATTTCCTGGAACTACAAAATTCATATCGTATTGAAATTATTGAAACCGATTAACGGGTTAGCTCAATTGGGAGAGCACAGCCTGTTAACCAGGAGGCCGGGGGTTCAAACCCCAGCCGGACCATCACTCAGAGTCTTAAAATAATTGAGGAGAATGTTATAACTTTGTATTGATTTCGGTTTATAATTGTTAGGCTTCGCGTCCTCTGGGATAAGGACGTTAAATCAGAGGTCCCGTCTTGCCACTCACACACTAACCATTAATCGGGGGGACATAAAAGAACGACTGAGGACGCAGGTCACGACCATCCTCAGTGAAAGGCCTACACTTACACTAATATATACTAATTACTAACAGCTAACTATAATGTGTAAAGCGCATTTGAATATATACACATAGCAAGTGCGCTATATAAATGCATTATCATTATTAAGAAGTATATAAAAATTATGATTCATATCGGTCTCAGATCAACAAATTCTAGATGATCAATGTTAATTGAAATTGGTGTATATATATATCATTATTATCATTAAGGTTGTGGGTTCCCATCTGACACACACAATGTTTTTCTGAGTAACATCATCATCATAACTATCATTATCACCATCACTGCCATTCATCATCATCACTTTCACCATCATTATTTCTATTCAATCATATCATTCACTAATATGATAATGATATTGTTTTTCCATAGTGTATATGGAATCAGTGGTCAAGGATTTAGAAAAGTTGTCACTTGATGCTGATGGGCTTAAAAATCTCCTTGAAAACATCAATAAACCAGTTGAACAGGGGGAATGTCAACCACACCCTAACACAAGCAATCTTAATACAACAGAGGGTGGCCGGCCAATCTATTCAGCAACTGATGCAAGTTCGAACAACATGGTCATGAAAACAAAGTTTGAGTGGATATCAGAACTGTACAGGCCACATGCACTGGACTCAGTTTACAAAATGACCAGCTCACCAAGAGGACTAGCAGTGATTGTGAACATGAACAAATTTGATCCAAAACCAACAAATCTTGGCGATGAAAAATTGGAAAACCGTGAAGGCTCTGAGGTTGATGAAATTGACCTTGAAAAGCTTTTTAAGGATCTTGACTTTAAAGTTGAAATGCTTATCGACAAAACAGAAAAACAGCTTATGGATGAGCTAAAAAAAATTTCAAAGAGAGACTTGAAAGCTTACGACTGTTTTGTGATGTGCATAATGAGCCATGGAAAGGGTGATTATTTCTATTCCCATGATGGAGGAAAGATTAAGATTTTGAAAATTAAAACGATGTTTAATAATGCCAGTTGCCAAACTCTCTGTGGAAAACCCAAGCTGTTTTTCATCCAAGCATGCCGTGGAAAAGCCACAGACTTTGGACGCACGGTCGGTGATGCCCCATCAGAAAATAGTGAAAACGAAAGCGCAAGTGATACTCCTTCCTTTACAAGCAGACGTGGACCTTCAATTTCTGAAAATGCTGACATCCTTCTTGCATACTCAAGTGTGGAGGGTTATACTTCATACCGCAACACCGAACATGGTAGTCGCTTCATTCGCATCTTGGTTTTGATATTTCAAAACTATGCAAGATGGGAAGATGTTGAAAGCATGATGACCAGAGTTATTAAGGAAGTCAACAAAGCTGGAGAGACTGGCGCTAAACAAGTACCAAAACCAGAGACAACATTGACCAGAAAGGTGTTTTTTTGGCCAGGAATAAAATTTGACTAGTGTAACATTTTGACCAAATGACTGGCTGGCTAGTAGTGTTTTGCTGTGTTGATCAAAATAATGCAAATTTATCATAGGTGTAATTTAACAGGTACTACCTTGACCAGGAAGCTGTTTTCTGGCTAGGAATAAAATCAACACAATATTTCTTTGTTGTGTTTAATATCAAAGGTTGATAACTTTTTAGTAAGTTCAAAAAGGGCTCTAAAGAAAATTATGCTTATTATAATAATAATTTTTGAAAACAACTTGTCTTTCTCTTGCCAAGAGAACATTTGTAACAAAACTATAACCCATAGAGGAAATAATAAGAATTACATATGTAGACGCTCTAGGAGCGTGAAGTCGGGCTAGTCATAAAATCAAAACAGGAGGCTAAACAATTCAACGTTGGGCTTGCTGTGTTCATTCCCAAAGCATCATGGGGCCTATACGCGACATGACAGATAGATAATGGATAGATAGATACATACATTGACTAAAAGGTAAACCTAGAGTCGGGCCATCTAGCCCGACTGGATGCCCGACTAATTAGTATGAATGGGCAGATTATAAAATAATTACTAGAAATTATTCACACATTCTGATTAGCTGAGGTGCGTGCCATATTCTCATATGGCACACAGCATGCATGTTTACATGTTGATTAAATTTAATTTGTATTTTATAAAGAAAAATAGAAAACTTGCTTCCTTCGCTGCAGTTCTAAGTCTTATACAGCACTTGGGGATTGTCAAATCATCACTTTGCTTCACTTCATGCTTCTCTTAACACTTCTCTCTAATGTTCTGTCAATTACCCCCAAGTGTTTTATAACTGCACACAGTACCCACGCATGATTTCTATTTCTTAAATATTAGTGATCGAATAGGTGACTCCACGTTGTCTCACAGTGATAAATTATTTCTTGATAATCATTTGTCAAATCATTGAATATTAGTGTAACATTTTGGCTTTAGCCTTAAAACGTTTTCATTAAAACTTCAAAAGTTTCATTTTTATAATCATATTTCTCAAAAGGTTTTACAAAGACTGTTGTTACAATGTGAATCATAAGCCATGGGGACCAAAAAATATTTTAGTAATCCCTTTATTGTTCATTGAACAATGTGAAAAGACTCTAACTACATGAGGTTTATCTGTCCAGAAATTAGTAAAACATCTTGCAGTTAGAGAGTTGTTTCAGATTGCTCAATAAACAATACACGATTTCTAAAATATTTCTTGCAGATCGATGCCTGTTGTTTTATTCATACTGTAAGTGAAAGCAAAACTTTTGTCTATCATGCAGCAGTGATAATATTAAAAAAGAAGTTCAAATGGGCATTTTATTTTACCATAAGTGATTTCCATAAATAATGTTATATGATAGAAGGCTTTATAAGCAACTCTGTAAGCAAAAGAAATGTGTAAGAAAATGTAAAAACATATTCTGAAATATACTCAATAAAAAGTTTTTGAAGTCATGCTTTCTTTCCTTTTTAGGAGTTTATTTATTATTTGGATGGGGTGGAGGTTTTAATGAGCCATCTGAATGAAATGGCCATCCCAGGGGGAAAGGGGAGGGGGAAAAAAAGGTCTGAGAGACATAAGCAAGTGAATAGTAGAAGAGATTGTCTCATCGGTGGTAGGGTGAGAAAGGTAAGGGGAGGGGTAGGTGAAGTTGTTTTGTTCTGGTTGTCTATAAAAATGTATACCCTGCACAGCCTTGAGGCCCTGTTAAGGGGAGGGGGGGAGGGGGGGGGGGGGGGGGGTCTGAATAATCCATAATCCTAATTGAAGTTCATAAATAATAGGTAATTGTAGATTTGTAAATAATGATTTACCAAAAATATATTACAAACAAGTAATCCTAAATCCTCAATTGGTCCTAAATGCTGCAAAACTTACTCCATAATCCTTAAACTTTTGGGTCAATAATCCATATCCCTGCTCTAAAACCCCCTAATAATCCATAATCCTAAAAGCCTAACAGGGCCTCAGCCTTGAGGGTAAAAAAATATACTGCACAAAAAAATCCCCATCACTCCCATCAAATATCCAATGGTCCATTGCCAGCCCCTATCAAGCCTTACCAAACAAAACATCAGTGTCCAAACCCTCATTTGTTGGACAAACAATTAACATTCTACTTATCTCATATCCATGATGAATAATAATTTGAATGAAAGATAATATCATCTATAAACTTTTTACATAAACTTTTTATTGCAATTCTAACTATTTGCTGGGAAGCTTTCTATTGGGGGAGGGGGGGGGGGGGGGTACTACTTAAGGTACTACCTTTGTTCAATGGTCTAGCGCCTGAGTACCTTACTGAATTGTTACATTTGTACCAGCCCCATTGTGCTTTATGTTCTTCAAGGAAAAGCCTCCTACAAGATCCAGGATCGAGAACTGTCACTTTTGGAAAGAGGGTTTTTGCTCTGGCTGCTCCAGCTTTATGGAACAATCTCCCGAAGATATTAAATAATCCACCTTTTCTGTTTTCAAGTCCTCACTAAAAACACTATTATTTTCAAAAAACACTAAACTGTAAAACGCATTGAGATATACCATGTATAATATGTTTAATAAGAACTTACTATTATTATTACATGTAAGTGGTAGGGGTGATCGGCGAAGGTTTTGAAAACGACCCCTAACATAATTACAAACAGGTTCCCATTTAAATCTGTACTTATGCAAATTGTGTTCATGTGTGCTAAACACACAGATCAACCAATCAGAATATATTATTTCTGAACTGAACTTCTCTGATTGGTTGATCTGTGTGTTTAGCAAACATCAACAAAATTTGCATAAGAACAGATTTAAATGGGAAAGTACAGATTTAAATGCGAACCTGTAAGAGTGCCTTTCTTATTATGCAACCAGCAATGATCAAATTCCAACATAATTTATAAAGGCAGTTTACCCCGAGGTGTACTCCCTTTGTCCAAGTGGTAGGGGTGATCGGCAAAGGTTTTGAAAACGACCCCTAAAAGGTACACACAGATAAAATTAACTGATAAAGCTTTGTCAAATTCTACCCCAACAAAGCAACAAAATCATGTTACGTAACTGAATTTTGAGCCTAAAAGGCACGCACAGAAAATATTTTTACCATAAAAGGTACACGGATCACCCCTACCACTTGGACAAAGGGAGTACCATACCCCTCCCAACCCCTACAAAGATCTGTATAAAGCTGAATGCTTGAGTTTAAGTGTTACATCACCTCAAATTATTCATAAAAATATGCTACTTCACATGGGTATTCTGAGAAAACAAACTATCTAGTTCTCAAATGATTATATTTTTGAGAATCTTTCAATGTAGTTACCGGTATAACAAATGAAGTTTCAAATCATCAACTTATGTCAGGTTATTATTTTCTAGACATGCTTCTGCTTCAAAACCTCAACTACACTTAGTGTTCATAATATATCTCATTTCTAATGTTTTTCAAATTTTTGAGGCTACTCCTCCATATATGGAGGTGTAGCCTTATTGCTGTCGTGTATGTAAGATAGCAAGCAAGTCCATAACACCACAGGAAACCCGAAAATACCAATTTCGTCACGTGGTCGACACATGGTGTGACTGTAATTTCGAGAATTCGAAAGAGTGGCCATCTTTGAACGATCGATGCGTTTATATTTTGGCTGCTACTTCATATCTGTCTAAAGAAAAATAATTTTTAATGTGTATTTGTACTATTCATGAAGTTTTTTAGGTTTAATGAGACGTTTAAAACCGTGAAAAGGATGATTTGTTTTGACAACAAAAGCATGGCATTAGCCCGACATTAGTCATTGCCGGATTTCAAACCGTTAGGGGCTGGGGCGAATTGCCCTATACTTTGCCAAACAAGATTTTATTTACATAATCAGAGAAACATTGTCTAGCTTTACAATGTCTTGAAGTTTGGTGTTGATTGGTTTAATATTGCATGAGATACAGCTATTGACGTTTGTAAAGAAATGTATGGGAAATGTCAAAAACCGGACAACTTGACTAACTTGTCCGGTTTTCCATACATTTCTTCATAAATTTTCAAGTTTTTGAATTGCTGTATTTCACACAATATTAAACCAATCAACACCAAACTTCAGGATTTTGTAAAGCTTGACAAGGTTTCTCTGATTATGTAAATAAAATCTTGTTTGGCAAAGTATAAGGCGATTCGCCCCAGCCCTCACGGTTTGAAATCCAGCAATGACACACCGATAGAAGTGCCCTTCGATTTTTGGCATTTTTAAGGTCAGATCAACATATATCAGGTCAAGAATCTCACATTTTGCTCTATGTTTGTCACTCTTCAAAATACTAAATGAGTTTTATTCTAAGAATGAGCTTTTGACAAATATTTTCGTATAGTAAAATTGGTGCGAATAGCCGCCGAAACAACATTCGCTATAAACGTAATGAAAGGTGCACATAAATAGTGTACAATATTACCGGGAATATTGCTCTGCTCTGCTCTACAATAAATAAGCTTCGACAACTATCAGTTTTATTATTGTTCTGCAAATTTGGACGCGACTGCACAAATACATATTGTTCTCTAAGGGGCTGTTTATATGAAAGCGAGTTGCCCCTGCTAGCCGGGATAACTCTTTTGTTTTGTATTCCATGCCCGTGGGACTCAAAACAACAGAGTTATCCCGCTTAGCAGGGACAACTCGCCTTCATATAAACAGCCACTTAGACTTCCTGCCGATTCATTTCTATCTCTTCTTCAGATCGAACATTCTTTTTGCACATTGATTGTTCAGTTTATATATTATCTGTTTCAAGCAGTAGCCTCATGCAGTCTTAGACTGCCTATTTTCTTATTTCTAATTTTGCTTAAAAGAATATGGTTGGTAAAAAAGTAAAAACAAAATACTCTAAGTGTTCACAGTCCAAGTAATAATCCTCAGTGTGAGTGTTGAGTCTCTTTAATAAGCTCAACTCTTTGGAAAGAAGTACACTTTTCTAGTTAACATAATCACGGGTGCAGGCATTTGTTTCTTCCTATCAGAAGACTCAAATTCTAAAGCAACCTTTCTATTGATCTTAACTAGCATACTTGCAACATCCTCTTGTGAGGAATGCTTGTTGAAAACCTCAACTAGTGCCTGTACAAACCATGACCCTTTATCCGAGTTTCGCCATGACACATACCCAGGAACTGTGGAGTAAGCGATAAGGATATCTGCTTCTGCTGGTAAGGATTGTTTAGTCATGAAACCACTGTCAACATCTTCTGTGGGGTAAAGCTCCTGCTCCTCTAGGAGTTCCTCAACTGGTTTTTCTTCTAGGGGAGCACTTTCAACACCAGCTACTCTTTCAACGTTAATACCACGGTCAAATTTACCACCTCTGCAAGCTTGAATGAAGAATAGTTTAGGTTTTCCGATCAGAGTCTTTACATTATTTCCATTGAACATTGATACCAGGTCATTAACCGTCACAAGGACACCGTCAACGCCATAGATTCTTCCTTCAAGGCCATGACTCAGAAGACACACAACAACAGAATCGTGAGCACTGTGGTTCTCTTTCGCAAATGTCATAACAGTTTCTTTTAGGTTTCTTGCTCGTAAATTTTCTGCAACTCTCACTATGTATCGCAGTTTGAGAAACAATGACTGGAGACCATTAGCATCAAATTTAGATCCCTTACGATTGGATAGCTCACTCTCAGCTTCAAATGTAGCATTGTTCACAATCAGGCACAATCCATGAAGGTCCTGATTCATGGGATAGGCATCCCCTTCTGTTTGGTTTTCATTTTCTGTGGGGGTGGTAGTAGGGAATTGTGGTGTATTAAATGTTGAGGAATTTGTAGGGAATGGTGATGAGCTGCTGCTGCTTCCAGTACCAGGTTGTTGTGTCTCTGAAAACAAAAAAGTTGCTTTAGTTTCTAATGTTTTTAAAATGTTTTGAACACATGTGTAAGAGATATTTCTGATAAGTTGTGATCATCTGGGTGTATTAAACTAGTTTGGTGTTTGACATTTGAATGGTCAGAACCCAGGTGTGAGAAATGTATTATGTATTCAACCTATTCCTCAAATCTTTAAAGTAATCAACAGTTAAAGACTTGAGGATGATATAACTTAATTATAAATTTTGCAACATAAGCAAAATATAAGCTAAAATAAATCTAAATTTAACGTCTTCGTATATATTTACAAACTAACCTTCAGTTGAAATATCACATTTTAGCAGGAAAGTTAAATGGCTCTGGCTACTAATCAGCAAAGCTTTGTTAAATACATCGAAGGCACGAGGCCCTCGTCTTTGTAGAGTGTCTAAGAACTTCTCCGCTCTTGCCTGTCTTGTACGGAAAGCACGAACAACCTCACAGTCATTTTCACTGAAAATTTCCTCTTGATAAAGATAATTTAGCACTTGCTCCGACTCTAAGTCGTCAACGAGAGCCATTCGGTTCTTTCTGAGCAAAGTTTTGTGTTCTTTGTTCATCTTGGAGAGGATTCTCAGAAATGTCAAAACAAGTCAAAACGATTTCACATTGCGCAGGCGCAGTGAAATAACACAGGGATACCGCACAATCGTTTTTACGGCATGAAACCAGAGGCTCTAGAGGGGATTGGGGCGAGACCCCCGGCGGGGAGACGAAAGCCATTACCAGCCCCTATCTAGCCTTACCAAACAAAACATCAGTGTCTAAACCCTCAACATTTGTTGGACAAACAATTAACATTCTACTTATCTCATATCCATGATGAATAATAATTTGAATGAAAGATAATATCATCTATAAACTTTTTACATAAACTTTTTATTGCAATTCTAACTATTTGCTGGCAAGCTTTCTATTGGGGGAGGGGGGGGGGTACTACTTAAGGTACTACCTTTGTTCAATGGTCGAGCGCCCGAGTACCTTACTGAATTGTTACATTTGTACCAGCCCCATTGTGCTTTACGTTCTTCAAGGAAAAGCCTCCTACAAGATCCAGGATCGAGAACCGTCTCTTTTGGAAAGAGGGTTTTTGCTCTGGCTGCTCCAGCTTTATGGAACAATCTCCCGAAGATATTAAATAATCCACCTTTTCTGTTTTCAAGTCCTCACTAAAAACACTATTATTTTCAAAAAACACTAAACTGTAAAACGCATTGAGATATACCATGTATAATAAGTTTAATAAGAACTCACTATTATTATTATAAAGTGGTAGGGATGATCGGCGAAGGTTTTGAAAACGACCCCTAAAATAATTACAAACAGGTTCCCATTTAAATCTGTACTTATGCAAATTGTGTTCATGTGTGCTACACACACAGATCAACCAATCAGAGTATATTATTTCTTAAGTGAACTTCTCTGATTGGTTGATCTGTGTGTTTCGCACACATCAACAAAATTTGCATAAGAACATTTAAATGGGAAAGTACAGATTTAAATGGGAACCTGTAAGAGTGCCTTTCTTATTATGCAACCAGCAATGATCAAATTCCAACATAATTTATAAAGGCAGTTTACCCCGGGGGGTCCTCCCTTTGTCCAAGTGGTAGGGGTGATCAGCAAAGGTTTTGAAAACGACCCCTAAAAGGTACACACAGATAAAATGAACTGATAAAGCCTTGTCAAATTCTACCCCAACAAAATCATGTTACATAACTGAATTTTGAGCCAGAACCCTAAAAGGACCCTAAAAGGCACGCACAGGAAATATTTTTACCATAAAAGGTACGCTGATCACCCCTACCACTTGGACAAAGGGAGTACCATACCCCTCCCAAACCCTACAAAGATTTGTATAAAGCTGAATGTTTGAGTTTAAGTGTGACATCACCTCCAATTATTCATAAAAATATGCTACCTCACATGGGTACTCTAAGAAAACAAACTATCTAGTTCTCAAATGATTATAATTTTGAGAATCTTTCAATGTAGTTACCGGTATAACAAATGAAGTTTCAAACCATCAACTTATGTCAGGTTATTATTTTCTAGGCATGCTTCTGCTTCAAAACCTCAAAGCAGTGAATTCAACTACACTTAGTGTTCATAATATATCTCATTTCTAATGTTTTTCAAATTTTCTTATTTCTAATTTTGCTTAAAGGAATATGGTTTGTAAAAAAGTAAAAACAAAATACTCTAAGTGTTCACAGTTCAAGTAATAATCCTCTCTAATAAGCTCAACTCTTTGGAAAGAAGAACACTTTTCTAGTTAACATAATCACGGGTGCGGGCATTTGTTTCTTCCTGTCAGAAGACTCAAATTCTAACGCAACCTTTCTATTGATTTTAACTAGCATACTTGCAACATCCTCTTCTGAAGAATGCTTCTTGAAAACCTCAACTAGTGCCTGTACAAACCATGACCCTTTATCCGCGTTTCGCCATGACACGTACCCAGGAACTGTGGAAAACGCGATAAGGATATCTGCTTCTGCTGGTAAGGATTGTTTAGCCATGAAACCACTGTCAACTTCTTCTGTGGGGTACAGCTCCTCTAGGAGTTCCTCAACTGGTTTTTCTTCTAGGGGAGCACTTTCAACACCATCTACTCTTTCAACATTAATACCACGGTCAAATTCACCACCTCTGCAAGCTTGAATGAAGAATAGTTTAGGTTTTCCGATCAGAGTCTTTGCATTATTTCCATTGAACATTGATATCAGGTAATTAATCGTCACAAGGCCACCATCAACGCCATAGATACTTCCTTCAAGGCCATGACTGAGCAGACACACAACTACAGAATCGTGAGCACTGTGGTTCTCTTTCGCAAATTTCATAACGGTATCTTTTAGGTTTCTTGCTCGTAAGTTTTCTGCAACTCTCACTATGTATCGCAGTGAGAGAAATAGTGACTGAAGACTATTGGCATCAAATTTAGATCCCTTACGATTGGCTAGCCCACTCTCAGCTTCAAATGTAGCATTGTTCACAATCAGGCACAATCCATGAGGGTGCTGATTCATAGGATAGGCATCCCCTTCCTCGATTTTAACCTTGACTTTTGAATTCCCCTCAGGGGTAGGGTCATCCACTTTTGGTGTATTAAAGGGAGGTCTTGGGCTGACATTCAGACCTTCTGTTTGGTTTTCATTTTCTGTGGGGGTGGTAGTAGGGAATTGTGGTGTATTTAATGTTGAGGAATTTGTAGGGAATGGTGATGAGCTGCTGCTGCTTCCAGTACCAGGTTGTTGTGTTTCTGAAAACAAAAAAGTTGCTTTAGTTTCTAATGTTTTTAAAATGTTTTGAACACATGTGTAAGAGATATTTCTGATAAGTTGTGATCATCTGGGTGTATTAAACTAGTTTGGTGTTTGACATTTGAATGGTCAGTACCCAGGTGTGAGAAATGTATTATGTATTCAACCTATTCCTCAAATCTTTACAGTAATCAACTGTTAAAGACCTGCGGATGATATAATTAGTTATAAATTTTGCAACATAAGCAAAATATAAGAAGCTAAAATAAATCTAAATTTAACGTCTTCGTATATGTTTACAAACTAACCTTCAGTTGAAATATCACATTTTAGCAGGAAAGCTAAATGTCGCTGGCTCAACAGCAAAGCTTTGTAAAAAACATCGAAGGCATGAGGCCCTCGTCTTGGTAGAGTGTCCAAGATCTTCTCCGCTCTTGCCCGTCTTGTACGGAGAGCACGAACAGCATCATTGTCATTCTCACTGAAAATTTCCTCTTGAAAAAGATAATTTAGCACTTCCTCCGACTCTAAGTCGTCAACGAGAGCCATTCGGTTCTTTCTGAGCAAAGTTCTGTGTTCTTTGTTCATCTTGGAAGGTGAAAAAGTTAGGATTTTAGTAGAGGAATTAGAAAATTATGGCAAAACATTTTTACATTCCAGTACGCAGGCGCAATGAAATAACACAGGGATACCGCATAATCGTTTTCATCAAACAAAATGAATAAATAAAAAACGGCGTGCGTGTCTATTAACATAGACTGGAATATAAACACGCTAGAAGCTGTAGAGTATAAGAGCATACGTTTTAGTTTAAAACTGCAAACATTTTGATCCGTTTAGGCCTTCCGTCCACACTATTAGTGTCACTCTCGTTAAATAAAGATATTTTTATTATAAGTAAATACGCCAAGCGTGTTCATCGAAATCGCATCGATTTGAAAACGCTCTCGAAAGTGTGGACGGTCGAAAACGGATCAAACGAAAACGGATCCAACCGAAAACGCAGAAGTCCTAAGTTTCTGTCTTTTTCTGGCCTTTTTGAAAACGTGGCGCAATAATATTGTCGGCTCCCTCCCCAAGGCTACTCCCCATGCCTTTCTTCTAATGGCCTCTAATGGGACTCTGATCGGGGGCCCGAAAGCTTCATTCTCTATGTAGATTTATTCGATTATTCGGCTTCATAAAATGTCTTGGAGGAATCGTCCCATTTTATCTTCTTTTTTCCTTTTCTTATTTTTCTTAATTTCTCCCAAAGGTGTTATTTTCTTTATGATTTGACATGTTAACCATAAAAGAAACTTCTTCGTTTAGTACGGAAAAGCATTCACCAATTTCTTAATTGCATAACTTTTGATTTATTTATAATATTAATTATTCTATTATTATTATTATTATTATTATTATTATTATTATTATTATTATTATTATTATTATTATTATTATTATTATTATTATTATTGTCACAATCAGAAGTTCATAATAGTTATGAAACAAAAACTTAGCTATTAGCTTATTTTTACGCTATCACGATTTTAAAAGAAATCTCATCGTTTATTATAATGTCGAATCCTCTCCTGTTGAGGCTGAAAGTTGATGTTTTTAGTCTTCCCTTCTAAATAGACCTTTTCAAGGTTATTGCCGCCATCTTGCCGGGGGTGCAAAACTCCTGGGGCGAGCGCAATTTCATAAGAAAACAGGGATTTAAGAGATTTTTAAATTGTTCTAAATTTTCGAGCATTAACTGCAAGAGGTTGAAATTTACGCAGTAGTGAGGTTTTATATCTATCATAAACAGTCTTCAAAACATTAGCTAAATCTTTCTTTTCGATTTGTTCTTCAAGGTTTTTCTGTATTCCTCGAAGATTTCTCTTAAGGCCCGTTTACACTATCAATTTTGTCGCGCGACAAGAGCTGCGATTTCAATCGCGATTTTATCGCAGATTTGTCTATGCTATTTTGAACATGCTCGAAATTTAGTGCAATTTGCTGCGATTTTCTGACTCAGTTCTAAATTCGAGCGTATTCGAAATTGCGGCGACAAAGCTGCGATAACATCGTCATTGAAATCGCAGCTCATGTCGCGCGACAAAATTGCTGGTGTAAACGGGCCTTTACAACTTTTGTAGGCCTTTTAATATTGTTGTAGTGTTTCTCACTTGAAGACGCAAAGCGAGCAGCCATCTTTTTCGGATGTATGCAATGCTCCAAAGCTGTCACTTCGATTAGCGCCTTTGATCAACAATGCATTGCGGGCGCAACCTACAGATTAGTAGCTAGCTAGTAATAGTCCTTTTCACAGTTACGTTCTGTGACCACGAATAATAGTTCCAAGTCGAGGTTCGGGTTGCTGTGCATAGCAAAACTAGAATTTATCATGTGCAGCAACTGGAACCTCGACTTGGAACTATCATCTATTATGCTAGCAAATTATTTTTCCCTAATCTGATTTTGAAAATAGTATGCAGGCTTTAACCAATCAGATTCTAGATAGTAAGTACAATATGTATGATATTAAATAATAGAAACTTGAAAATGAAAATGAAAATCAAGATAACCATCCAAAGAAAGTCGTTAAATAAGTTTGAATTTTGACTTCCGGAACAAGCTCCAACAGACTACGTTCCCAGGGGTATTTATTCTGGGAGCAAGAAAGGAGCGACAGAAGATTACCCCTGGGTTCCCGAGGATGAAGTCACACACACAGGCATACAGACACACATGCAGTACGGACACATGAAAAAGTCGACTTGAGTATAATAGCTAAAACATATAATAAATGTGCTTTTTTTGGAGGGTCACAAGGTGCTGGAGGGAAGTTTTGTATGTGTTCCCCCAAGTAATTACGTTATAGCTTACAGCGCGACGCACCTTACCGTGGCCGCCTAATTAAAGTTTTGTACAAGTTTACCAATCAGAAAGCTAGGATTTGACCTTAATATAAAAGACACGCCGAGTGTCAAATGGTAAACACTTTGAAATGTTCAAAGCGAAGACAAGAGTGAAGTTTATAAGTGTATGAAAAACCTTCCAGGATGTATAAATTTGAAAATGTGTAGCCAATTTATTTGAGAAGAGAAATATTTGAACGCTAAGTGCTGTATAAAGGAAAAAACTTAGTTTTGTCTTGTGGACTTTCAAGATAATTTGTTTGCCTTTAAGCCAACAAGATACTAATTTCACGTTATTATTTATTGCACTTTCAAGTTTAATTATACTGGTATCTGAGTAAAATAGGCTAGTGTCGTCAGCAACAATATGGAAATCAAATAAAACAGAGCATTTATTAAAATCATTGCCGATATAAAGGAGAAATAGAAGAGGGCCAAGCACTGAACCCTGAGGGACACCAAATCACTTGCGCTACGAAGATTTAGGTCCAGTAACAGATGCATATATATACGTAAAACGCCCGTGACAAGAAAATTACGAATATTGAATAATAATTAAGATCACGCTTGAAGGAGAAGAGAGGACGTTCATTGAAAATGTTAGAAGTATCAGGGTCAGAAGTACGCATATTAAAATTAATATCACAGTGCTGCTAATTCAACCGGGGCCACCCCGAGTTTATTAGCCAATCACGTTTGAGCTTAAGAACAAAAGAACCAGACATAGACGATCCGTCAAGTCAATGCGCGCCTATAATTTGATTGGCTGATAAGGAGACAAAGTAGATATCTTTTGTTCTTAAGCTCAAACGTGATTGGCTAATAAACTTGAGGTGGCCCCGGTTGAATTAGCAGCACTGTAATACTTAACATGGTTATTGAATGGATGGTAAGTTAGAGTGAAAGGAGTACGATTGTTAGTTGCATGTACATTAGGAGTAAGAGCGGATGCACGGCTGACATTAGAAAATTTAGTGAGAGCACCAAAAACAACTTCATCAGGATAATTACGTTGAATAAAAAACGTACGCATATGAGCTCAAGCTGGTTAGAAAAATCAACATCGTCATTACATAGACGGCGTAAACGGAGAAATTGAGAATACTCATGCATATGGCAACTCCATTCATCTTATTTGCTTGACATATTGATCAATCAGAAAGAGAAACAGTTAAGATCAGTGAGAACCAGTTAAGCTAAACGTAATAAAGTAGCAGTGCTAGGATAAGAATTAGTAAGGGCAAGTAACCCTTCGTCGTAAGGATGGTAAGCGTAAGAAGAGCACTTTTCTAGTTAACATAATCACGGGTGCCGGCATTTGTTTCTTCCTATCAGAAGACTCAAATTCTAAAGCAACCTTTCTATTGATCTTAACTAGCATACTTGCAACATCCTCTTCTGAGGAATGCTCCCTGAACACCGCAACTAGTGCTTGTATAAACCATGAACCATTATCAGAGCGGTGTCGCCATGACACGTACCCAGGAACTGTGGAAAACGCAATAAGGATATCTGCTTCTGCTGGTAAGGATTGAGGAGTAACGAAACCATTGTCAACTTCTTCTGTGGGGTACAGCTCCTCTAAGAGTTCCTTCACTGATTTTTCTTCTACAGGAGCACTTTCAACACTGCACCATCTACTCTTTCAACATTAATACCACGGTCAAATTTACCACCTCTGCAAGCTTGAATGAAGAATAGTTTAGGTTTTCCGATCAGAGTCTTTGCATTATTTCCATTGAACATTGATACCAGGTCATTAATCGTCACAAGGACACCGTCAACGCCATAGATTCTTCCTTCAAGGCCATGACTTAGAAGACACACAACAACAGAATCGTGAGCACTGTGGTTCTCTGTTGCAAGTTCACTTCTGCATGTGAGTGTATTTTTGAATTGTAATCGACATTAGATCAATGAAAAACTCGAAAAAATTGTTGCCAAGAACACAATATTTTTACAGCTACACATGCAGAAATTGATTGCCTCGAATTGGCATACTGAAGGATGAATGCATGAGCTTGCATGCTGGCCAATATGAGCTTGTAAACATTGCCTACAATTAATCCGATGTTGGAACAAAATTTGGACAGTTGAAATGTCGTTAGGAAGCTTTCTTTGAAAATGTATGGAATCGCAAACAAGATGTGGTGAATTTGTAGCTTAATTTGTAGAAAAATGATCCTAAATTTATTCAAAATCGGCATTTACGAATTTTTCCAAACTTCGTATACTTCTAGGCAAACTGCTACATATTAGCACTGTATAGGTCGTTTTGAAAGTTTAGATCGAAAAACGCGGTAAAATCGCTGGTAATCAAAAACCAAAAATATCATTGTTTCGTCGCTATGGTAACTCCGATGTAAGCAAAAGATACACCATTAAAACTTCAAACTTTACATAACAACTGGGCAAAATATGAAAGCTGAAAGCTGACCGGTCGAGCCCTTAAAAAACTGTAGCGAGCCTCCTTAAAATCTTTGTATATTTACAAACTAACCTCCAGTAGCGATATCACATTTTAGCAGGAAAGCTAAATGGGGCTGGGTCAACAGCAAAGCTTTGTAAAATACATCGAAGGCACGAGGCCCTCGTCTTGGTCTTCAAGATCATTTCCGCTTTTCCTGTCTTGTTAGGAGAGCACAAACAGCCTCATTGTCATTTTCGTTGAAAATTTCTTCTTGAAAAAGATAACTTAGCACTTGCTGCGACTCTAACCATTCGATTATTTCTGAGCAAAGTTTTGTGTTCTTTGTTCATCTTGGAAGGTAAAAAGTTATGATTTTAGTAGAGGATTCTTAGAAATGTCACAACATAAACATTTTTTTTAATTTCACATTGCTAAGGCCGAGTGAAATAACACAGGGATACCGCAAAATTTATATTAAACGGCATGAAACTGTGAAAGGGGATGAATAAGTAAATAAATAAATAAATAAAAAATAAATTAGTAAGTAATAAAATAAATAAAAACAAACAAATAAATTAATCATAAATAAATAAAAACAAAAAAATAAACAAATAGATAAAGAAAGAAAGAAAGAAAGAAAGAGAGAAATAAATAAAGAGAGAATGAAAGAAAGAAACAAACAAACAAACAAACAAATAAACAAACAAACAAACAAATAAACAAATAAATAAATAAATAAATAAATAAATATATATATATATAAATAAATAAATAAATAAATAAACAAACAAACAAACAAACAAACAAACAAATAAATAAATAGATAAACGAATAGATAAATAAATAAATGAATGAATAAATAAGTAAATGAATAAATAAATGAATAAATAAGTAAATGAAAAATAAATAAATAAATAAATAAGTAAATGAATAAACAAAAACAAAAATAATTACTCTAAAACGGTCGTGATCGTCAACCAAAAAAGAAACTTTCTCGTTTCGACGCACCAAGCGTCATTGTCAAGACAGAAAATGAAAATATTATAATGGTGCGTCGAAACGTCGACTCGCACTTATATTTATTGTGAAAACCTTAACGACAACCGGCTACAATTATTCAAGTTTTGGTTTATTTGTAATATTAACTATTCATTATTATTGTCATCATCAGAAGTATCAGAAGTTTATAATAGTCAGTATGAACTTCTGTCATAATGTATTATTATTGTCAAAAGTTATCATCATAACTATTGATAATACAGGGCTAAGATAGCACTTATAATGCCAGTAATCTTTCCCATTATGACACGCACATCTTCAACAAACTTGCCATTGTAGGTACTCTCCTTTTCAAATACAACCCTAATCTCATGGCGAAGAGATTTTAAAAGCTTTTGCGCATGCGCGAAGCATGGTATCTCCGCGCTACTCAATCTGAACACCGCGTGGTTGAAGTCACTCTCGGCCTCGTTTAGATACGGTGTGACCAGGTCATCACAGTTCTCTTTGGCTGAGCGAAGGATTGGGACTCCGCTGTTCCCTCGCTCGGTTTCGTGAAAGACTTGTACCCAGTCGTTCACGGTTTTGAGGACTAGCTCCAAGTCTTCTTTCTGTCGCTTTAAAGGAATGAAACGCTTTTCCATTCCTGTGACTATTTTCTGTAGACCGGTTCGTTGGCTGTCAATCATTTTGATTGACATGTTAGTACTCGATTCCATGCCCTCTCCGGTTATACCAAGAAGACGATAGCATGGCGAAGATGGTTGGTCTGCTGTCGTCATTGTGCTGAGTTCTGATTGGATAAAAAATACATTCTATCAATTTGTTTTGAAACCTGAGTGAAACGTTTTTTTTATGTGCAAAATTGAATTAGCGAATAATAATTAACTGGTTAATCAATTAATCAGTTAATTGATGAAAGTAAATTAATGAAATTAAATCGTTACTCAGCCTTATAGGCTTGAAAGCATGTTAATATGTATATATATCTTTGTATATTTTTCTTTCCTTATAATTATAACTTCCAATTGCCTTATTCTAATTTACTTTCTCATTGTCATTTCTTAATAATTTGTTTTATCCTTTTCTATGTAATTGGTAACAAATCATTTATTAAATGGCCAAATGAGAGCTGAAATATTTTCTTCATTCTATACAATACACAAAATAAGACATTCTTCATATCCTTTCGGTATATGCTAATTAATCATTTTCATTATTGCAAGTCTCCACTTCTTCCGTTTAAGTCATCCATTCAATAAATATACAATCTTCAACCAATTTGTTTGTATACTTCGTAAAATGTATTGCGGCAAAAACCGACAAAACAAATGTAGAATGATTTTCTTGCAATTTTCGTGTGTAAAATGTCTATTACACAACTACCAATAATTTAAATTCAAAGTATTGTTTTCAAATCAAAGAATCATGAAATCAATGGTACAAAAATAATACACTACAAAATCAGTAGGAAATCTTAAATTTTGACCATGTATTCTGAAAAATAATTTCAGTGCTATAAAAAATGTCAAACTATAAGTACATTTTTAGAATAGTGTACACGCACTATCTTTACATTAAATATTTTGGCACACAGCTCTGCTCACATGTTTAATTTGTTATCAATGCAAAATTGATAAAAATGATATTTTCACATGAAAAATTATCTTATTTTTACATGTGTTCAAATATTTTATTTCTCAGTGGCAGAAATCTCTGTAAACCACTGTTATTTAATAAAAAATTGTTTGATATAATAACAACAATAATAAAAATAAGATTTATATAACGGAGCAATAATTGAGATGCAAAAAAGTAAGAATGTTCTGTAGTATTTTGTGAGGATATATTGCTCCAAAGCTGTCGCAATATTCGTATATTTTAGCTCATTTTTTTGACATGTAAAATATTATGATACAACGGACCAATAATTGAGGAGTGATGTTTTCGAATTGAAGACAAAATGACATAGTATGCAAATAATTTCGTCTATGTTTCATTATAAAATGTAATGTGTTTTATCTCAACTGCGATGCACTAAACAAACTACTGGACTGTAGATAAAATAATTTAAAAATTCCAAACTGACAATCTTTATGCTTTTTCTTTTTGTAAACTAGATACGCTGGGGAAAGGCTTCATTTTCGTTTAACAAACATGTACAATTATTATATTGTTAATAAAATTATTTCATCTTTTCAATGCACGTTGTTGCATTTTACCAGAATATTTACGCGCGTAAATTTACGCGCTCAAAATATTTTGCATTTGAAAAAGTTAGAAAATAATTTTATATGTTACAGATAAACAATGTTTTCTTTCGAAATTCATAAATTGTTTTTCTTCAAAAATCTCCCATAAATTTAATCTCAAAATCAAAAGCGAATGGCCTTTAAAAATATCCATCCGACAGTAAGCCATGAAAATAATTTCAAGTTTGATTGTCAAAAATCTTCAAAATGTTTGCTCCGTCATTTTAGTGCCATTTAAAGTCATCTCTCACATCATGAATTCCCAGTTCTTTTAGTCACAACTTAAGCAAGCAATTTATCTTTACAATAGCATCGATGATATTAGAAAATTACCTAAAATTCAGTGTCGTTTGCCAGTTTTTTTCAAACGCAGGTCAGCAGCTCGAGGTTGTTTACTGCTGCAAGAAGCGATGTCGAGAAAAGCGAGTAAGCCAACACCTTCAGTGTAGTTCCTAGACGATATCAAACAGCGAAAAAAGGGAATTCCTGATGTTTTATTCATAAGACACTTTGATGTTAATTGAAGGGTTTTTAATAATGGTCTGCGTAAGGCTCGTTAAATCCCATACAAAAATAGTTCAGCATTTCCGATACCTGTCTGCATAAATAGAAAAAAGAATGAATGAGTTATATACATGATTGAGTGAATAATGAATGGACGAATAAATAAACGAACTAATAAGTAAAGGGGAATAAGTGAGAATGAATGGGAGAATGAATGAATGGATAAATGAACGAACGAACGAAAAAGCGAAAGTAAATGAATGGATGAATGAATGAATGAATGAATGAATAAATAGACGAACTAAGTTAAGAGGAATAAGTGAAAATGAATGGGAGAATGAATGAATGAATGAATGAACGAGTAAGTGAAAGTAAATGAATGGATGAAAAAATGAATGAATGAATGAATGAACAAACGAACGAAAAAGAGAAAGGAAATGAATGGATGAATTAATGAATGAATAAATGAATGAATGAATGCCTGAATGAACGAACGAACGAACGAATGAATAAACAAACGGTCGAAATTAATTAGTTAATGGATGAATGGATGATCGGATGAATGGATGGGAGAACAAACGAACGACAAAAAGCAAAATAGAGCATGTAAAAAACCTATTTTACTCCAATTGTTTCCTTGGAAACGTGGACGCAGCCCACTTCAATCATATTAATTTATTCTCATTTTGTTATAATTCACAAAGGAGTGTACTAGAGCCCAGACCCTCCAAGCCAGCTTGCCGTGTGGTGGGAGTATATCAGAAGTGATTTGGTTTTTCGTCTGGAGTGTGTTTTTACCAAGACAGTAGCTCGCGTTTCACTGACAACGCCTCTAAAATCAAGGTAAGCACTGCAAGCGTGACTTTTTCTCCATTTTAACCTCACATTTACTAATATAAATTACTATTTCCACGTTATTATTTCTATAGAGTAAAATATCACATTATGTATATATTAGGAACGAAATTTGACCAGAAAACCCGCACTTTTTGTGCAAATGTCTGGTGCTTTTTCGACTGGTCTTCATTTCTCGACGTTTGGAGTATGTGGCTCGAACAGTTAATGTACAAATTGAAGGATTATTTTCAAGGATTCAAGCAAAATCATGCTCATGTTTTCTTAAGTGTTAGGTCAAGTGTAAATGAGCAAACATTTTTTCACTGAAGAATATTTTATTCATTTTCCTTTTATTTATTACATTTTCCATTGATTCTATTCCAAGTCTATTCAATAATAATATTTTATTTATTTTATTTTTATCTGTTATTTCTATTCCAGTTTTATTCGAAATACATTTTTAAAATATTCTTATATTTTAAAGAAAATAAAAATACCTATTTTGACTGCAATTCCCCACAGTTTGATATTCGAATTTGAATTTGCAAATATAGTTTTCGTATATCCTATTTCTTATCATTTATCATAGATAATTAAACTAGGAATTGTTTAGTGTTCTTTTATGATTTTATTGATGTACGAAGTACAGATTAAATTACAAAGCTTTTTACTGATTTTGAATTTATTTTATTTTTTGAACATGAAAATATAGGACTTATATACTTAATATATGATATGATATATGATATTAAGATTTTCTCTCTTCGTTTCCTTTGTCCTGTCAACTCTTATGGTAATACGAATTGAAAAAATAAATAAATTCATTCATAATTATTTCTGTCCTTCCTTCCATCATTATTCATTCACTCATTCATTAAAACATACACTTGTCCATCTCTCATTTATTTAATTCATATATCATCAGATCTCTGTACGTCCTTTCGAATCCTGCATCAAAACATTTATTAAGGCTAAACTGAGATCCATCCATTTATTCGTTCATTTATTCATTCATTCATTCATACGTTCCTAGCTCCTTTCATCCACTCATCCATCCGTCCACTTATCCATCAATTCATTATTCATCAAATCAAAGGCTATCAATTGATTGATTGTTTTATTGATTCTTTTATTCAATCATTCACTCATCTATCCTGCACCCATCCATCCATCCATCCATCCATCCATCCATCCATCCATCCATCCATCCATCCATCCATCCATCCATCCATCCATCCATCTAACCAACCAACCAAACCACCCACCCATCCATCCATCCATCCATCTAACCAACCAACAAACTGAACCAAATATTCATTCATTCGTTCACTCATCCATCCATCCATCCATCCATCCATCCATCCATCCATCCATCCATCCATCCATCCATCCATCCATTCGTTTTAACTGTTGTATTCTTCCTTTCAGACAATGGATTCAATAGTTTACATGAACGGCCTCGACAACCTATCAAACAAGAAGATGTCTCTCAAGCGAGTCATCAATCGAAAGAACGAGCTTTTCTCAAAAGTCAAAGAACTCGAAAAACTCGAACAGTCACTCGCAAAACAACAAGCAGACCTCGAATACATCGCTGGATGCATCAAAAAATGGGCAGCCGATTTCGACAAAGTCCCCCGGAACACCCAAGGCGTGCCATATGTGAGAAATGTCAAAGAGATGGCCTCGCAAATTAGTCGTCTTCTGGACGACATCCACGGCGATTTCTACTTCAGAATGCAAAATCTTGTCACTGCTGATGTGCCGTGTTTTAAGCAAGTCTACGAATGTCTGGAGACTCTTAAAAAACATTTAACCAGAATTCTTAATGAAGATGTTCCATATAAGGCTACTTTCATTGAAGAAATACGACAGCTTTTTGGAAGATTAACTGGGATTACTACCACAATGTTAGAAATTTATTTCGAAAAATGAACATTTGAAATTTAAATCAGGTGGCCAACTGTGAGCAAATTTGTATTCAGAAATGCTGAGCGTTGATGACATTTTAGTCCGTACTAAAAATAGTTGATTTTAAAGGATACTTTCTGCTGAAAAACGTTGTGAGTTATTATGTAAGATTTAATTCATAAAAGCGTTAACTTTTAAGGCAGATTTTGTAATGATTAAAACTAATGAGTTTGAAATGATTTGCTGTATAAAATTTTGATTTATGATGAAAATATTTCGTTTGAAAAATGCTCAGTTTTTGAAGCAAATTTGCGCCACAAAACGCCACAAAGCATGCAAAATGAAAGTTATTTTTCTGTTTTATAATTTGACAATTTATAACTATGACCACCGACAAAATTTAGATTGTAAAGTCTAGGATATTACAATTGTTTAGAATTAAAGCAAAATGTACAAAATATACGAAATGTAACTAATTGAAAAGAGTATTTTTCAAAAGGCCATTATTGATTCAATATAATTTCCTTTCTGAATCCAAAACATTATTTGTTATTGAATAAAAAGCAAAATGCTCTTGACTTAAGTAATATTTTTTCCTGATAATGTAATTATTTATTTGACAAAAGAAAACAAAATTATGTGAAATAAAGATACCAATATTAAATTGCTATTTTATTTGTCTTCTAATTGGTCACAGTTGACGCCTATTATATAAAAACTATCAAGAATTATATCTAGGAACCCATTTGAAGGTTAGTTGAAATATTTTGTTTACATTTGGGAAGCCATTCAAGTGTACATCAGATATAGATCATTTTTTAATGACCAACGTTTGGCGCCAAATATGTTAAAAACCCTCCAATATTATTTACGGAGCCATTTGAATGTTCACATGCAAAAGTATATTGTGTTTACGGAGCCATTTGAATGTTCACATGCAAAAGTATATTGTGTTTACATTTGGGAAGCCATTCAAGTGCACATCAAATATATATGTCATGATTTCTAATTGACCACAGTTTGGTGCCTATTGTTTTAAAACTTTGCGAAATTATTTTGGAAACCATTTGAGTGTCCATTGAGTTTTTTTGTTTACATTCTGGAAGCCATTTAAGTGCAACTTTTATATTTGGTACTTGAATGAAATTTTGATCCGAAATTTTCAAAAACTGGAAAAAATTAATGTCAGTTTTATGTCAGTTCCGTCTCACCTTCAAACAAAAATAACCTTCTTACAAAAAATACGAAAAATAAAGAGACTAACTGAAAATAAAATAAATGAAATATTTTCTATTTTGGTTTCAATAACTACACTTAGCGACCAAAACCTCAATTAGATTGAGTTTCTTTGTAATTTCGTTTTACCAAACAATGTGGGATAGAGATAATCTAATCTTTTTTATTTGTTTTTTTTTATCTGCGGTTATTCGCCCAGACAGCAATTTCACTAAGACAAATAGAAAGACTTAACCTCCTTGAATATTTAAAGTTAATCCTTTTAAAATGATCATAAATGATTTATTCGGGAAAAAATAAATCGAAAGACCAGTTTCAGGTACTTCCGTTGAGTAGACATGCCTGTATAGTATGGGATTTGGGTTTCCTATTCAGTACGTACATCCAGTCCGCGGTAGCTAGGACAAGGCAAGGGCGGGTCCAGGGGGAGTGAATTAATAATAATGATAATGAAAGGCGCTTATATATCGCACTATATACGTGCATGCGCTTTACAGACACTTATATTCATTGGAGGACTTTACGGGCTGCATAATATTTTTGGGTGACTAGTTACCCCCTTTTGGAGTTGAAATAATAATAATAATAATAATAATAATAATGATGATGATGATGATGATGATGATGATGATGATGATGATGATGATGATGATGATAATAAATAATAACGGATAAGATAAGAACTAAAAAGACTATGTGATGCCTTTAGAGTTAACAACCACCCCCTTGAAATTGTTCTGGTTCTGTCGCTGCAATGGATTGGATGTATTAAGAAACAATAAAAAATATCATAGTTTTTATCCCTACTCCCTCATTGCGCATTCTAAGCCTCGAAAGTATGTAATATATTGTTATGTATTCAACACAGTCCAGCATTTATCATTATATCATCAGTGGCAAGGGAAGGAATTAAGAAGCATGCAATAGGGTTTTCCGATTTACCGGCATAAAGGCAGATTTGGCACTAATAGTGCCAGATGATAGTACCAGAGTTAATCAGTTGTCATTATTTCTGCAATATTGTTCTTATTTTTTACTCTTACTCAGAAAATGTAATACTTTGAGCACATGCAACTCCTAGAAATTCTAATAACGGTAAACACGTATGCTATAATTAGTATCTGGTACTATTAGTACCAAAGTCGCTAAACCGTAAACTGACCCTACTAGAAATTAGGTTTTGTCTCTACTCGATCATTGACTAAATTCAGTGTTTCCAACAATTGAGACTTATAGACCACTTCACAGTTCTAAATTGTATGATAATGTGTACATTCCTTAAATTACCACGGGCTGTAGTCAAATTCTAAAGAATATATTACGCGCTATCGAGGCTGAGGTTGGTTTACGAGAACTGTGAATTGGTCTATTGAAGGTTGAGCAATACAACCAAGTTGAAACTGTTCTATTTTGGTAAGTGACTAAATATATGCAGACTCATTGTCTCAGACTTACTGGCTTAAAATGGAAATCATGTCAAATGTTCAAGTTATCTTAACACACAATCAAATTTTAAACACTCCTTTAAAATAGAATTTGCTTAAGCGATTACTGAATAAAAGGGTTAGCTTTTTAAAATTTAGAACGTTAAAAAAAGAGTATTGTGCGTATTGGAGTTTCTGAAAATCTGACGGTTTGTGAAAAGCTAGCCACGAGTAGAAAATTTTAAAATTGAAATCTTTATTCAAAATTCTACTATATATCCATGTATGGTTCTTTGGGGACTTATTTTAGACTAATGTATTCAAAAATTAGGTTTTTTATTATTTCGTTTCGCGCGCGATGACTTGGAATTTGTCACAAATGTCCTAAATAATTTACAAGTCAGTGTGAAATATTTAATACTTGAAAATGTTGTCAATATCAATTCATTAAGCTCAACAGTTCCTAAATATGTTTTGAATCAACATTTGGATTTAAGATATTTGCATCTTCGTTAAATTTCAGCTGTTCTGGAGTCTCAGCCAATCAGGAAACATGATCTATAACCAACCAATCAAACCATCGCTTATTTTCGTGAATAGGATTTTGGGCGGAAACTTGTCTTGCGCGTTTGTTCGTTTCTTCTGCCTGGCTTTTTGGTGAACATTTGAAAATATAGGTTACAATTGTGTAATTTTTCTCTTTAGAAATTTAAGGTAAGTGAGGAAATAGTTCTGCTTCAAATGCTAAGATAAACCGTTGATCTTTTTTCACTTTTTGGCGGTCACAAAATTACATGAACGAGATAACTTAGAATGGATTCGGTATTAGACGTAAAACAGGGAAATACGAACTGAGATTATTTTATTTCTTCTCAGTATAAGTTTTATTTTTCAATTTGCCCTTTTCTATTAATGAACCACAAAAACTAAAATTACATACTAAAATTTAAAATTTTTCTTTTTTTACTAAATTTAATTTACAACTCAAGTTAAGACAAATTTCTTCTCGCGTATAAATATGCTGATGAATTTTCTTTAAGAGTAAATATATAGATGGAAATTATGACAGTGGAAATCTATAAATGCTTAGACACACAGTAAATTATTTGATTAATTTGACTGCACGTGCTCTTGTGAATGACTGAGAGTTCAGTCTGGAAATTCCAGACACAAAGTAAAGCGCGCATTATAGATTTGAGTACTTTTATTTGCGCGGCTTAAAGATCGAGCGTATCGGTTATAGGTCGTTATAATACCACAAGATGTATTAGATTGCTTATGATATCGGGATAAATCTGTTGGCTGTTTCTTTGCTTTTGGTTATACAGTTGGTAGATTGCCTGGTTGGTGGATTGTTGGTTGGTTGCTTGTTTGCTTACTTGAATGATTGGTCAAAGTTGGATTGTTTACAATCTCAATATTTTATACATCTCAATATCACATACATTATTCGTCGCCTTTCATTAATTCATTTTTGGCCATTACTCGATTCTTGAGTTGTATTTGAATAGTACTACAATAATCTAGGCGCATATGAGCATATCTATATGGAATATGCGCCATATAAATACAAACATATTATATTATATTATATTATATTATATTATATTATATTATATTATATTATATTATATTATATTATATTATATTATATTATATTATATTATATTATATTATATTATATTATATTATATTATATTATATTATATTATATTATATTATATTATATTATATTATATTATATCATTATCATTATATTATGATATTGTTGGCTAAATGTATGGGTGTTTGGTGTGTGTTGTATGATTGTTAAATGCTTAGTTGATTAGACACTTGAGTGGCTGATTGATTAGTTTGGTAGATTGGTTGATTAGTTTGGTGGGTGGTTAATTTGAATATAGGTATTTGGCTGACTCGTTGGCATGTTGATTGACAGATTCCTTTGACTGAGTAAACGATGACTCATTGATCAATGGATTAGAATATTGACTGGAATGGATTAGAATATTGACTGAATGAAATCAGTTTACAAATATAAATAAGCAAATGTATGAATGGTTATTATTTTGCTCAATCAATTGACTGTTTCATATTATTATTTTCACTAGATCACCATGGCAGCAGTTACAAATGAAAATATCGGCGACCTAGCAACAAGGACAGAAAAGCTGTCAATCAAATGCATAACGACGAATACCCGACTCCTAAAGACGCGTATCAGCAACTTGGACAAAATGTACGAAACAATGAAACAACAGCAAAATGACATCCAGTTCTTACTCGACACGGTTGTAATGTGGGAAGAAGATTTCAAGAATGTAGTCCGTTTTAGCCAAGGTGTTCCGCACATGCGCGCTACCAAAGATGCCTGTATGAAGATCAAAACAACGATGGTGCCAAACGGCGAGTTTGACCGCACCATTAAGATTCTAGAGAAAGAAAATGTCCCAGGATTTGCTCGTGTTGTTACGCTTTTTGAGGAGTTTAGAGGAAAGCTCGACGTGAGGTCACCCAACGCGAAATCCTCAGAAGAAATTAGGCAAACTTTAGGAGAAATTATAGGGACAATGTATACTATTATTAACTTCTTTTATGATCAATAAAGAGGTTTATTAATCTAAATTAGCCTTGTAGATAGGGACTGTGGCTATTTGAACGCTAGTAAATTTGTGAGAAGTTTAATTGTGAATAAAATATGTTTTTGTTTTGCTGTTATTCAAATAAATTGAGCTGTTAGTATTGTGTTTGTCTTAATTTTTTTCTACATAAATATTTAAAAATCCAGCTATGTTGGTGGTTAATTTGTTGCATTTCCTTTTTTCAATTTCGTTCTCTTTATTTGTTTCTTTTATTTTTTCGTGTTTCGTGCGCGCTCCATGTCACGTGGTCTCATACATGCAAAAGGGCGCGAAAACTTTTTCCCGCTCTTCAATGTGCACGCGCGCGCACAAAAACAATCCCACAAGCTAGCGCTTTGCTCGACTTTTCAAAATGTGATTTGATTTCTATGTCGTTGTTAAACATTTCATCGCAAATTTGACAATGTAGATTTAGTTTTTATGAACAAAAAGAGACCAAATCATCTTTAAAATGAATTGCTGAAAAGAAAATATTTTTTAATTGAGGCGAAAAGGTCGGGAAACGACAAGAGCCGAAGAAAAAGGCAACCCTTTTTCGCTAATAATGGAGTCACTTTATTCAAGTACTTCCTATTTTCAAAGTCACATTGACGGAGAAAGATCTTGTCCTGACTTTGACAACTTTATACAAAAAGCAGGTAAAATATACAATTTAGTTTTTAACACCAACTAAAATCTTTCAATCGACTAATTTTTCAAATCAATTTCATTCTATCTTTTCAAATCAAGAGAGTGAAAATTCTCAATTGGTGAGGTTGTTGGAAGAAGAAACACAGAAAACTTTAGGTAATTAAATTGCTATTCATTCAATAAATTATTTTTTGTTGAAAACTAGATTTATTTTAAATAATTTACATTTTTGACAAAAAGCGCTTCAAAAAGAATTTGAGGTACAAAACAAACAGAGAGAAAAACATGAACAGACCTCAGATGAACTCAACGAAGAAGCAAAACAACTTCATAAGCGTTTTCTACAAAATAAAGAAACGAGCGAAAGGTAACACATGACTTTTCACATAGAAGTTATGAAAATTTGAAGAATTTTAGGCAATCAAAAATGTTGCCCAACTTTCCATTTATTATTTTTTCTATTTTGTTGTTGTTTTTGTTTCTCGTTTGTCAATATTGCAAAATGTGTTTTAATTTTCATGAGAATATCTTTCAACTTTTATCTCTTTTGCTCAGTTGATCTTATACATATATTAAGCTTATACATATTTATTGAAAACAATATATATATTTTTCAGTTCAATCTCATCTTATACAATTAACAGTTAGTGCTACCCAATTAGTAGGGAGATTTGTATTTATTATTTTTATGGTATATTTATTTTACTCACTCGTCCAGCTTAAAAAAGACCAATGTTCTACTCTGTGAGCATGAAGAAGAACTGCAAAGGAAATTTGAAATGGTCTGTCAAGGTCTGGAAAAGCTGAAAGGACAAAACTTTGAAGTTATTGAAAAATACCAGAATACCTGGAAAAGTTATCATGCAAAATATGAAAGTACAGAGATGGCAGGAAAGCTGTGTGGAATTAAGGCTGCAGCTTTAAAACTGGAAAATGAAGGTGATAGGTAGAATAAATAAACCCCTTGATATTTGCATCTGGAATTAATCAACAGCTCAAAGAACGAAGGATTAATTGATTGAATTTTGTAACACTGTAAAAATTTTGACTTAACTTAACTGACGTTTCGAGCTTAACTTAGCCCTTCGAAAGATTGTATTGATAAATAATTAGGTGGATGATTGAATAGATGATTAATGATGACCAAATAAATAACTATTGAATTGGATGGATGGATGATTGCATAGATGATTAAATGAAAAAATGGAAGGATGAATAGTTAGTTGTTTGGATGAATATAGAAAGATTGTATTGATAAATAATTAGGTGGATGATTGAATAGATGATTAATGATGACCAAATAAATAACTATTGAATTGGATGGATGGATGATTGCATAGATGATTAAATGAAAAAATGGAAGGATGAATAGTTAGTTGTTTGGATGAATATAGAAAGATTGTATTGATAAATAAATGGGTGGATGACTGGATGATTGAATAGATGATTAAATGATGATCAAATAAATAACTATTGGATGGATGGATGATTGCATAGATGATTAAATGAAAAATGGAAGGATGAATAGTTAGTTGTTTGGATGAATATAGAAAGATTGTATTGATAAATTAATGGGTTGATGACTGGATGATTGAATAGATGATTAAATGATGATCAAATAAATAACTATTGAATTGGATGGATGGATGATTGCATAGATGATTGAATGAAAAAATGGAAGGATGAATAGTTAGTTGTTTGGATGAATATAGAAATATTGTATTGATAAATTAATGGGTTGATGACTGGATGGCTATATAGATACAGAAGGATGAATGAATGAATGGAAGCATGCAATAAATGCATGGATGAATAATTATGGATGAATTGCTGGTAAATAAATCAGTAGATTGAAAGGTTCAAAGGTTTTTATTTACCCCATATACACAAGATAAATTTACAGTTAAAAATGGAAAAGAATAGGTGGAGGGTGCAAGAGAGACAACCCAAAGGGTTAAACTCAAAGAAGAAATGACATGTGAATGTTCAAATAGATTTTTGATAACCATTAACACTTTTAAACTCATTTGATTGTGTTACTAGTCAAAGATGCAGCAGAAAAGATTGCTGAACTAAAGATACAAGTGACTGAAGCAGAAAATGAGAAGATTGAAATGGAAGGTCAGTGTTTTTGATGTCTTCGAATTGCAGTTTAAGGAGGCCCAAGTTGTCTCAAAGTGTATTTTATTTGTTCAATTGTTTTAGATCTGTTGAAGCAAGGGATGAGTTCTCTCAAAGCAGCAATAATCAATCTGTATCCTTTGACTTGCAATATTATTAAAGATGTGTAATGAATCAGAATATCATCAAATTGGTCAACTGTAGAAACTGCCATTCATTGTTGCTCAAAGCCAGCCAGCACTCATATTATAACTTTTTCTTGTGTTAAAGCCAAGGGCAAAATCGTCAACAAAATAAAATACTGATTCTTTATTGTGGGCATGTTGCATGATCATACGAACTAGGTATTCATCAAGCACTAAGCTACTCAAATGAAGAGGAAATCGGGAAATGGGGTAAAAATGATACCCTGTTCATGATAGAAAACCGTACCCTGTTTATGACAGAAAGCTAGAAAAACCATACCCTGTTCAGCGGATCATCCCCGTATAGTAAATATATGAGAGTACCCCAACCCCCTGGGTGACAGTGGTGAAAGGCCAGCGCTCTCACTGATAGACCGCCCATGCCACCAATATCTTAGAGCACAAAGCTTATGTGTCTGTATTCCTTGACTCTAAGAATACAACAGTGCTATAATGTACATGGAAATTTCAAATACAACTAATCATGTGAAGGAAAAGCTCCAGGAGCAGCATCAGCTGCAAAAACAAGCTGAACAATTGGCCATGGAAAAGGAAAGAAGCATACAAAGAGAGACAGAAGAGGTACAACAAGCTCATCCAGGTAAATTACTACATCTTGCTAATGATAATAACAATAACAATTAAAAGTTCTTTATCCAGGGGGCCCATTCACAAATAAAGGGATTTTCAGTGTTCCCCTGAACACACACACACATTAAGAATAATTTAATTTGATTTTTGATTGATTGGTATTCTTGGTTGATTGACAGATTTATTGATTAGTGGTATGAGGGCTAAAGGCTGGTTTTCACTAGGCATAAGCACAAGCATAAGCATAAGCACAAGCACAAGCATAACATAGTTTCTTCTATTTTTCACTTGACATAAGCAGACATAAGCATAAGCATAAGAAAAACAAACATGTTCGTTTTCTTGTGTTTAGCTTATGCTTATGCCTATGCCTAGTGAAAACCAGCCTTAACAGAGTGATTGATTGATTGAATGATTAATGACAGATTGATTGATGAAATGATTAATGGACATATTGATTGGCCACTTTATTGATTCTGACTAACTGTCTTGAGGGCAGAATTACAGGATATGAAATTGAAAATATAAACTATCGAAGGGGGGGGGGGGGGGGGGGGGGGGGGGGGACTCCCCTACATCCAAGTGGTAGGGGTGATCAGCGTACCTTTTAGTGTAAAAATATTTCCTGTGGATACCTTTTAGGGTTCTGGCTCAGAAATCAGTTGCATAACATGATTTCGTACCTGTAAGAGTCATTTTTACTCTGGTTGGTTGCTATGTTGGGGTAAAAATCGACCAATCACCCCTTCCACTTGGACAAAGGGAGTACCCCCCCTCCCTATTGTATTGCAAAAACTCATTTTTCTTTCACAGCTCAGGCAATGGAATGTGAGCCAGAATCCTTTACAAGACCTGAGCAGCCTTTTGTCCAAACCTCACCAACTACTCCATCTCAACATGTTATCATGACACCATCAGTTATCAACCAAGAAGAAAACAGTGTCCCTCAGCCAAGGATGGAGACAAATGAATGCATTCAACAGGTGAGTTGATGGAAGAGGAATAGGATGGAGATTTGGGATTGAGAGAGAGGGGGAGGGGGGGGGGGGGGGTAGGTAGAGGAGAAGGATGAAGGGAGAGCCTGCAGATCTTCCCTTTTCCCTCCCCTTTCTCCCCAAACCCTAGAGCTGCCAAACAGGCCAATGAGTTGATTATGGTATGTTCTGGTTTTAAATTGCTGAAATTTCAATTTTGTGTGGTGGTAATTAATAACTACTACTGAGTAAAAACATGAGTATCGTTATTGCTATTTTCATCATCTTCATCAACTTTGTCATCATGATAACCATTGTCATCAGTATTATCATCATCATCACCATGACCATTGTAGTCATCACCATGACCTTTGCCTTTATCATTATCATCATCACTACACCATTGTCATCACCATGACCTTTGCCATTTTCATCATCACTCTTGTTGCTACTTCATCATCAACATTGTCTGGTAATCACCATTACCTAATTTTCATAATGCTTATCACCATCATTGTCACCAATATTTACCATTGTCATAACTACTGCAGTTATACTAAGTCATCGTCATCATCACCCTTATCAGTCAACATTATTATTTTCAGATATCACAGGGTATGGCACAAGCAACAGCTCCTCAAATATCATCACCAAATGTTCCTGTGCCTGGAAAAATACTAAGCACTCCCATTTCCAGGCAGTCAGTCAGTAGTGGCAGGACATTTAATATTAATACCAGTGGCCTGGTAGGTTATAAGAGGATTGGTACACCTATACCTGCTAGTTTACCAACAACACCACCACCTCAGATTATTCTACCAAGACAACAGGGCAATATTGATTCCATGTCAGCACCATCTTCAAGAAGCAACTTGATTACAGGTAAGGTTTCCATTTCAATTATATATTATTATATTGTTCATGTGATTGCAAAAGATTCTGCAATAAGCATGGAAAAGGGCTTGAAGTAGAAGCCTTTTGGAAGAATGCAATATTGCTTGACAATGTGGAATTTGTAGGCAAGGTTGAAACTACTTTTCACTTTCCACTAAGGAGAGCTACTAGTCTTACATTCTGGATACATGAAGATTGAACCAATGAAGCTGGTCAGATGTAATAATACTGCTTATTGTAGTTGGGAATGTTTTTGCCTGCAGGTTTTTAAGAGAGATTGAGCTTTCATTTTCGAAAATATCAGGCACCACACCCTTTCTCAAGACTGCACACACACACCAGATGATCACAACTCACCAATATCACTATACTGCTTATTGTGGTTGAGAATATTTTTGCCTGCAGTTTTTTAAGAGAGATTGAGCTTCAAACCCGAGTTATTTTATCATACACTTTTACTAACTACTATCATCCACTTTTTTCCAGGTAATATTTTCAACACTGACACTGGAAGGCCTGTAAGTACCATACAGGAACAACCAACTTTCATTAGTGAGCTTGGACAAATAAGAGAATGTGAGATGAATGATGAACAGACAGGCAGTAAGTTTACCAGATTATTCAATATCATATTGTTCTTTACCGTCATGATAGGTTGGTGGACAAATTATGCTAAATAGTAAATTTCTTCAAAGAATAGCAAATGATCTGCATAACTTGCATCAATGTGAGTTCCTGCATAACATTAATTAATTTGAACTCCTGCAATTAAGTTTCTGCAAATTGTGTTTTCACAATTCAATTTAGATCTTTGTAAACATTGTAATAAATATCAATGCATAACTAGCCTGTGCACAGCCGCCCCCACCCCTCCCACTCTACGGGGAGAAACGTTTCTGAATTGTTTCTCTCCGTAGGGGGGAGGGGTGGGAGCGACTGTACACAGGCTATGCATAACCAGATCTCAGGCCCCGGGGGGAGGGGGGGAACTCCCTTAAAAAATGGATAGGGGTGCTTGGCGGATGGTTTTGAAAATGACCCTAAAAGGTACGCATAAATTAACTCAGATACTTATTTCTGCCCCTAAAAGGTACGACCACATTTAAAATGTTTTCAATATGTATAATCTTACGTTCAAAAACTGACCCTAAAAGGTACGGTGCCAGTTCAAGACCCTAAAAGGTACGCAAGGGTTTTATTTCCTAAAAGGTCCGCCGATCACCCCTAAGGGAGTCCCGCCCCGGTTCTCAGGCTTTCTCCAAAACATTAACTTCTGAGCTTAAAATGTTTCCCCTCTTCCATCAGCTTCTATTACTACCACTACAACCACTGCCAAAAGCCCAGGACCAAGTCATTCTTCCCCTAACACTCCAAAGACTCCAACCTCAGTAAGCCAACAAGGAGACTTCTTTAATTTTAATGACTACAAAGAGAAAATCATGAATATGAGCAAGTCACCCGGAGAAGGTTTTTCATATCATGGTAGGCCAATGTTTGGCACTATTCAAGAGGCGAGTATGATTTATGTATGATTTATATATCTAATGTTATCATTAATGATGGATAAAGTGTGCCTTGAAAGAGGGGGCGAGAGGGGGACGTAAGGATACAAAAAGGGTGGGATCCTTGTTGTACCTTTTAGAGGTTGAAATTCACAATTTGAAATGGTCCTCTTAAGAATTTTAACACTACTTGAGATGAAGCTTTTTTAATTTATTTGGGGGGGGGGGGGGGGTGTTGTTAGATTAATATTGCATCTGATATGAAATCAGAAGACTGCAATAATAAATAAAAGTTTTTAATTTATGAGTAAAAATTAGTTGTTGACACACCAATATTTTTGACAAGACACTGGTATCTTTTAGGGGTCATTTTTGAAATTTATGACAAGCATGCATATACCTGACCTTTTTCATGTGGGATGTCCCCCCCCCCCCCCCCCCCCCCCCCACACCCCCCTTTGATAGGTAATGATCCAATAATTATTATCACCAGGAGGAAGGAAGTACAGACACTTCTACAGCTGACACCCAAAATGCCTTCTTCCAGCCATTCTTTAATCAAAGGCAACAGGGAATGAATGATCAGGTACATACTGTAACTTCATTCAACCTAATGTAATAGGACAGAAGTCCAGAATTCTTGGTACTTCCTTTTATGTTACGTACATTATACTGCTATATCCATGCTTTTTTACAACATTAATCAAATGTTAAGACCAAAATTTAGGGCACAGTATTTAAGGCACACTTTGAAGCCACAATGCTTACAATCATGAGGGACAACTAGTTAGTATGTATTAGTCCTCAGCCAGTCACTGAGGGTGGTCCGTTATTATCTAGACTAGTTCTGAGATCGGCTTCTTTGTCTGTGATATTGTCATAGTGATACCGCTCAAAATAATAAAAGTGCAACAGCTGGATAGTGATAAACAGACAAGCTATTACTGCTAGAATCTATAAAATATTCTAATGGCCAGTTCCTTCTAATAGCAATAAAATGCCCCATAAGTGGTTTACGGGGGGTATTATATAGATTGACTAAGTGAATATTTTCACCTCCTACACATTCCCCTATAAAGACAATGTATACCAAGGAGATGAGGATAAAATTTAAGGTCATTATTTTTCAAAAGTTTTCAGCCACACCCACATTCTTCAACATGTCCAACAACAAGGATCAAGAGGAAATGGGTAACTATTTAGTGCTAAATAATGACTTTTATTGTTTGTACATACTCTGGTTAATGTATTCACTAAATAGTGATAAGGTTTACACACTTTTAGTGTTTGTACTTTGGTTAATGTATTCACTAAATATTGATAAGTTTTGCACACTTGTAGTGTTTAATTGTACTCTGGTTATAATGTCTTCACTAAATAGTGATAAGTTTTACACACTTTTAGTGTTTGTACTTTGGTTAATGTATTCACTAAATATTGATAAGTTTTGCACACTTGTATAATGTTTAATTGTACTCTGGTTATAATGTCTTCACTAAATAGTGATAAGTTTTGCACACTTTTAGTGTTTGTACTTTGGTTAATGTATTCACTAAATATTGATAAGTTTTGCACACTTGTATAATGTTTAATTGTACTCTGGTTATAATGTCTTCACTAAATAGTGATAAGTTTTGCACACTTGTAGTGTTTGTACTTTGGTTAATGTATTCACTAAATATTGATAAGTTTTGCACACTTGTATAATGTTTAATTGTACTCTGGTTATAATGTCTTCACTAAATAGTGATAAGTTTTGCACAATTTTAGTGTTTGTACTCTGATTAATATAATTTACAGTTATGTACATACTATATACCATCATATAATGAAATTTGTAACACCATGAACAATGTAAACTTAACTTTAATGACATTTCGAGCTTCAATCCTTTGTCAGAGTATATTACCTATCATTTATATCAAACACAGACTATATATTAGTTTAATTGCTTGCTAGTTCCTACTATACTTCAGTTTACTTAACCCTCTATTAGTACCGCACACATAGACCACTTTCATAAATACCATAATATGTACTGGAAAATGATTTTTCAAGTAAACAGATATTTTAATGTTTTAGCACTGTCATACGAAAGAACCACCTAAAATAGGCATGTTTGGAAGGTTTTGATGCTCTGGTTAAAATACCAAAGAAGTAATGCTCAATGAAAAATGTAGAGAGCTGTATGTATAATTTTCTGCTGAGGTTGATGCCTCGTTTTGGTGTTTTTCTGATTTTTCAAACTCTTATAGCTTCTTGCAAATTTAATCGTTTTTTTGTCAAACTTTCACAAGTTATTGTTATGGTTAATGTCTATCATATGATAGTTTTCTTTTTCTTTTATGATAATTAGTGGTGGTCATTTATGAAAGTCGTCTATGCACATACCTTAACATCAGCTAAAGGTATTAACACTAATGGTATTGACTGGGACATGTGATAATTACTAAGGAAATGTTACAATACTTCGTAAACAACGGCAAAGGATGTATCAACATAAGAGCTATGCCTATAATTGATTTAGCAAATGGCAATATAATTACTGTGATGATAGTGGTGTTCTAGAACTATTTATCTGTATCTTAATGCGTTTTTTTTATTGAGTACTGATTGTACATTTGTAAAGTATCAGTCCTAAATGAACTTGAAAGAAATGTTTATCATTACTTAGCACTTACATATCAACGTTTTTTCACAAATGGTAATATAATAATAGTGATGATAGTGAGGTTATCAGTATTTTTATGTAATTGACTTATTACTTATCATCTAAACTATTCACAAATAGTTCTTGCGAAAAATACTTCACATAACTTTGATTATGGATATAACTAACATAAAAATAATAAGTTATACCTAGTAATGTAGGTACTTAATATAGTTATTTATAAGATTGAAATTTTCCAGTATTTTTCAATACCCTGGTCAGCAGATGCTTGACTAACTCTCTCCCTGCCATATATTTTGACCTGCGAAGCTCAAAAAAATTGTTATTATTAGATACATATAAAATGTAATATATATTAATTTTATATATTCACTAAATAGGTAAAGAAGAAATAAATGTTATAGATAAATAATAATATTAATATTTAGTTTTATTTCATTGGTTTTAGAGTTATTTCTCTGTTTAGTTATTTCATTTCAGTGTTTATAATCAATCCTCTGGTAACCAGGGTAATGTTTTACCTTTTGGCTTATTCTGAAATCAAACCTCCTAATGATTTCTAGATTTAATACTACAAGTATTTAGCTTTGATTTAGTGCTGTAAATTTGTAACTAATATAGGTGCCTCCTGGATTATAATTTACACTGTATAATGATTACATGCAATCATGATGGTATTATAAAGGTCTATAAATATCTTTTGAAATATACTCAAATTACATTATCTTTTTAACCATTTCAAAAGTCCACTTGAACAAAGAATTCTTATCATACCTAGGAGGAAATATGATAGGCATTTCTGATAAGGTGCTTGAAATATCCACTCCTTATTATATCTTATTGTTAAAATATCATGCAAAAGTATTTTAAGAGCAAATTGGAATAATGAAGTTTATATATAACTGTGCATTAATTGTATGAAAAGGATGTATCAACTTAGTTTTCATTTTACTTTGACAAGTAATTTATGTCTGAAACTTCAGTTTGTACCTATGTTTCACCGACTGCAGTTTTACTCCATTGTTTCAATTTAATAGAAACACTGACACATTCCACTTTCATATTTTCAAGAGAAACAAAAATAATTTTAATTTCAGAAATTATAAATGAAGCAGAACCTAGCTAGTGGAAAGGTCTGGAAACTTATAACTCATTTTTACTTGGCAAAAAATAGCCTCTCTAACCTAACCCTAACGTTAAAAGCATCATGAATATGAAAACAATTGTTTTTATGGCAGTTGTTAAATCAGTGTTTACAAGACATTTTGAACTTTTGTTTTGTTTTGTAGCTCAACCAAGTAACCAATTTCAACCCATTAGTAGTTCAAACTCTACTTCACTGTGTAGTTCTCTCTTTGCAATGTCACCTGGGCCAACTAAAGAATCTGATCAATCTACCTCAGTTGGGTTTGCATTGTTTGGAGATCAACCTACATCAAAGCCTGGTAACCATGGCATCCAGCCTTTGTCGCCAGGGTTCACCTTCAACTTTGGTGGATCACCTAAGATCCCTGATGACAGATCTATGGGCCAAGGAGGGGGAGCCTTTAACTTATTCTAGACTGGGTGATTTAAGACTCTTAAATGTAACATTTCAGATGAGAAAAAATGTATTTTATATTTCAACGTTAATTTAATTTGGATTTGTATCTACTTTCTAAAAAGTATCTGTGGCTTCATTAAAAACTACTGCCAGTCAAGATCAAGGTGTCTTTAGCTCGTTTGAGACTGAGGCCATTGCACACTGTGTTACATTTGAGCAGCAATAATTTTAACAAAATTCATCATATTTGAATTTAATTTGGAGTTTTATCGGCTACATGTGAATAAATTATCTCCACAAAAAAATAATGAGTAGAAAGATAGATATGGAGGTGTCTTCAACTCATCAAAACAGAGTCATTCTAGACAGTCATTCTCCTTTCTTTCATATCAGCAGAAAGAAAAAATCAGAATATTTGAATTTAATTTGGAGTTTTATCGGCTATATGCAAATAAGTCTCTTTACAAAACATTAATGAATAGAAGCCTAGATCAGGACGTGTCTTCAACTAATCTAGACAGAGTGATTCTAGACAGTTAGAACACTGACTGTTTGGTTAGCACAAGAAGAACTGAACAGTTATATCACCTTTTTACACAAATATTTAACTTTGTCTCCGACTTTGTCAGTAATATGATTTTGTTTTAAAATTGTGATTGACACATCCTTAATGTCGAAGCTAGAATCAAAACTGGAGGCACATTTTATTGCCTTTTTCCAAACAAATGTAGAAATCTGGCTGGATTTTATTTGGCAAATCTTAAAAACTGTTGATGAAATCCTGATAAAAATAAGTCTTCATACATTTCAACAAGTTTTTTTAATATAATTTGCAATCTTTGAACATAAATTTGTTTTCAGTAACATACCATTGTTCAATTCCATCTCTTCTGCATAATTGATTTTCTCTTCTCTTAAAAACTCAATGAATTTAAGTAGCACTTTTGAACCACTTGGAGACTATTAAAAACACAAAACAAACCGTCAATCATTTGGTTACTTTTGGTGAAAATTCCATTCATATTTTCTCATTTTTCCCTTCAATTTTCTCATTTTTCCATTCAATTTTATTCACATTACCAGTGTTAAAGACCAGACATTTGATGGATTTCACAGAGGGCGTTTAGTCGCCTGTATCAGTCAAAATAAAAATGCACCTGTGTTTTTCCAGGCGTGCAACAAAAGAATTTTTAAAAAGAATTGATAATGAGATGTTCCATACGGCTAATTGTAACAGTATCGAACGTCTGATCATGTCCCGTGATTGAAATACCAGCAAATGCTTCCACAAAGTCAATGGGATTTAATCATTTGCGTTCAGCACTTGAGTTGATCTTTTTGAAACTGTCACTTTAAAGAAATCCGCATGAAATACAAATCGCTAATGTCGTCATTTCCTTGCCATCAACGGAAACAAGTTAAAGAAAACGATTGGTCTAGCGTTAATTACACTCGTTGACCTCGACCAAAACTACGTGCTAACTCCTGTTGTCCGTGTCTCAAATGTTCAATTTATCAAAACAACAAAAACGCAAATAACACTAAATATCTAAACAACAAATCCTACACTAAATCCTTAGCAGTCCGCGGGTGTTAATATATTCAATGTCACAGTAACCACATAACAGTGGGTACAATTCCGATGTCGGAATAATTCACCGTAAATAACTTGCGCGCGAGACGAGATAACTTCGTTAGGGAAACCAGTACAATTTCGAGAATGTGGCTGTTTTTTGAAGGGTTATCGGATCTCAGCGATAAGCTTCGTGCACATAAATCTGCCCTAAATACTTTTAATGAGTTGTAGAGCTCGCTTGCATAAATCAACGCGATTAAATTTTCTCTCTGACAACTAGTGTTCTTTGTAATGGACGGAAGTTGACTAGGGCAACAGAGTGGCTTTATACTCACGGTATTCTAAATCCTTCCTGCGCACAAAACCCACAGAGCTGATTCCTTCACATACAATACCCTAACACTACAGCTTCAAAGGATATACAAAAGTTAAACAAAAATCTCAGTAAACAAAGCCACAACTTTTGTTTTCAGTCAATCTCGTCAACTCGCTTGATCAAAGTAGTGTTGTCTCGCTAATGGATGAATAGCGCACGCTGATTGGCTAATCCAGACCATGTGATTGCGTATTGATTGACGCGCTGCCTTTAACACTGCAGCAGTACTTTGGTTTCTCTGTTGGTGTGGTTTGAACTTGAATCGAAAATGGACGAAACCAAAGTTATATACCACATAGACGACGAAGATACGCCATATCTTGTCAAACTAGGAAAACACCCCGATAAAGTAACGCTAGGAGATTTCAAAAATGTCCTCAATAGACCCTTATACAAGTTCTTCTTTAAAAGTATGGACGATGATTTTGGGTGAGTATGATCGTACTTTCTGAAATGAAATGAAAACTTCTTTATGGAATGTTTACGTTGATCACGAAGACGCTTCGATTATCCACTAATGGTAACTTTGTTCTCGAACACTGAATCGTTCGGTAATGGAATATGATTTGTGGTATTACTAAAAAGAGATCAGTTAGGAATTGAGTTGGCGATGTCTATGGCAATGCATGTCATATAGCTCCATCATGAACTGCTCAGTGACTCTCGCTCGTGGCCCACTGATTAGGTTTCTTTTGTACTCTACTCTATTACCACATCAGTGCTTGTTTTATCAATTTGGTTCATTTTCATTCCCTCTTGTATCGAGCGATCGTAGCCGTCGTTTAGTTCAGATGAAGATTGTTTTAGCGCCAGCGTTGATAGCGTTGTTCCATGTAATTGATACCTTTCTTGCTAATTTCAATGTATTCTGAATTTTCAGTGTGGTTAAAGAAGAAATTTGTGACGATGAGATGCGTCTACCATGTTTCAATGGTAGGGTCGTAGCATGGGTAAGTTGTAAAACGCTTTTCTTTCCCGTAAATATGAAAGATTAGCGCTCAATTTACGATAGATCATTTGAAATGTCTGCAGTACGACTCGCAGCAGAGATCTATTCAGTTCAACTTAGTAACAAATAATACGCTCAATGATCGGATCCACGCTAAGTTTACTGGGTAGTTACATATTATATAGATAAAACAATACCGACTTTAGCATTTATTTACTGAAACTGTCCCCTGTATGTCTGTTTGGCTCTTTGTTGTGGAGTGAACGCAGTCTTCTTGAATATAAACAGACTGCTTTTGTTTGTAAATTTGTTGTTTGTTCTGGCTCATAAAGTTAGTTTCCAAACAAGATCTGAATTCTCGGTTTTTAATTACTAGTAGTAATGAAAATCTAGAATAGAGAAGATCTAGATGTGATATGAAGTTGATATCCGAACGTTGTACAAACAAACAAGCAATGGACTATGGTTATTTATTATTTATTTTAATAGAAGCCCTATAGGGCTTTACTACTCTTCTCGCTGTGCTATAACATTGATCTTTCCTCTCTAAATATCATCCACAAATAATTTAAGACACACTACATATTATATCTCTCTAACTAGAACTAAAATGATAACAAGCAAAGACACTTTATACATTCCTGCTTCAGGAATCTCAATAATCCTATTTAGTGAAAACTAATCTTCATCAGTTTTCATATGCTATTTTCTATCGTTATTTGTTTAGTAAACTATTTTTAGTATTTTAATCAAGATAATTGGGTTATATTATGA
Organism: Metridium senile; assembly: GCA_949775045.1. NCBI lineage: Eukaryota > Metazoa > Cnidaria > Anthozoa > Actiniaria > Metridiidae > Metridium > Metridium senile. Next base: position 4,879,643 of record OX459103.1, on the reverse strand, counting down.
TTACGCTTTGAAACTTAATTTACAAGTTTTGTAACTAGTTTTAGCACCCATGTTTCAATCAATAAGATGTGTAGATATTGTAGGTTTGGACTAACACTTGTGGTGTTAATCCAAACAGGTCTCATTAAAACAGGTTTTATATTGTTAAAACGATGAATTTTACATCAATTCTCCACAGGAAAAATAAGAAATATATTCAAATACCTGCTAAATCTCTGTGATAACTGTAGGAATCACACACTGTCACATTGTACTTTTAAATAGCTTCTTAAAACAATGAATTTTGCATCAATATTCCCAAGGAAAGCTAGAAGTATATATTCAAAAACCCTGCAATTTTTATGTGATATTTCCTCAAAACACTGTATAAAACATGTTGTTATAATTTATTATAATTATTTTAAAAGCTACATCTTAAAATGCTGTCATATTCTCTCATAAGAATATCTTGAATATATTTATTATTCATTCTTTTCAAAAACCAAAATTTGTTGAAGTGTTTGAATGTGATGAATGCACAAAATACACTCCATCATATACTGTTAAATAATACATTGATGTTCAATTCCTTGATGCCTATGATGTTTAGATAGGACACCAATGTTCCTTGATGTATGCTAAATGTTTTAAGCAGTTGTATTACCTATAAAGCCTTACTAAAAGGCCATCACATTTGCATTTAAGCCTCTCAACCAAGATTTGAATGTTATCTGTGGCTATTGTTATGCTCTTCTCTTGACAAAGGACACTTCTTTGTTAATTAATATCTGTCAATCATAAAGTCCGGTCTTAAATGATGCAAATGATTCCCCTGGGGACCCTTAGTGGAGCTTGTTTTGTTTAGTGAAAGATGAAGCCTTTGACATTGACAAAGAGTTCAGATGCTATTGTGACTGAGATTTATCTTGAATTAGCAATCAGGATTTGTAATATGAGAAATAGCTTTGCTTTTATGTATTTATGTACAATTTGAAAGTTTTCAGCTATTCATAAATCATTGTTATTTTATACAAATAGTAACAATACTATTTCCTATGTTTAAATGTTATTGTGATTGATGTTTAACAAAATTAATTATAACATGGGTTATATGCCAGATTGGATAACAGTCCAGTTTCAAGTTCTTCATTGCGAAGGCTTAACCTTAATTACCAGAGAGATCAAACCTGTGATATTTTGTTTGTTGATTTTGGTCTTGCCTTACCACAGACTTAGTGTACTAAATGCAAAACAATCCATCACATAACAGTCTGGTTTCAAGTTCTTCATTGTGAAGCCTTAACCTTAATTACCAGAGAGATCAAACCTGTGATATTTTGTTTGTTGATTTTGGTCTTGCCTTACCACAGACTGTACTAAATGCAAAACAACCCATCACATAACAGTCCAGGTTTCAAGTTCTTCATTGCAAAGCCGAAGCCTTAATTACCAGAGAGATCAAACCAAATATTTAAATTGTTTGTTGATGTTGGTCTTGCCTTACCACAGGCTGTACAATGAAGAACTTACAGAATCGAAAAACCATGGGCACCCAGAAATATTTTAGAAATCATTTATTGTTTGTCAAAGTAACTACAAAAAGTTAAACTACACAACAGTCAAACTTCTTGCAGCGATATAGTAGTTTCTGAGTTGTTCAACAAACAATAAACAATTTTTCTAAAATATTTCTGGGTTCCCACTGTTTTTTGATTCGTACTGTAAAACTGGAATATTAAAGTTGCTAGTATATAATAACCATATTACGGTACATTCATGACACTAGATATAACATTGCAATGCTACCCAGCTGGTTACAATTTAAATTCAATATCTTTTAAGTATAAATGATAATTGACATTGATAACTGTATGGAGTATTTAAAAGAGAGTATTCCATTAAAGTACAGTGAAAATGGTAACTTATATACAGACAGCAGGAAATACTGTTTGACCCATTGACATAATTGTTCATGCTATAAGCTATTGTGAGTATCATCATCTTTTACCACCAACACAAACATCATTATAGTAAAACAGAATCTAAGAAACTGTTCATGCTAATTATTATTATTATCATTATCATACTGTCATCATCAATATCACCTTCATTAATATCAACATAATCATCATCATAATCATTATTGGCATCATCATTATCATCATCATCATGACAAACATGTACCACCAAGAGTATTTTTCATCTAGTTAGGCTTCATTCAAGAAAGTTGTTCATGCTAATATTTCTTTATTGTCTGTTATCTTTCAGCTTGTTACATCAGATTCTAGCAGTATATCAGGGTCAGGTGGAGGAGGAGACATAGCATCAGATCAACAATCCATTATATCAAGTCCTTCAGATATGCACCTTCCTGTACAAAGAACAGTGGGAATAGGAGATTCACGGCCACCATCATTTCAGTAAGTGTACTATTATATACTTCAATAAGTTAAAAATTTTTTACAGTGTTACAAATTTCATTCTATTACCTATCATAAGTTTTCAGCCCATGCAGTATGTGGCTTGACTTCTCAAGGACAAGATAGATCAATGTGTTTTACTGTGTACATGCAATGATGAACAAACTTAGGACACCTTATGACAACGGTGATTTTAAACGAGTTTAATACTGAGCATGATACTGCAAGACACTGTTAAAGCTCCTAAGAAGGGATGCTGTGATTGGATCAAACACAGGCACAGCCTATAATAGTTTATTTACTAGTTTCCATTACTATACTTCAGATTACTAAGGTTATTCATCATAGTTGTGCAATAAGTAGAAACTTATTTGTTGGTCTCACAAGTGTAGAAACTTTAGACAATGAAGTTTTCATTGTTAATGCTACTGCTTATATATATATATATCGGCCAATGGATTCATTTGAAAATCATTTGTGGTTGGTTTGGTGGAATGCTTGTGAATTGAAGACTACCCTGGTAACAGTCAAAACACCATCATCCAAACTTTCAACAAATATATATGGTATTGGTCAAAGGATCCCTTTGAGGATCATTTGTGTTGTGATTCATATGGCGGAGTGCTTGTGAATTTAATGCTGGTGACAGTCAAAACATTGCAGAAACTAAACTTTCCACAAATAACTTCATTTCTACTTGTACTTAACTTAAATACTTACCACATTGATTATCATAGAGTAAGATTCATGACCACCATCATTTCAGTAAGCTCAGTTCATGTGTACTATTTTTTTGAAATTTATTTTTGGTCTTTTGAATTTCAATAACGTTTTATTATTATAACTTTTGGATATAAATCTCTTTTACTCCAACGAATGGCTAAAGCTTGAAACGTCAGTAAAGTTAAGTCAACATTTTTCACTGTGTTATAAATTTCATTTATATTACCTATCGTTTATATCAAACACAGATGCAGCCTGTACTAGTTTACTCGCTAATTTCCATATATTTATAATATAAAGCTAAATTTAACTTTTCTTGATAATAATTTAATTATTTACACAAGTTCTTTGTGATAATTTCTGTTGTTCTCAATTGGGATAACACTTAAAATTACTTTTTGTAATCAATATGTCATATCTGTGACATCTTTTTCTTTTGTTCTTTGTTCAATGTAATTATCACATTTTAGGATTTTATGATAATTTTTATCTTTGTTAATGAATATTATGATTTCAAATGCAGCTGGTCATGTTGCTTTTGAAACTAAAACTAAGTACTTCTCCATTTCCTTGCTTATTCCCAAAATAAATTTGTTTGTTACTGAATAATAATAATAATAATTTAATATTTATATAGCACAAATATCTATGTACATATTAAAATGTGCTTATATGTTTCTATTAACAGTGACGACACTCCAAACATGAGCACTTGACTTTTTTCATGTTATTATTTTCTGAATATTTTACTGCTTCAAAACCTCATAAATGAAGCATAAATGGAAACTAGCGAGTAAACTAGTATATGCTGGGTTGGTGTTTGATATAAATGATAGGTAATATAATGAAATTTGTAACACCGTAAAAAATGTAGACTTAACTTTACAATAGTTAGTCTACATTTTTTACAGTGTTACAAATTTCATTATATTACCTATCATACTCACTTAGTTTTCACAATACATCTTGTTTCTAATCTATTTGCTCATGGGATGTGCATGGTTCAAAAAAGTAACAAAATACAAAGCGTTCACAGCTCGAGTGTCCTTACTGTTATTACATTACTGGTAATTTGAAAACCACAATATGTATTTGTTGTTGCTGTTGTTGTTGTTGTTGTTGTGCATATTGTTGTTTATCTTTTTCTTTGACAATTTATTGAGTGATAAATCCTACAGTAAAAAGAAAAATACAATGATAATTTAGATCACTATATGTCACCCAAAGGGGATTCAAGCGTGAATGAGACTCCCCTCCAAGGCGCCTTTCATTTTGATATTGTCATTGTTGATGTCTTCCTTTTTTCTTTGACAATTTATTGAGTGATAGATACTACATTAAAAGGAAAAATATAAGAAAAATTTACTACAAGTCCCATCCAAGGGTCCTCCCTTTATTGTTGTGTTCGTTGTTAATGTTACTTCTGTGTTAGTTGCTAACCTTATAATTCATTTTGCTCATTGCAGTCCAAATGGCGGCCACTCTACTACTGGTGATTTTGATTCAGAAGTTGAGAGTACAATCAGTTCAAGAAGAGGTGGACCCAAACGACGTGATAAACACAGCAGTAGAGGAAGTGAAGGTATACTATACACTATGAATTCATTATCTATATTTTGTCAAGTAAAACTTCTTGGAGTTCTCCATGCAAGAATAGATCATATTTAGCATCAGCCTCAAATGTAGATAAATTATTGTCAAAGAGAAGAAATAAAACCTGCGGTATTTCTGTTGTTTGTTGATCGATGTTTACATCCTTGCCTTAACATGGGCTGCACTAAATACAAATGAATATATCACTAAGTCTAAAATATTGTACAGCAGGAAAAACGTTTGGGTAAATAAAATGAGATAATATCGTAAAATAATGAGGGTGAAAAATTATGCTATATAAGTACATGTAGTCTTGGGAAATAACTTTCTATTTCAAAAACTGGCGTCAAAATGGGTGAATCCAGTTAAAAACTTGGTATATGTTGTGCAATGTTGGTGTATTATGAGACTTTGTCTTGAAGAACATTATAGTATGTTATAATAGATTGATGATGAGAAGCTAGGAAGAAATGATAGAAAAGATATTAAGTAGACGCTAGCCCCTTGGATTCTTTTTCCAAGCACCTGAAGAACTAGCATCTACTAAATAAGTTTTCTATCAACATTATTGTTGTTTGTAAGGGAAGTTTTGCTAGATGAAAGATCATACTTAAAATAAAGAAATGTGCATATACAAGTTTACCCCTGTCAACACTATACTTATTTACATCTCTTGAATATTGAAATTATTCACTATTATGTGCAGATAATGAATTGTTCACATGTTATGATTAAAAGAATAATCTAAGAGCCTTTAGGTCTGACAAAATCCTCATAATGAAGATTACATATTAAAAAACCATATCATATAATGGGAATTTTGTTAATTATGTAAACATTGGTGAGACATTGTGCCTTCATGATATACTTATTTCATTGTCCCAGCTTTAGCAACAAACATCAAGCCAAGATAGAAATGATTACTGGTTTTATATTTATGATGTAAAGAATTTAGATTTGTTTTCTAAAGAAGAAATAACAAAATGTAGATGTTTCCACGTGTTTGTTATTGTATTACAATCAATCCTGATGAGAACAAGATTTTCATACATTATCACCACAAAACCAGCATTCATTTTGGTCTTGTCTTGATACTTGTTGCTTAAAGCTGCTACAACATTTTTTAAAATAAGTGTATCATTCTCAAACAATATAATCACTAAAACTAATACTAATAAAAAAAAATCAAAAAATAATAACTAAAAATGATAATTAAGATGGAAAATGCTCAAAACAGTTTTTTTCGGACATTATCTAATCAAGTAACTAGTTATTTGGTTAGGAGCAATCAGAGCACAAATACAAGATATAGTCTTAATTTATAATGTTCCCACCACATTATTAAAATGGTATAATCCCCTTATGTGGTTATGCATATTTTATATTAATTCATTTTTTGTGTGCATTAATTCATGAAAAATCAGTGTATCAAGCTTGCTTAAAATGACCCTTACAGAAAAATGCTTGCATACAGTTCAGAAAGCACAACTGTGTTGATTTTTGTTTAAAAACTGTGATAACCTCACAAAATCATTTAACTAAAACCCAAAGCTTACTTGAAAATTTTGGATAATATTATTTGAGCAAGAAGTCAGTGGTTTGATTTTGTAATAAAATGTTCTTTTCAGCTGGAGGAAGACACAGATTACGGCAGCCAGGTGAAAGATTTGATGCTACATCTACTATGAGCAGTGATATAGAATCGACTAGCTATGTAGATTCTGATGATCAAAGCAGGTATGGAAATATTTTTTGTTACATGTAACAATAGCTTTTTGGGATGTAACAAACCCTTACTGTGACTAGTCTTCATTGGCTTTTTCATACCAACATACATTAGGGGATGTACAAGAACCACTGAGAATGTCACAAACTTTTGCCTTCCATTTGTTCATTCATTCATTCATTTGTTCATTCATCCATTCACTAATTTACTTTCTTATTTATATATTCATTCATTCACTTTCTCATTCCTTTATTCATAAACTTCTTTCTTTCTTTCTTTATTTAATCATTCAATCATTCATTTACTCATTCATTTACTTATTCATTCATTTATTTATTCATTTATTCATTCATTCACCTACTCATTCATTCATCTATTTATTTATTTACTCATTCATTCAATCATTCACTGTATCATTTATTTATTTGTCATAATTAGATTTGTTGTTTCTTTATTCTAACATTTTCGACTACATAGTCAACATGTGGTCGAAAACATTTGAATAAAGAAAAAACAAATTTAAACACCTTATTTTCTACATTTATTTATTTATTTACTATTGTTTTGTTTTTAATTCTTTTTGTTACCTTGTTGATTTCCATTTCTTCTATTCATATTCTTCTTCTCTTTTCAGTGTTTCACGATTTTCTAGTACAACAGAAGGCTCGCATTTATTAAGTGGTCGACATAGAAGAAGACGAAGAAGACCCAGAATGCCTAGAGTACAAAGGGTAAAATATCTAATCCTATTATCATTGTGGTTATCACTGTATAGTTAATGTTATCATTTTCTTCATGATTATCATTGTTATCAATATCATCATTTTCTCATAATGCACCTATCAATGTTATACCTGTGGAGGGGGGGGGGGGGGGGGGGGGGTCGGGAAAAAAAATCAAATTCAAAAATCAAAATTTTCAGGCTCGCCTTGAATCCAAGATGGCAAACATGTCAAAAATCACCACCCTATGGGATGGACCTCACAGTCAAAATACCGTGGTTAGCCCGACCCTTCTCCCCTCGGGCTTAACATTGATAGGTTCATAATTACTATATAAGAATTAAACTATTATTATTATATTATTATCATTATCACTATCACTATTATTATTATTATCGTTATCCTTTTATTAGCATGATTATTATTGTATTTGAAAATTATTGCATTGTCAGTAGCAGTTGTTATTATTCATTTTCATAACACATTATCAAGGGTTTTATACTGTTGTCATAAGGATTACATCACAAACAAAAGGATTAAGAATGTTTCAGTTATCATTCCAATTGTTGCTATTTTTACTCAAGCTCTTGTCCAAACATGTTCCATCAACTAATAGCTTTTTTAAGCTTTTGAGAAGTATTATAAACATCTCTTTTTTGACACATTGAAAACTATTTTGAAAGTAGCAAAGCTTCAAAAAATCTTAAAGGTTATTAGAAATAGAATATAATCAAGATAAAGTGTTTCAATTAGTGTTTCAAATGTGGCAGTTTCTTTTAACAGATCAATATAGATTTTGCAAGTGACAAAGATTTTGATACACAGAGTATTTGATTTCAATAGTGTTATGGAATACAAGCAAGTCATTTTGTTGCAATTAGTGTTTCAAATTTTACAATTTCCAATATTCTATTGATAACATATTCCAAAGTGTTCTAGGACTACTGGCAAGATTTTCAAATCGACAACAATTTTGATACACAGAGTGTATATGGAATACAAGCAAGTCAAATAGTTGCAATTAGTGTTTCAAATGTTACAATTTCTATTGATAACAAATTCCAAAGTGTTCTATGATGTTTCAATTACTGTAACAGTAATTACATTGCATGTCACTGTGTGTGGGTGTCTACAAGGTTTACTAAAAATAAGCAGATTAATTTCAAATCAGATTTAATGGTGTTATTTTCAAATAGGATCAAACATTTAATACAATAATAAGTAGATATTAATTGTATTTCAGATCATTCTATATCATGGAATGTTATTCCAAACACTGCATTTCCCACACATGCAAGGCTAAACTTTGTTGATCAAAACATTCCAACACTTCCTGATGTTTTTTTTCTCTGCCAAAAACGTTTGTATTGTGGTATAGTTATGACTGACGTTGTAAAGTGTTCCGTTAAATTTAACCCTATCATAGTTGTATTTTGAATATACAAATAAAAAGGCATCCACCTAATTTCAAGAATGTTGTCACATGAAAAAAGAACATTAGTAATTCAGTAAGAAAGGAATAACAAAAGAAAGAGTTCAGCTTCTTTTTTTGTCGTTTAATTAATTCCTTTCCCACTAAATTACACCTAATTGCAAGAATGCTGTCACATGAAAAAAGAACATTAGTAATTCAGTAAGAAAGGAATAACAAAAAGAGTTCAGCTTCTTTTTTTGTCGTTTAATTGATTCCTTTCCCACTAAAATACACCTAATTGCAAGAATGCTGTCACATGAAAAAAGAACATTAGTAATTCAGTAAGAAAGGAATAACAAAAGAAAGAGTTCAGCTTCTTTTTTTGTCGTTTAATTAATTCCTTTCCCACTAAATTACACCTAATTGCAAGAATGTTGTTACATGAAAAAAGAACATTAGTAATCTAGTAAGAAAGGAATAACAAAAGAAAGAGTTCAGATTGAGTGATCTTCATTTGTCTTTTAATTAATTCCTTTCCCACTAAATTACAAAAGTCAGGACAATGTTCTTTCAATTAGATGTACACTAAACTTATGGTTAAGTGAAAAAAGACAATTCAAAAGATAAAAATTGGTGATTATGTTTATTCTGCGTAATACTTTATTACAAAATATAGCTTTGTGTCTATTTTATAATAAATTATTACACAGAAGAAACATAATCATCAATTTTTAACTAAATGCCTGCATGCAAACGAATATTGGATATGTAATTCAAATGATATTTGATACTGTTTTTCAATTTCAATTTATTTACTTAAAAAAATACAAGTGTAAAAAGAAACCCATAATAACTTAAATTAATGGGTTTCATGAATAGGCCCATAAAATCTTTAGCTTGTCGAAAAAAGATTAATTAATATGTGTTGCTTTATGGATTTACTTAGATTACATAGACCTCCAAGAAATCTAGAATGTTTGTATAGCTAACAGATTTGACTTTTAATGTCTAGACGTGTATTGTTTTTGATAAGACTTGTAAATGGGGGTAGATGAATGCTTCATGTCAGTTTTGAAACCTTTCAGACTATGTAATAATTATTATCTATATTTCTATAGCGCTGTTCTTTGACTGCCTATGTCGCTAAATATAGACATATTCTAGAACCTTCTTTGTTAATTAATGTTTATTTTGTATTAGATTGTTAATAGTTTCCTATTTTTAAAAAAAAATTCTATTAAGGTGAATAGTTGAGTAATATTTACAACTCATGTTTGAATCAATTAGGAAATTAACCTATTTGAACTTTTTGGCATTCATTTCCCACACAAACCACAGGATTCGGAAACCCATGATATAATTCTGCCCAATCATGCCACAATAATTAGTTCACTTGCATACACAAAAAAAAACACAAAAATATACTCCATACAATTAATTAACACTGACCAATTATATTATTATACTATTTATCATATTATTATAAAATTTAAATTCTTTAATCTTAATTCTAACGCAGTCTGTAATACTCTACTAAGAGTGAAGACTTATCTGGTAAATAAATATATAAATAAAGTTGGAGCTAAAAATTAGCAGACAAGTTGTGAAAATCAAAATTACAAATTGGCACAAAAAAAAGTATCTGTGGCCCCTGTGCATGCAGCTATAATGCAAATGGCCAATTTGCTTAATTTATTGTGTTTTAATAAAAACAATCTTATTTATGTTAATATTTTTTTTGTTTTTCTAGTGTTCATCATTCAGCACTATCACAGAATCTACTATGTCATTGAATATTATCACAGTTATGTTAAATATGGGTAAGTTTGTTTGATGTGCTGTTCTCTCTGATGCCATAAGGGTTTTTTCCCCCCAGATTTTACTAAACCCCTATACAACAGCATACAATTTGTAACAACCCCCCTATATAGCTTCAAAAAATAATGTGCCCCCCCCCCCCCCCCCTCAATATTGACGACTCCCCATACACTAATAAATGAAAGCCCCGTTAATCTGAGTCTCCCCTATTAGCAGGACATTTGTCTGGCTATGAGATTGAGATGTTTATAATGTTAATAATTTATTTTTGTCTTTTATTCAATAGAAAAAGTGAATTTCCTTGGGATAAGCATTGTAGGACAAAGTAATAAAAGAGGAGATGGTGGAATCTATGTTGGATCAGTAATGAAAGGGTACATTATATAACTATAGAAGGAAATAGGTTATTCATCGTGGAATGTGAAATTAAAAGGATACTCAATCAATTGTCTCACGATTGAGGTCATTGGTAGAAATACCGTGACGTTTCGACTGCAATCTGTTAGTCTTCATCAGGCGATGTTATATAATATTATATATTATAATATTATATTATAATAATATTATGAAATTTCTAGCACCATAAAAAAAATGTTAACTTTGCTTAATTTTCTAGCTTTAGCCCTTTGTCGGGGTAAAAGTTTGAAATGTCAGTCAAGTTAAGTCAATATTTTTTTTATGGTGCTACAAATTTCATTATATTATCTATCGTTTATATCAAAAACCGGCACAACCTATACTAGTTTACTTGATAGTTTCCATTTATATAGCTAGTCTTTTACAATTTCTTTTTCATCTGTCAGACACAGATATAAATTGCCTTGGGCAAGTTCATATGCACTAACTATAAACACACAACAAGTACTTCTGGATAAGCTAGCTTACTCAGATGGGATACTCTAGAACACAGACATTTGCTATATCAATCAATCCTTTTCTATAAGTTTCAAAATGGCCTTGTAAATTACAAACTTCCCGACTCACTTACATGCTTACTAGCACTCTTAGACCTACTAGGAGACATTGCTTTTTTAATAACACCAGTCAAATATATTAGCTCACAGCTATTCCTTTTTCACACGATCAGTTAGAGACAACTGTCTCCCTAAACAGCTTTAAACATTTAGCCTTGCCTGCTATTAGATCACTAAAAGTCACCTACACAGGCTTTAAACCTGCGACTGCCCTGTATTGTTATTTAGATGTAAAACATTCTAAGTCTAAACATCTAAATCTTCCTCTGCCTGTGGCCTACGTTTTTGTCTTATTGTTATGTTTATAAAAGTTATATTATTGCTCATCAGTAAAGTATACTATTGTTAATTTTATAGAGGTGCTGTAGATCTTGATGGCAGAATAGAACCAGGAGATATGTTACTACAGGTACATATTTATCTTTTTTCATTGATCCCATTTCATTTTTTTTCAATTATCCCATTTTTTATTTATCCCATTCATTTTTTCATTTATCCCATTTCATTTTTTTCATTTATCCCATTCATTTTTTTATTTATCCCTTTCATTTTTTCAATTATCCCATTCATTTTTTCATTTATCCCATTTATTTTTTTCATTTATCACATTAATTTTTTTCATTTATCCCATTTCATATTTTTCATTCATCCCATTTCATTTTTTCATTACATTTTTTCATGACATTTAGTCAAACATTTAGCCCATTTCTTAGAAGTGGTTTATTTCTTTTCCAGGTTAATGATGTAAATTTTGAAAACATGACAAATGATGATGCTGTAAGAACACTAAGGGAAATGGTCCACAAACCAGGGTAAGTTTTTACTGGAAATTACTTGGTTTTCCAGGAACTGATTTACAGTATTTAACTGGACCTGGTTGTCCATGTCCTGATAAACACTAATCCAGTGAAAACAATGAGATTTAAAAAAACCTAGATAAAAATTGGTTGTGTAATCACTGTTACCGAATATATTGTTATTATAATTGTTATAAATATTGGTTGTGTAATCACTGTTACCCAATATATTGTTATTATAATTGTTATAAAAATTGGTTGTGTAATCACTGTTACCGAATATATTGTTATTATAATTGTTATATATAAAAAGTGGTTGTCTAATCACTGTTACCAAATATATTGTTATTGTAATTGTTATAAAAATTGGTTGTGTAATCACTGTTACCAAATATATTGTTATTGTAATTGTTATAAAAATTGGTTGTGTAATCACTGTTACCCAATATATTGTTATTATAATTGTTATAAAAATTGGTTGTGTAATCACTGTTACCCAATATATTGTTATTATAATTGTTATAAAAATTGGTTGTGTAATCACTGTTACCGAATATATTGTTATTATAATTGTTATAAAAATTGGTTGTCTAATCACTGTTACCAAATATATTGTTATTGTAATTGTTATAAAAATTGGTTGTGTAATCACTGTTACCAAATATATTGTTATTGTAATTGTTATAAAAATTGGTTGTGTAATCACTGTTACCCAATATATTGTTATTATAATTGTTATAAAAATTTGTTGTGTAATCACTGTTACCCAATATATTGTTATTATAATTGTTATAAAAATTGGTTGTGTAATCACTGTTACCAAATATATTGTTATTATAATTGTTATAAAAATTGGTTGTGTAATTTCTGTTACCCAATATATTATTATTATTATGATTAGCATGGCACTTATGTTCATCTGTTATCTCTTTTTCAGCCCAATAACGTTAACAGTAGCAAAATGCTGGGACCCAACACCAAAAGGCTATTTTACATTACCGCATAGTAAGTAATCTTTTGAATGTTCTCTGTTAGATTGCCCACACTTAACCCATGAAATAAATATCATTAATTAGTACTAAATAGTGCTAATTTAACAATAGCAAACAAAGGTTTTAGTATGAATTAGATATTATTCATGGTTTAATGCAAGCACTCTAGAGTGCAAATAGTATAGAGTGAAGACATTTAACCTGTGAAACAAAATTAAATAGTCAAGGAGTAATAGTCAAATAGACACAAATGAAAACAATGGAATTAAAGACTGCTAAGGTGTATTAGTCTAATATCTATTTCACGGGTTAAATGACTTCACTCTATCCGTGAAACATTAGTAAATACCAAATAGTACAATTTCTGCTAATTCTATTGTTTTCCTTTGTTTAATGTAGCACTATTTTGTACTATTTAGTTTTATATTTCAGGGATATATTGTTTGCACTCTAGTACACTACAACATAAATATTCTTGTCTATTGTGTTTAGTTGACTCTTCCACAACAATAAATACTTATTTAGTACTTCTAGGTTTTGTGTGAAAATAAAAAAATTAACTTCAAAAAACTATGCTTTGATTGTGACATTGCTCATGACAGTTTTCAAGAATTATTCTCTTATCTTACTATTCATATTTTGTCTTTGTTTTCATTTTGCTATGTCTGTTGACCATATCTGTTTCTGTTTGTAACGTTTTATACATAGAGTCATAACACGATTTATCAATTCTAAGAAAAATTACAACCAGAACTGTTAAGTTTGTTTTTTTATACACAGATTGCTACTCATTAAAACAGATTTTTCTATATTTCCATAGTATCACCTTCAAGCCTAGTACAATAGTCAAACACCTAACCTCAATTATTGTGACATTTTTAATTAGATCACTGAACACACATGCTCACGGAAATGTAGTGCTCTAGAAAATTTGATCAAAGGCTCTTGAACACCTGATCATCGCTGTATAGCTGTAAATATGTTTCAATGTATCGAAGAATTGTATAGTAGTATTCATGAGGACACTTATGAGTATATTACATGAAGACACATGCTCTTTAAGAAAAAAAGTGTTCTAGAACGTTTGATCAAAGGTTCTAGAGCAAGTTATCATCTTTGTACGATTTTAAATATGTTTCAATGTATGAGAGGATCATACAGCATCTACGAGGATAGCTTTGTTAGTGTTACAGAAGGTAACGTAAAAATTAACGGTAAATTGAATTAGAACGTGTAATTATTTCAATTGAAGACAGATGTTTTGATGTAAAATTCTCGAAGTAATAATCGTGATCGTAATTGTTGTTTACGTGTGTAGTAAGTAACATGTTAATGATTTCTTTTAGGTGATCCCGTTAGACCGATAGATACTTCAGCATGGGTACAACATACAACAGCAATGAATCGTAAGTTTACATTTAAAAACCTATTGTAATCTACTCAGTCACAATGGAACTCTACAGCTATGATACATTTGACAGCAATTCATCACTCATCTGGAAGCAATTCGTCAGTCAAAAATGAACATGTGAGCCGAGTTGTGTGCAAAATAATTAACGTAGAGGTATAGTGAGCGTTACCCTGGGTTCCAGAGGCTCTAGGGTAAGTGAGCGTGAGTGAGTCTCCCCAATTAGTAGGGCACACGTGTCCAGCTAGAAGATTGAGACGTCAAAAAAGTGATTTATCAGTCTACAAGAAAAAACCTCGGTAGATGAAGTCTTGAAATAAAGAAAAAATTGTGAAATGAAATGTGAAAAGAAGAACAAAAAAACAAAAAAAACAAAACAGGAATGTTTATATGCCTAGAGGGGAAATATTGGATGAATATGGAGCAGTTAATGAATGAAGGGACGGAAGAAGCTGGTAGAGACGAAGTGAACAAGCAAACAAACGAATAAACCAACAAAATAGAAAATCCTTTAAATTAAGTTATGTCTGTAAATGAATGAAGAGATGGAAGAAGTTGGCAGAAACGAAGTGAAACAAACAAACGAATAAACAAACGAAATAGCAAAAAAATATTGGTTCCTTTAAATTAAGTTATTTCTGTATTATATTAATGATTGTTTTGTGTATCATTCGTTGCAGAGTTCGCAGCGCAGCAAGTAGCACAGTTTGGCGACAAACCACCCAATCACCAGTCTCTTAGTACTATGACATCAACTAGTTCATCAATGACTAGCTCGTTACCAGAATCAGACAGTGAGTATCTGTTTTATTGATCACATGTATACATACTATAGATCAATAGCATCAAAATCACACATGATAGACAGATGATAGTTGATGAACGGATGTTCTTTTTGTTGTCGATGATGATGATGTTGATGTTCTTTTTGTTGTCGATGATGATGATGATTATGTTGATTCTGATATCGTGACAGTGAGTATCTGTTTTATTGATCACATGTATACATACCATAGATCAATCGCATCAAAATCACACATGATAGACAGATGATAGTTGATGAACGGATGTTCTTTTTGCTGTTGATGATGATGATTATATTGATTCTGATATCGTTGATGAATGATGATAATGATTACTTTGATGATAATGATGTTTTTGTTTATGATGACAGTATTGTTGATGTTGTTGTTTGTTTTCAATGCTAATAGAGGTGATGTTATTGTTGTTGATGATGATGATCATCGGATGATGATGATGGTGGTTGATGCTATATATTTGTTGAAGATGATATAACACTTATCATTGAGGATTACATACAAACACGTTTTTTAACGCACCGAAAATATTTTTCAGAGGTAACATTTGATCCTTGTTGATAAAGCAAGCTCTAAAGTTCACTTTGAATTTAATACATAAATACGACATTAACCCACATTGAAACCGCAACGGAAATTGCTTTGGAAAATCCACCGGCGTCGTCTATACACCCCCAACTCTAAACTCCCCAACCCCACCTTAGCAGCTGGGATAATAGAATAAAACCATTGTTTATACACGGAAGATACAGGGTTAAAAATATTTGTAAGAAATTAGGGTTGGGATAATACAATAAACCTATGTTTATTCACGGAAGATACAGAGTTAATTTTTTTTGGTAGAAATCTATCGTATTAGGGTTGGGATAATATAATAAACCTATGTTTATGCATGCTAGGTTTATCAGGATTAATAGAGTCATTAGCAGGACATGTACCGCTATTATAAAACAAACATATAAAATGTTTGAAATAATAACGTATCGGGAGGAAGATGGTTTCTTAATACTTTAATGCTCTTTATTACTTAGCTTTGTGGAGTTCATTACAATGTCACGGCGGTGTACAAAGTATTTATGATATACGTGTGAATTTTCCAAACAAAACTATACATGACATACTTTATTTGTTAAAGCAGGTTAAGTTAATGGTAGCAAAGGCTGATGTAATCTTAATTCTGTCTCGTGATATTCTAATTAAATAAATTGAATTAATAATACATACATTTCTTACTGATCCAAATGACAACAACAGAAACGTCTTATCAAAGATTTCCGAATAATTCTCGAATTACTCCATATATTCGAACGTTTGATCAGAGGAATTTTCGACTGAACGTCTGATCTATTCGAATCAGTGATCATATAGATTCCCGCACGTCTGATGACATTTCTCTCACTTCTGACACGCGGTTTTCTTTGAGATGATAAATATCTTCACCAAGGATGTTACTAAGTAGGATACAATGCTATAATAACCATACTGTTGACTCCATCAGTTTACTTAAAAAATATTAAATTGTAAGGTTATCAAAGGAATGTAACCTTTTTATCTTAACCCCCTAGGGCGGTTTTGCTTGAAATCTTTAGAACAGCGTGATCAGTCGGTGTTGATGTTTCTGTACGTTATAATTATCCATTAATGTGTTAGAGGTTTTTATCAATAGTCCCCAAGCAGTCGTTGCATGACCGTCACGTAGTGCTTCTACGTTGCGTGACGACACATAACATTTATGCACGAGTTTATGATTCCTTTTTAGTAACCTCGACAATGTTAACGCTTTTTTAAACGATTTCAGCCTGTGTTTCTTACCTTAAAACTTTACTTGGTGTGATTTAATTTTATACACTTTCTCTTTCAATGTAATAATCATATTGATAACATGGACGATGATAAGGATGATGATGCTTATGATAAGGAGAATATTCATGTTGGTTACTATGATAAGGATGATGATGATAATGGAAAGGATGCTAACAATCATCATGTTGATGTAATGATAATGACAATTCGATTATGATACTATGATGATGACGACAAGGACGATGATTATCATTAGCTTGATGTGATGATAATGACAATTCCATTATGATGATGATGATATGGATAATGATGATGCCAAGGATGATGATGATAACCATCACGTTGTTGTGATGAGGCCGGATGACAACTCGATTATGATACTATGATGATGACGACAAGGATGATGATAATCATTAGGTTGATGTGATGATAAGGATGATGAGAATGATGATGATGACGATGATGATAAGGATGATGATGATAAGGATGATGATGATGATAAGGATGATGAGAATGATGATGATGACGATGATGATAATGATGATGATGATAAGAATGATGAGAATGATGATGATGATGATGATGATAATGATGATGATGATAAGGATGATAAGGATGATGATGATGAGAATGATGATGATGATAAGGATGATGAGAATGATGATAATGATGATGATGATAATGATGATGATGATAAGGATGATGAGAATGATGATGATGAGAATGATGATGATGATAAGGATGATGAGAATGATGATGATGATGATGATGATAATGATGATGATGATAAGGATGATGAGAATGATGATGATGAGAATGATGATGATGATAAGGATGATGAGAATGATGAGAATGATGATGATGATGATGATGATAATGATGATGATGAGAATGATGAGAATGATGATGATGAGAATGATGATGATGATAAGGATGATGAGAATGATGATAATGATGATGATGATGATGATGATAATGATGATAAGGATGATGAGAATGATGATGATGATAATGATGATGATGATGAGAATGATGATAATGATGATGATGATCTGTCTATTTGTATCACTATTTTTATTTATTCTATTCTTTTTCATATCACTCAATATCTCACATAAATGCTTACGTTATTAACACTACAATCCGTTCGTTTAAATCATTTAACCTAATATGCACCGTCTTGATACTTACTTTCTGCTAGCAGGATACACTGAGATAGTCGATGGAGAACCACTGACGGTAAATACCGACATGGCAACAGTAGTCAAAGCAATGGCGGCACCTGACTCTGGTCTAGATATACGAGACAGAATGTGGTTGAAGATTACCATCCCTAACGCATTTATAGGTATGATGACTTGAATCATTTACTGTGTACGATGGATTGAGTGGGGATATCCAAATTTTATTATCATTATCAACACTCTCGTCACTATTATCGTTAAATATTACCATCTTTAATACATTTAATGATGATAATGATGATAATAGTAATAGTCATCACCATCATCATCACTATCATCTTCATCATCATCATCAGCCACAATATTATCTATATAATAGTAACCTATATTTCTTACTGTTTAGGTTCTGATGTAGTAGACTGGCTCTACACACATGTCGAAGGGTTTGCTGATAGACGAGAAGCAAGAAAATATAGTTGTAACCTGTTAAAGGTAACAGTGATTATCAAATAAAGTCAATTGATTATTCTCGAACATATGATCAGTAATTCTAGAACGTTTGATCAATCACTTATTTCATTCTCTATTGATTCGTGGTTTTTCATTTAATATTTTCAACCGTTTAGTTCCTAAGTGTTTGATCAATTGTTCTCGAACATTAATGATCAATGATTCTAAGATGATCAATGATTCCAAGATGATCAATAATTCTAGAACGTTTTTGATCAATCATTTAAACACGTTCTTCTTTCTCACAGGCTGGATACATTCGACACACAGTAAATAAGATAACCTTCTCCGAGCAGTGCTACTATGTATTTGGAGATCTTTGTGGAAGTAAGTTCTCTTCTTTCACCAACCCATTACACTTTGTATCGTTCATAAACACGTTTGTGGAGGACTCGACGCCTTTGTTGATTTGATTTTATGACATGATTTACAACAACAACTTGCTTTGCCAACAGTTCTTTCGACATTTACTTTTTTTTCGAAGTAGTATAGTATGAGAGTAGATTTCGTGCTTTTTTACTTCCGGTGCTTTTTTACTTCCGGTACAACCTTTTTCGTTAACTCGAAGATTTCGTGACAAACTTCATCGTGACTCTTCAATGTGATTGGAAGATTGCATTACCCTGCCCTTATATGGTAAGATATTTTTTAGTGACACTCATACGCAGTCTACTCTATGCTAACTACTTTACTTTAAACTTTGAAATTCTGGAGTAATGGTTATGACAAGGGTGAGGGGTAACGCAATATTGACACTTGACAG
This sequence comes from Metridium senile, assembly GCA_949775045.1. Classification (NCBI taxonomy): domain Eukaryota; kingdom Metazoa; phylum Cnidaria; class Anthozoa; order Actiniaria; family Metridiidae; genus Metridium; species Metridium senile. The sequence continues at coordinate 4,859,999 of OX459103.1, read as the reverse complement.
TACGGGATTTCTCCTCGGGACGGTACGGGAGTTTCTCTCGGGACAGTACGGGATTTGTCAGGAATGGAAAAATACAGATTTTCTCATTGAACATTGCGAGATTTTCGCACGGGACTACGGGATTTTTTCACAGTTACAGCGGTGTGTCTCGGCGCAGTCAATGTCGTAGTTACGTTATTTTTGACAGTACGGGATGCATTTACGGAATAGCCAAGTTACAGGATTTCAAGTCGGTAGTGTTACTCCGATCCCTTGATTAACAAACTCTGACATAAAGACGTTCATAATATGTGTTTTTAAACTGTACCGTGTAATTCATCTACTTAAAACTAAAAACTATCACTTCATCACTACTAATTATTAAATTAATATTAATGTTATAACTAATGTATTGCTTTTCAGATATGGCGGCATTAAGTCTGACAATACATGAGCACGAGGGTGACCAAGACACCCTAGGTCCCCTCCCCCCACAGCAACAAGCAATACCATGGTTGACAGGGGGACCACCAGCGTACGGCTACCACCAGATGCCTCCTTATCCACACCCACATGCACCTCCCATGCCAGTCGACTCTAAGCAAATGGGCTACGCTCACTCGTTCTACAGCGGCACCAGCCAACATAGCGGTAGCCAGAGTCCACACAGTGGGAGCGGGAGCTCTAAGCGTGGTAGCGAACGCCAGGGTGATGACCATAGAAGCAGTGGAGGAAGCAGCAGTGAACGTAGTGGTAGCAGCAAAGGAAATCAGAGTGTTCGGAGTGAGGTAACGGCACCCCCTTCTGTCATGTCCCCGTCGGCGCCACGCCCGTTGGACCAGGTCCCCGAAAGCGTAGCATCAAGCAGGAATAGTTTTCGAATGGCTATGACGAATCCCTGTGAATATTTTGTGGATGTCATGTGACGAAGTTTGTTTGTTTATATCTACTTGTAATAACGACACGGCTCACTACCTATCAATTAGGATACAAGATGAATTACAGTAGACTGGCCAACGACAAAGAATGGAAGAAATGAAAGGAAAGTGAATGAAATGTCATCGCTGCCCGCACTGTAGTGGCAAGGATCGTGCACAGTGGTAAGAAGCTAGTACGAGGTAAAAGTCGATATCCGACGACAATGTTAAGGATTGCCCACGAAAATTTGGTTAAGGGACACTTCTCTGCCAGCTTCTGTAAGGAGGTAGCTCCTAAGTTTTAACTGGTTTTGGAAGTTTTTAGAACTTGTAAATGCACATAGACAGAATCATTATTTGGAACTTGTTTAACTGGTTTGAGAAGCTCTGCATGAAACTGGTTTGAAACCTGTTGGGAACTAGTTTGAAACCTGTTTGGAAACTGGTTTGTTTCAAAAGGGAATATATAACGAACATAGAGTACGTACAGAAATCACTTTGGGACAAAGCAAGACTGTTTGAATGGACCAGAAGGATGAAAGCTATATAGGTGAATCAATTATTAAATATAAGCTAGTGCATTTGTTTTTATCAATAGACATTGTAAATAGGAAATATCATGGTTGTGTACATTGTTTTAGTTCTTAAGAATCAATAGTGAATTTTATTGGGGCTATATGACGTCATTTTAATTTTTTATTTGTCATGAAAGGAAACTAGCCGAACATAATCCAGTTTCGATTCTCATGTTGAAAAATCCATATTTTATCAAGTTTAATCCATGAGAAGTGCGACGTCGAAAGAAGGGACCCGCGCACGTGGCTCAACAATGTAGATAATTCTTCTGACGGCATCAAACTACGTAAACAATTATGCTTACGTAGCTGTAAGCGTAGTTGAACTACGTCAACGACGCGCGTCGAGAATTCTACGTTATCGAGCTACGTAAACGCTAAGATTGCTCAAACTTTCTTATAAAGGACGGATCATTAGATAATTCAGTGATGTGGGGTAACGAGATTCCCCCAAAAACGTATCGAGCACAGCTTTAACTTTTTTTTTTAAAAAAAAAACCTTGCAAAGCTCAAAAAAATCAAAAGAAAAAAATATCACCGAAATATTGCCCAAAACTTTCCATCAAATATCTAATGGTCCGTCCCAAAGCCCTATTAGCAAATTAGTACCAAAAATATCAATATAGGACAAGAATGCATCAGGATGCTTTGAGTGAATGTAGTATTATGCTGTAGATAAAAAAGGAGTTTATTCCCATGTAGTTGGTGTTGTGTTATTTCGCGTAACGTTACTGCCTAAAATATCGTCTAGTCTTGCGTAAGCGTTAGTTTATTCCCATGCAGTTTGTGTTGTGTTATTTCATGTTACGTTACTGACTAAAATATCGTCAGGTCTTGCGTAAGCGTTAGTTTATTCCCATGTAGTTTGTGTTGTGTTATTTCAAGTAACGTTACTAAAATATATCGCCAGGTCTTGCGTAAATGTATGGATCGCCAGGTCTTGCGTAAAAGTATGGACCATTACGTGCGCGCGTGTTTAACTCGAAGGTACTAGCTCTGATAGAAAGTTCACGTGTGATAGAGCGCTATATCCATGAAATAAAATCAAATTGCTATGGTTTAATAGTTCTTATTTAGTGACTATAAGTCACCATCAAAGACAAGTAGAGTTGTATTAGAATAACTTTATAGGGCATTGTGGCGCATTTTGAAAATAAAGTTCTTTTCAGATGCATTTTAAAACATATTTACGCCCGAGAACCTCAACTCTATTGTTATAATAAGGTATTTTTTCCTTTTGTATTTGAAGTTTTTGGTTGAGTGATAGTGACTAAATAGAAACTATTAGGTGGGTAGTAATTTGTTTAATTTCATGGTTTTAGTGTTTTCGCTCTATCTGAAATGTGCTGAAACTTATATTAAATATGTTAATAAATAGAATTGCGAGAAGGATTGTCATAATTTTTTACTTATTTGAATATTTCGGTCTTTCTCCAAAACAGCTGTATGCCCGAATAAATATACACCTATTTCAAAAATCGTAGTCGCAATCAAAGCTAGTCCACACTCTGAAGCCAACAAAGGATGTTGGTATTTCTACTCTTGTTATCGATATATTTTAATTGCACGTGTTTGTGTTCTATGAACATAACAAGTTTTGCAGTGATAGATGATGAAACAAATATTTATACAAAATCACGTAATTAATCACACATTCAGTTCATATTACCGACATCCTTTGCAAGCTTTAGAGTGTGGACTGTAGCTTCGACTGCGACAACGATTTTTGAAATAAGTGTATAAACTGTTACACTGGGAACAGACAATATTACCCAAGGATACACTACGATAAAGAGGATACACTACGATAAAGAGGATACACCAGGCATACACAGAAGAAAACACCCGACACAGAAATAAATAAAATAGGTCACTTTTGTTTAACGTTTCCCTGATCTTAGAACCAGACACGAGCCAGTGCCCTACTGATTGGGGAGACCCACACTCACTACCCATACTGATAGAATATTTTAGCACACAGCTCTGCTCAAATGTTGATTGCTTACACACACGTGTCCTACCAATTGGGGAGACTCAGACCCACACTCACTACCCCTACATAGAATATTTTATAGCACACAGCTCTGCTCACATGTTGATTGTTTACACACAAGTGTCCTACCAATTGGGGAGACTCAGACCCACACTCACTATCCCTACATAGAATATTTTATAGCACACAGCTCTGCTCACATGTTGATTGTTTACACACAAGTGTCCTACCAACTGGGGAGACTTAGACCCACACTCACTATCCCTACATCAAATATGTATATCTCAATTTTATAGCCAGACACAAGTGTCCTACTAATGGATAGACTCAGACTCAGACCCACACTCACTACCCCTACATAGAATATTTTAGCACACAACTCTGCTCACATGTTGATTGTTTACACACAAGTGTCCTACCAACTGGGGAGACTTAGACCCACACTCACTACCCCTACATAGAATATTTTAGCACACAGCTCTGCTCACATGTTGATTGCTTACACACAAGTGTCCTACCAATTGGGGAGACTCAGACCCACACTACCCCTACATAGAATATTTTAGCACTCAACTTTGCTCACATGTTGAACCTGACCACAGCACCAATCCCCGTCGCTTTCAATCTCTCTCGACCAATCAAGGAGCGTGTGCCATGCAGAAGAAATTCGTAATGACACAAGAGAGAGCCCTCGCAATGAGGTTGGATTGAAAGCAAAAAATCGTTCCCAATCTCTCCCGGACACACAGAATGCCTGACTGTAAGCAAAATGCCGCGAAATTTTAAAAGATTAAAAAGTGAATATACATTGGAAATAATTTATTTATTTTTTGAAAATAAATTAATTCTATTTTAAACAATATAAAATTCTTATTGTGCAATCGACAATGGCTTATTCGTTCTAGAACAATTTATCTCGACTGGAAGTTTACTAGGATGATTTTCATATATTTGTGATATTCGTAGTATTACATACTATAGCGGCTGATTCACACGATCGTTGGAATTTTTTAGCGATTCTATGAAATAATTCAACCTTACAAACAAACAAAACAAACAGATAAAAAAACGGATAAACATACAAACGGATAAATAGGTAATCAAACAGACAAACAAACAAATGTATGGTAGCAATCAAACGCGGAGACAAAAGCAACAAATGCAAACAAAAACGTACTGACAAGATAGAAAACTAAACGGACAGACAGACAAACAAACAACAAATAAACAAACAGACAGGCAATCAAGCCATAAATACATACACTTATTTCAAAAAACGTTTACAGAGTGAAGGGTGAACGGCGATTGCACGACCGAAAGGAGTTGTGGTTACCATACAACATATCCTAGTGTTTTTCTGGATTGCTAAGCACAGTTTCATCCATTTTAAGCTCTTCTTTACTATATGGAGCTGGCGTTGTGCTGTAAATTCGTTTTCTGCCACAAAAATGGCATCAATATCAAGGACCCGCAGTTCCTTTCGGTAGTGCAATCGCCGTTCGCCGTTCGCCATTCACCCCGTCAACCATTTTTGAAATAAGTGTACATACATACACAGATAAACAGGCAAACAACCAAGACCAACTGACGGACAAAAATATTAAACAATTTTAAATATTTCCTGTCAATAGTTACTTATTTTTTTACAAATAAACTATACGACATCCAAGCAAGGTATCGTTGCCGAAAAAAACAAACATTTTCTATTGAGTCCTCCACAACGCAGTGACCTAAAGACCACAGAATAATGTACTTCAAAATTCAAATATAAAGCTGTGGGCTATTCTAGCCTGCGTAAACAGACCCTTGTTAGCGCTCAAACCGTCTCCCGAGAACGCAGGCTAGGGCTATTCAAGCACTGTGATTTTAATGTGACGCTAAGTAAAGCGACATTATAATATAGATTCTCTTTTGATTAGTCATGCAGTTAGTACTACATGACTCTTACAACAATAGTCCCCTTCACAGTTCCCTGCGCCATCTTGAAAGGTAGCTGGGCAATTCCATCGAAGCGAGACGAACATTGAGCTTGCAATGATAGAGACCTTTTAACACGTTGCCGGACAATTATTCACTTGTCTCTATCATTGCAAGCTCAACGATCGTCTCGCTGGACGATGCAAAGGCCTGGCTACCTTTCAAGATGATGCAGAGAACTGTGAAGGGAACTATTCAAACTCCCAAGTCCACAGTTCCTGATCTTGATTTTACCAAGAGCATTTTGCAGGTTTAACCATTCCATCCCCCAAAAGCCAGCTATAAATAGGCTAGTGAGACCAGCTCTTTTTTAAGTACCACTCCAAGTCCCGAGTCCCAAGATCCTGGTTTTGATTTTCCCGATAGTATTATGTGGGTTCTAGTTTAATAAGTAACGCAGTAAGCGCAATCAGTCCTTTTTCCTCCAAATACCATTCCAAGTCCCGAGTCTCAAGATCCTGGTTTTGATTTTCCAAATAGTATTATGTGGGTTCTAACAAGTAACGCAGTAAGCGCAATCAGTCCTTTTTCCTCCAAATACCACTCCAAGTCCCGAGTCCCAAGATCCTGGTATTGATTTTCCAAATAGTATTATGTGGGTTCTAGTTTAATAAGTAACGCAGTAAGCGCAATCAGTCCTTTTTCCTCCAAATACCATTCCAAGTCCCGAGTCTCAAGATCCTGGTTTTGATTTTCCAAATAGTATTATGTGGGCTCTAGTTTAATAAGTAACGCAGTAAGCGCAATCAGTCCTTTTTCCTCTAAATACCATTCCAATTCCTGTGTGCCCAGATTCTGGTCTGATAATGCTTCGTTTGTATCTTGTGTGCAGCAGGAGGGCCGCCCTGTGTTATAGGACCCAGGCCTCACGCAGACACGGAAAGCGACCCGAGCTTCGTACGTTTCTCCTGTTGTTACGTCACGGTATCTAATGATGACGTCAATACACATCAGTTAGAATTATTAGAATTATAAGAATGACAATGTACATGTAATTTTCTATTTGTAAATTGTAATCTCTTTCAAATTCTAGGTGCAATAAAAACGTTGTTGTTGTTGATGATGATTGCGTTGTTAATGATGATGATGATAATGTTTTGATGAAGATTAATGATATTTTGTGGATGATGTTGATGATGATGATGATAATGATGGCGATTGCGTTGATGATAATGATGGTGATAAATAAATGATAGTGTTGTTGATGATGATGATGATTGTGTTGTTTGTTGATGATGATGATGATGATGATAATGGTGGTGATTGCGTTGATGATAATGATAGTATTGCCTGATGATGATGATGATAAATAAATGATAGTGTTGTTGTTCATGATAATGACGATGAAGATGATCATGGTGATTGCGTTGGTGATAATGATAGTGTTGTTGATGATGATGATAAAGATGGTGCCATTGATAATGATAATGTTGTTGTTGATGATGATGATGACAGTGGTGGTGGTTAAATGGTCATACTGATTAAGATGAATAAAATCATCCAAAATTATACAATAATAATAAAATAAAACAGCATAATATATATATATATATATAAGGTTAACAAAAATTATACAAATATATAATGAACAGTTAAACTCGCAAATTAGATTTTCATAAGAGAAAAGTGTTAAACGCTTAGATTATATACATTAACTTAGCCTCCTCCGCAGGTGTCTCCGCTCTGTTTTCTTTTATTGGGCTTCCTGTCTCGAGTGACCGGGACCAATCCCCCTCGGTCAAATGACAAAGGGACCCCATGAGACCAAAGGGAAAGGAAAGGGTTGCCTGCGGTGGAGGCTAACATTAACTATATTTCATGTGAATGTGTTTCAGTAAATCATTCAAAATGGTCACTTTTAAAACGAACCCTTCGCAATTCAAGATTTAAATTTATAATACAGTCGCTCGAAATAATGCAGTCGTTTGACTCTAAAAGTAACACAAAAATATATTGTTTATCGTTCCCATTCATGCACTGCAAAACAAAGACAAAATGTACCATTCGTGCACCGAATCAAAATATGCCGAAAATATAAAAGTAGGGAGAACTCAAATTTTTTTAGTATTTTTTGATTTCTACCAAGTCGCATAGGAAACATTGTTTTGGACTTATAATTTTCTAAAAAAATCCAGCCTGTGTACAGCCGCCCCCACCCCTCCCCCTATGGGGAGAAACGGGGACCCGGATGTACACAAGCTAAAAAAATCGATCGTGTTTGAAAATGACAACGAGGTTTGTCATTCACAGGGTTCGTGCTGATGTCAGTAAACAAAATCTAAGGAGTTTTCAAGGACCAAAAAGTAATTTTTAAGCACTTTTTGCGACAACTTTGATATACGAAAGTTTACGAATTTACAAAAATGATGTACAATACTAGAATTTTACTTAACTTTAATTTGCAATACTAGAATTTTTATCCTATTTTGGCTAAAATTAAGGAGTTTTTAAGGAGTTTTTGCTGATTTTCTAAAATTCAAGGGCTTTTCAAGTGCCCTTAAAAACGTAAATCAAATCTAAGGAGTTTTCAAGTAGTTTAAGGAGTAGCACGAACCCTGATTCAGAAACAATGTAGTGATTTATATTGATCGCCATATTTTGATTCGGAATTTATATAGTTATAATAATAATTTAAAGAAACTCTGTTATACATAATAAATCAAATTGTTAAAATATACTTTTATAGATAAACCTACTTGCAAGAACGTTGTCATACAAAAAAGAACATTTGTAGTTTAGTGGATTATGAATAGATCAAAAATACAAAAGAAAGAGTTCTGCTTCAATGATCTTCTTTTGTACTTTTAATTTATTTCAAATCCACTAAACTACAAATGTTCTTTTTTGTATGACAACGTTCTTGCAAGTAGGTGTATAGACTATCAAGCTTGTAAAGTTAAAACAAAACTATATTATATGTAAAAATGAATTTTTGTTGAATTAAAATCTTTGCAAAATGATTGTTATGAATAATTGTTTGTGTTATCAAGCGGATGAATTTACTGAAAGATTCTCGGCCACATTTTCATAACATTACGACTGACTCGGGAAATTACCGAGTGGCTCTAACCGAGTGATTATCGATATCAACAACTCTAATCGAGTGGTTATTGATATAAGCATCTCTAACCGAGTGATTATCGACGATAGAAACATTTCTAACCGAGTGATTATCGGTAGAAACATCTTCATACCGAGTAGCTTCAGAGTATTATAATGACCCAAAATACCCAGTTATATTAATCGCATCATAACAATGCCGATTAATTATCGATTACTTACTGGAAAGCCGACATCCTTGTCGTGCATGTCACACACATGACTGTCGGTGACATAACCAGTCTAGGAACATCGTTTTCTTTGTTAGAATTTGACTTTGATCGACGTCTGTTTTGACCAGTATCTGGCATGGGTAGATCACCAGCGTCTAATATTCTTCTTATTTTACCGATCTGTGTCCCGTAAAACGCTACATGCCACTTATCGAGAACTTGTAAGGATTTAATTCGTGGTGGGAGCCTGAGAACAAACAGGACAGGTTTGTCAATGATAACAGGAAGTAAAGGTGATGATCCTAGGGGGCCATTCGACTGGGTTGGGATGTAGTAGATCAAGCACGAGAAAGAGGATCGAGTGGGTGTCCCAAATGGGACCGGACACATCCTTTAGCGAAACAATAACCCTTATTTTCTATTAAGGACCGGACAACCCCTAACACCTTAATTTGCAATTGGGACACCCCTTGACAAATTTCGTCCCTGGTAATATATTTGAATAATAACCAATACAGGGTTCGTGCTGATGTCAGTAAACAAAATTTAAGCGGGAGTTTTCAAGGACCAAAAAGTAATTTTTAAGCGCTTTTTGCGACAACTTTGATATACGAAAACTTACGAATTTACGAAAATGATGTACAATACTAGAATTTTTACTTAACTTTAATTTGCAATACTAGAATTTTTACCCTACTATAGCTAGAATTAAGGAGTTTTTAAAGAGTTTTTGCTGGTTTTCTAAAATTCAAGGGCTTTTCAAGTGCCCTTAAAAACGTAAATCAAATCTAAGGAGTATTCAAGGAGTTTAAGGAGTAGCACGAACCCTGCAATACTACTGCCTGCATGAAGTAGTTACCCTATAATAATTAAAGTGACTATATTTACCCTAATCCAAACTGGCACCACCCCAAAGGCTGCGCATATCTTCGTGCAGGATCACCGCTGGCCTCGTACTGTTTTTCACCACGAGCTTCATGACAAGCTTGACAGTAACACGAGTTGAGTTTTGACTCTTGACTGAAATAACCATCTAAACAAACGACAATCGTAGATTACTCGTTATTGAAAAATGATGATGATGATGGTAATTATGATGATGGTAATTATGATGGTAATTATGAAGATGATGGTAATTATGATGATGATGGTAATTATGAAGATGATGGTAATTATGATGATGATGATGATGGTTATTATGATGATGATGGTTATTATGATGATGATGGTTATGATGATGATGATGATGATGGTTATTATGATGATGATGATGGTAATTATGATGATGATGATGATGGTTATTATGATGATGATGGTTATTATGATGATGATGGTAATTATGATGATGATGGTAATTATGATGATGATGGTAATTATGATGATGATGGTTATTATGATGATGATGGTAATTATGATGATGATGATGGTTATTATAATGATGATGGTAATTATGATGATGATGGTAATTATGATGATGATGGTTATTATGATGATGATGGTAATTATGAAGATGATGGTTATTATGATGATGATGGTTATTATGATGATGATGGTTATTATGACGATGATGATGATGATGGTTATTATGATGATGATGGTTATTATGATGATGATGATGGTAATTATGATGATGATGGAAATTATTATGATGATGATGGTAATTATGATTATGAAGATGATGGTTATTATGATAATGATGGTTATTATGATGATGATGGTAATTATGATGATGATGGTAATTTGATGATGATGGTTATTATGATGATGATGGTAATTATGATGACGATGATGATGGTGATAGCAAAGATGATAGTGATGCTAAAAATGATAATGTTGACAATAATGATCATTATATAAATGATAACGATATAATAATTATAATGTCCACTGATGATCAAGATGATGATGATGATGATGATAATGATGATGATAATGATCAGATAATATCACTGGTAACAAGTCAAGCCAACTCATCTGACTTATTTAGATCTATGGAGAACATTAACATTACAGAAATTATCCTGGTAAGATAAAGGTTACAGTAATTTCCAGGTAAGATAACCAGTTAAGATAAAGATTACCTGGTAAAGCTAGCGTGGATCTAAACCGTTCACAAAGTAGTTTATAATCACATGGTACTTTATTCTGTTGCTCCAATCTCTCAGCTGGTTTATTCTCATGGCTCATCTCACACGGGCTGACTTGGTCAGCGGTCGGAACCATACATATCTCCTGGCAACTGCCGTAAAGGTCAACCACTACGTATCGTTTCAATGGTAACGCCTCAGCAACCACGCCTTCGTCTTTACCGTTGATAAAGATGTGGAGCCTGGAATCTTTGTCTATTAGCATGCCTATGGTGTCACCTACATTGAGTTGGTCAAATCCAGGCTCAAGACCTTCAAATACCTATAGGTTGGACGAAAAATACATGAATGGATGGATGAATGAATGGATAAATGGTTGAATAAATTAGTCGGTCAAATCCAGGCTCTAGACCTTCAACCCGAAACCGCCAACCCTTTCAACATGTTGAAACATGTTGAAGCAATTTTTTATAAGTGCAAAGTATATGAGACACCCCAACAAACGACCTACCTTGTTGCCGTTGATGTACACTGCATTATTGACAACTATCCATGGACAGATCTTCATACAATTAGACATGGAGGAGAGATTGAGAGAGCCTGGGGTTTGGTCTGTAATACCCATCATCAGCGACCCTGACCATCGGATGTCCAACTTGGTTATACGAATCTAGAAGACAACAATAGATAACAATGCAACAAAAAAAACATGCTTACAACTTTTCACCACATAATGATATTAACATGATAACAATGATGATGATAACAATGATAATAATGCTAATGTTTATGTTGATAGCAATGATGCCGATAATAATAATAATGACGTTCATATCAATGATGATGATAATGATGATAATAATGATGATAATAATAATGATGATGATAATGATGATACTGATGATGATGACGATAACAAAATAATGACGATATTATTAACAATGATGATGATAACAATGATAATAATGCTAATGTTTATGTTGATAGCAATGATACCGATAATAATAATAATGACGTTCATATCAATGATGATGATAATGATGATAATAATGATGATAATAATAATGATGATGATGATGATGATATTGATGATACTGATGATGATGACGATAACAAAATAATGACGATATTAATGATCACAATGATAATAGTAACAATTATACTGCTTATCTATTTCTACCAGTAATACCATATATATGGAGTACCTGAAATAGTATTCTACTGCTAATCTATTTGTACCAGTAAACAATGCCATATAATACCTGAAATAGTTCATTATCATGTAATGGTCCATCACAGATCACAACACCATGGTTATAACTGGCAACACGACGAGCCAGCATACGCTTGTTGTCCAGTCGAACATGTTGTCCACAGTTACGAGTAAATACATGTCTAAACAAACAAACAAACAAAAAATTAGCATAGGAAATCGCACGATCTTGAGTACAATTCGTAATTAATAGGTAAGAGTGATGTTTTGAAAGTTACTAAATTGGACGAGTCTTTTAGGCGAGTCCAATTTGATAACTTTCAAAACATCACGAGTATCTATTATTACAAATTGTACGAAAAGATTGTGCGATTTTTTATTTATAATATACTGAAAAACTAATTGATACTCTGCAGAGTACAATTTACGATTTAATTGTACTCTTGTCCAATCAGAATCAAGTAATTTTGTACAGTGTATTATAAATAAGCTAATGAATATTCAAATAAACAAACAAATGTATAATCACAGCACAGATAAGGAAAACTATTAATAACAGAATTAATTAACAAAATGTCCTACCCTGACGTTTCTTGACAGTCATTGCTTTCTGATGTCTGAAATGACAATAACAAGTAGTGGAGTTAACAAGAAATAAACCCTGGCATTAGTTAAGACATGAAATACGTCTTCTGTGTTTTCACACGCTTATGAAAACCGAGATGCGTTTGGGAGAATTCAAGAGCACATCAGTCCAAACACGAGATATCAATATATTCATTCAATCAGCTACGCTCACTGAGTAATATTACAAATATCAAATAGTACAAAAAGTGCTAATCAAAAAACAATAGTTAACATTTAGAATTATAATAGAGTTTCACTACTCATGTATAATAATAATAATAATAATATTAATATTAATAATAATAATAATAATAATAATAATAATAATAATAATAATAATAATAATAGTGATGATGATGATGATGATGATGATGATGATGATGATCTATACACGATGGTTTGTATACAGCATGGCTGATGTGGTTGTGTGTATGTACAATTGTACAATAGATGTTACAATTTACAGTCTATTCCCAATGGACTTAGCTTGTATTATTTAGGTATTTATTAAGGTACAAGATAGTATGGGGGCTCCCATCTATTAGTGTAATGGGGGAGGGGGGAGTCGGCAATATTGAGGAGGGGGTGTCACATTATTTTTGGAAGCTATATAGGGGGGTTGTTACTAATTGTATGCAGCTTTAGTAATAAGCTGGACAAATAGAGGGGGGGTGATGACATTTTTGCCAACCAGGAAGATTGGGGGGGGGGGGGGGGGTAATATTAAGAAAAGACAACAGGTGATTTTGCTGATCCCCAAACCTCCCCCCTCCCCCCTCCCCATACACTAATAAATGAAAGTCCCTTAATACACACCATAGGTTCCAAGGCTTGGTCATTTTCAATATTATTTCCTGGACCAGAACACGTTTGATCTGAACACATACAAACCATACAAAATTAATTATAAAACAAGCAAAATTATAGTCTCCCTTGCAGCAGTTTTTAATTAATCATCATACAAGCAAAATTATAGTCTTCCTTGCAGCAGTTTTTAATTAATCATCATACAAGCAAAATTATAGTCTTCCTTGCAGAATGTTTTAGTGTTGGGCTTCCTGTATCCAACTAAAAACAACTTCAAGGGTGCAAAAAAAAAACTAGCAAAATTATAAATAGATTATTTTTGATTTTATAATTATAGTACATACCTGTTTTACTGATAATAGTAACAGTTTCTACAGCACCATAAAGATCCACCAGACCAAAAACCATCTACACAAAATAAGAATAAAATAAAATATCTACTGTATTCCTTCAGGTAACAAAGACCATCAACACAAAAACAGAATAATTTGATGCAAATGAACAAAACATATTATTTGAATTCATTTTGCATTAGATTTGGCGCATGTGTGATGCGACGTTTGAACTAGGCCTAAGTGGGCCATCACAGCAAACACCATAGGTTAACATAAATATATAAAAGAACATGGGACAGTGATTGTTTCAGAAGTTCATTATAACATACCCGTGGTACATCTGTGGCTGCCACGCCCTGGTCATTACCATTGACATAGATATGGAGAGTAGCATCTCTCCTTCTTTGAAGACCAATACGAGTTCCTACCTGGAAATAACCATTAAAATGAAATCAATGATGATGTTGATGATAACGTTGATTATGATGATGATATTTATGATGACGATGACAATGCTGATGATTAAAATTATTTTCATATCATAATTACAATTTACCTGTAATCGATCAAGACTTGAACCATAATTTTCTTTCACCGTCATGCCATCCTTAAGAATGCGTGACTCCACCATCAACCAAGTACCATCACGCAACTGATCAGCAGAGCTAGGTACATTAGACATTGGTAGTAGACATGACGTCACTCCAACAGCTAACGACCCTGACCAACGTGTACTCACTTTATCTACTTCGATCTAAACACCCAATAAGTCAGTCAGTCAGTAAGTCAGTCAGTAAGTCAGTTCATTAGTTTTCATTCATTCATTAGATTTCATTCATTAGTTCTTGCATTAGTCATGCATGCATACATCTATCGGTTCATCCATTTATTCATTCATCCATTTATATATTTATTCATCTATCCATTTATTCATCCATAGATTAATCCATCCATCCATCCATCCATAGATTCGTCCATCCATCCATTTATTCATTAATCCATCCATTCATTCATTTTTTCATCCATCCATTTATTCATTCACCCTTTTATTCATTTATTCATTCATTTATTCATTCATCCATTTGTTCATCCATTTATTCATCCATCTATCCATTCATTTATTCATTCATCCATTTGTTCATCCATTTATTCATCCATCCATCCATTCATTTATTCATTCATTTATCCACCCATTTCCCTATACTTATACATAATAATAATAATGATAATGTGATATTGAAATACATAAGACAAATAATTTTATTCCTAAAAGATTTGCATTGCGCCCAAACTAACATAGCAACCGTGAGCTGATTTTGTCTATATCATCATGAATGTCTTATCTTAGAGCCCTACTGAAAATTGCCATTGTGAGTAGGTTTCCTCGTCAAATATTAGTAAAGGAAATTACACCATTCGAGAGGAATTAATGAAAAATACCGCACGTATTTGGTGAAAGCACATATTTGATGAGGGCTTGACAATTGCTATTCTGCCTCCTTCATCAAATACAAGTAGTATTTTTCATAAATTCTTCAAGAAATAAGGTGGAATTTCCTATTAATAACACATCTACATAAATACGAGTCTCCGATGAAAAAAAGTAGAAAATAAACACAAACACACACAAGTATTATCATTATAATTATCCTGTTCACTTACCTCAAATATCTCATCATCCCTCAGTGGTTTGGCACTGAACAACAATCCATCACTGAAGCCTTTGATCCTATTAGCTGTCCAACCACCATGTACCAATGTTATGCTATGACCGCAACAGGGATGAAATGTACAGGGTGCACAAGCTACAAATAACAAAGAACATAAACTAATGAATATTAATGGAAACTAGGGAGTAAACTAGTGTAGGCAGTGTTTGATACATGATATTTGAAAAAACGTTGTCACCAACTGGCTTCGCGACTAGACCTAAAAGGAGTATGGGTAGAAATCTCTATACAACGGTTTATTTCTTTGCACAGAATGCGAAGGCACATATTCATTAATGTACTCGCTACATATTCCAGCATATTCTTAAGCGTGTGCTAAAATTTTAATGCTTCAGTGATTTTTACCCATACTCCCGCTTGGGCTAGTTGCATAGTCGCGGAGCAGGTTGGCAACAATGTTTTTTTTCAAATGACTGTATATGCTGATAAAATTCAGCCACTCATGTTGTAAATATTACTTACATTGATCTAGTTCATTTTCAGTAGTAGCTGTAGTAGTAACAGTGGTCTGTGTCTCCGTGGAAGTAGTTCCTACTTCTCTTGATGGTCTTCTGGCAAAGTCTTCATCATAGACAGCAAGCTCAACACATCGGCCATACAGGTCAATTATAGCATATACACCTGGAATGAAGTCAATATGGTACAGTATAAGATTTGATGATAAGTAAGATACAAATCATAGGTAATATAATGAAATTTGTAAAAAAAAATGTTGACTTTACTGAGGTTTCGAGCTTTGGCCCTTTGTCGGGGCAAAAGAGTGAGACCGACGAAATGATGATATACAATGATAGCAGTACCTGACGGCACAGACGAAGCAGCTATCCCACAATCCTCTCCATTAATAAAGAAGTGTAATGTACTATCAGACTTTCTCATGATACCCAAGCGATGTCCCTCTTTCAGTTTGTCCAGGTCACAAGCATAACCATTCTGTATGGTAACACCATCCTGTAACACTGACGAGCCAGATAACATCCAGGTATCATGGTCCAGGTCTGTCATGGTCGTAGGGAAGGATAGTTGTGTTGGTTGGATGGCTGTTACTCCTGGTAATTGACAAACATTATTTAGTATGGTAGAAGTTGATTGGGTCCTTATGTACAGTGCCACTACTTCAACCGGCACCACCATCAAACAAAAAAATTGTAGAGGGTTCTCACAGGCTAAGATGTTTATTGTTTATTCCGTTCATTATGAACTTTTTGAACTTATGAAATTATGAACATTTTAAGCAAAAAAATCTAACAACTGTAGAGATTCTATTGTTTGTATTCTCGACTGTGATTGGATAATTATGATTTGGTGACCCTGGTTTCAGCAGACGCACTGCAATATGAATAACATTAGTAAATCAGTCTGTGTTTGAATGACAAGAGTCAAAATAAGACAATTTCCTCCCCCTCCCCCATTATGGTATACACCCATTTCAAAAATCATTGAAGGTGTATCATCATCATGATAACAGTGTCACTCACTAACCTGCTTCTAGAGAACCTGACCATCTATCCACCAATGTCATCACAATAACCTCAAACATCTCGTCATCATCATCATCATCATCATGATAACAGTATCACTCACTAACATGCTTCTAGAGAACTTGACCATCTATCCACCAATGTCATCACAATAACCTCAAACATCTCGTCATCATTATCACCATGGTAACAGTATCACTCACTAACCTGCTTCTAGAGAACCTGACCATCTATCCACCAATGTCATCACGATCACCTCAAACATCTCGTCATCTCTAAGAGGTCTATTACTCATCACTATGGCGTTATTAAACTCTACTAAAGGATTTATCCTAACGGCAGCACGACAATCCTGACTAACAGCAACCTGATCGCCATGTTTCTCACTTAAAGTGAACCAATTGTCATTCGACGATGGTGGTGTGGGAGTTGATTCCTGTGGGGGTGGTACTGGGGTCGATTCTTGTGATGAAGATGTGTCTGGAAAATTAATGTATAAAATTATTAATATTCATCAACTTACTCTATGATTAAGTGTTCCACAATCAATTCTTCCATTATTGTTAAGTGTTGGATGATCAAGTGTTCTGTGATCAAGTACATTCTATCAGTGTTGTACTAACAACCCATCTATCAAAAATAATTAATATTACAGTATTCCGCGATCAATAATCCCCTTCACAGTTCCCTTCGCCATATTGAAAGGTAGCCAGGCCTTTTTCATCGAAGGGAGACAAACGTTGAGCTTGCAATGATAGAGACCTTCTAACACCTCACAGGGCAAATATTCAGATGTCTCTATCATTGCAAACTAACGTTCGTCTCGCTTTGAGGCAAAGGCCTGGCTGCCTTTCAAGATGGGGCAGGGAACTGGGAAGGGTACAATTAGTGTTTCATGATGAAGTATTCTTATTTCAAATGTTCCCTGATAAGACCCCCATAATCAAGTCTTCAATGATCAAGTGTTCCATGATCAAATGCTCCAACAAAACCAAGGAGAATTTATCAGTTGATCAGTAAGCAATATTATAGAATTCATGAATAATTCATGAGAATTTGACAAAAGAAATCTTGGCCATGACAAGTTCTGTAAATCTCTTACAGATTTCGTCCTGATTTGCATAAGTTTCAACTTGAATTTTCTCAGATTTACTTTTATCTTGACAATTTTGATAACATATGAAAAAACTAATGTTGGACTTCCATAAGCACTATACAATATTCACGTCCGATCTGTATGTGATATACAAAGGCTGGTCTTCGACTTGTCGTTGTATATCGCATACAGATTGGCCGGTCATATTGTATATATTACATATACTTACTTATATTTGATGGTTCTTGTGTATCAACCTCAGGAATCTCTTCCCTTGGTCGACCATTGGTTATAGTAGCCTTTGCAGATCTTCCGTACAAATCAAGGAATCCATAGACATTAGAAGGAACATCGTTTGCAGCTTCACCCATATCATCCCCATTCACAAAGAAATGTAATGTACCATCCTCCTTGTATATAACTCCTACTTTATCACCAGCCTGGAATTGTTGATTATCATCATTATCACAATCATTAACATTTTCAAATCATTTATATTACAAAAAGATATTATCCTAGTCATCAATATCAATATCAAAATCACTATCATAGCTATCACTATCTCCATCATCATCATCATTTCTATTGTCATCATCATCATAATTACCTTCATCATTATAATGTTCATTATAATCATAACTAATCATCACCATCATCTTCATCATCATTATCGTTATCATTTTTATTGTTATCATCACCATCATAATCACCTTCATCATCATTATTGTGAAGATTATCATCATCCCTATCATCATCATTACCGTTATCATAAGCATTATTATCAACACAGTACTCCCGTTCTTCCTCGACATTGGTAATTATATTGCTTTTATTTCATAGTTTTAGTATTTTTGCTCTAAAGTGTTTTTACCTTTAAATCATCTAAATTCTTTCCATAGTCTTCTATCACAGTACTCCCGTTCTTCATCATACCACCACCAGACATGATCCATGTTCCACTGCTTAGATTAGTCATTGTGGTTGGTAAATCAAGAACAGCTGGGTTATGTGTAGTAAGCCCTATTTCTAATGACCCTGCCCATTTGTCTACTTGTTGGTCGACATACACCTCAAAGAGTTCTCCTGGTTTTATTGGTCTGTTGGTGAAGATAACAGCATTGTTGAACTCCTCTAAAGCCCTGAAGAGAAAATAAATTGTACATTTTATTACCTTTGGAATCAGAGGGTTTATTGATCTAGTATTTGTTAGTGTTTGACCCTGCCTTCTGAAGTCTTTGAAGAGCTTAGATTGGATGTAATTTGACAAGACAAGATTAGGTCCTAAATATTGCTGCAATTGAGTGTTAATCAAATCAACATAGAAGTGAGGTTCTAAGCTCATTTGGCCAGAGGTTTAATTCTTGTTGCTTTACAAAATGTCAGATTTACAAATCCTAAAGCAAATAGAAAATAACTATAAAAAATATTTTTGTTGTATTTATCTTAAATTGTATAGTAATAATAATTAATTAGTTAATGTATTTTTTTGTTCAAACCTTGGTCTAACGGCTGTTAGAAAGTTATTAGTAATTTTTACAGCAGTTCCACATCTTGGGTGGAAACACAATGGGAAAGGAGTAGCAGCTTCATCTACAGAAACAATGGAATAACACAAAGTAAGAAAGATGGCAAGTTTTGCTTTTTATCAATATATAAATGGCAATATATAAATGGCAAGTAATAACTCAATAATGATAATGATGATGATGATGATGATAATTACAATAGTGATGATAATGGTAATGATGATAATGATGATTATTATAATGTTTTGGTTAATGATGATGATGATAAAGGAAGGAAGGAAGGAAGGAAGGATGGATGGCAAGTAATAACTCAATAATGATAATGATGATGATGATGATAATTACAATAGTGATGATAATGGTAATGATGATTATTATAATGTTTTGGTTAATGATGATGATGATAAAGGAAGGAAGGAAGGATGGAAGGAAGGCAGGAAGGCAGGAAGGCAGGAAGGAAGAAAGGAAGGAAGGAAGGAAGGAAGGAAGGAAGGAAATTAGAATTATGATGGGCTCAGAACCGATAATGAAAATACTAAACACAACGACTTACTACTGGTATTCTCCATGCATGTTGCTCCTTCGTTGTTATCCTCAATGGTCTCTTCTATACTATAACCACATATTGATGCTTTAATAGCTGCACCATATAGATCAACTATACCATAGACCTGTTCAGGAACATCTCTCACAGCTACGCCCATGTCAACACCATTCAAATAGAAGTTTAAACAGCCGCTAGAACTTCTCATGATTCCAATATCATCACCAACCTATAAATATTATAGTTAGATAAGGATGTGATGATGATGATGATAATGATGATGATGACAAATATGATGATGATGATCACAACAATAATGATGATGTTGACAAAAATGATGATGATGATGAAAAAGATGATGATAATGATGACAACAATAATGATGATGGTGACAAAAATGATGATGATGATGACAAAGATGATGATGATTATTATTATTACAGTATATGGGGGTGATAATGATAATGGCGACAATGCTGCTGATGATGATGACAATGCTGCTTGCTGCTTATGATGACAACAATGCTACTGATGATGATGAGGAGGAGGACGATATACTGTTACTGATGATGCCGAAGAACATTATGATGATAATATAATATAGTCGATAGTCATGATATATATGATCATTATCATGACATTAAATAATGATGCTAACAATGCCGAAAATGGTAACGATTATAATAGTGATGATGACATAGTGATGATGAAATCATGATGAAAGAATGATACTGCTAATGACAACGATAATAATGATGATGACAATGCCGAAAATGGTAACGATTATAATAGTGATGATGACATAGTGATGATGAAATCATGATGAAAGAATGATACTGCTAATGACAACGATAATAATGATGCTAACAATGCCGAAAATGGTAACGATTATAATAGTGATGATGACATAGTGATGATGAAATCATGATGAAAGAATGATACTGCTAATGACAACGATAATAATGATGCTAACAATGCCGAAAATGGTAACGATTATAATAGTGATGATGACATAGTGATGATGAAATCATAATGAAAGAATGATACTGCTAATGACAACGATAATAATGATGCTAACAATGCCGAAAATGGTAACGATTATAATAGTGATGATGACATAGTGATGATGAAATCATAATGAAAGAATGATACTGCTAATGACAACAATAATAATGATGCTAACAATGCCGAAAATGGTAAAGATTATAATAGTGATGATGACATAGTCATGATGAAATCATAATGAAAGAATGATACTGCTAATGACAACAATAATAATGATGATGACAATGATGATGAATCATTCTGACAATGATGACTGATACAATTGATGATGACAATAATGTGAGCCGAGCTGTGTGCAAAATATTAAAAGGTAGAGGTAGTGCTAGTGGTATGAGTGTGAGTGAGTCTCCCCGATAAGTAATGCACACTATGTCCAGCTAGAAGATTGAGCCATTAAAAAAGTTATTTAATGTCAATAGTTATGGAAATACTAATGACAATAATTATGATGAAATTGTCTATTCTTTTTACAAATAGAAACTAGCAAGTAAACTAGTATAGGCTGTGTCAGTGTTTGATATAAACGATAGGTAATGTAATGAAATTTGTAACACAATAAAAAATGTTGACTTAACTATAAATAAGTTCTAAGCGGGAAATTCCCGGGGGGTACTCCCTTTGTCCAAGTGGTAGGGGTGATCAGCGTACCTTTTAGGGTTAAAATCTTTCCTGTGTGTACCTTTTAGGGTCCTTTTAGAGTTTTAGCTCAAAAATCAGTTGTAAGGGTCATTTTTACTCTGCTTTATTTTTATCTGTACATACCTTTTACGGTTCGTTTTTAAAACCTCCGCCGACCACCCCTACCACTTGGACAAAGGGAGTACCCCCCGGGTGGAAATTCTTTCTACATACTGTACTCACTTTAATTGATTCCAAGCTCAGTTCACTGTAGTCTTTCTTCACTTCTTTACCATTGACAATGACTGACGTTGCACTCCATATCCATGTACCTGTCGGCATCATTGTCATGGTCGGCGGCAGTACAATATCAACAGGATTATGGGTTGTTACACCTACTTCTAGTGACCCTGCCCATATATCTGTTAGTTTTTCAACTTTAACCTGGAAAAAATTGAGACTTTTAGCCTGGAAAACATTGAGACTTTTAGCCTGACTTTTAGCCTGGAAAACACTGAGACTTTTAGCCTGGAAAACATTGAGACTTTTAGCCTGGAAAACATTGAGACTTTTAGCAAAAGTTATTCAAATTGGGTTGATTATTACCAACCAGGGAGCATACAAACATATCCCAACTGGTAATCCCTTTAAAGTGCTAGTCTTACGAAAATCAAGGTGCAAAATTCGCACTTTTTAAGAATGCTATCCTTAAATATATGCCTAAAAAGGATAGTTACAGAAAATTTATGCAAAAAAAAAACTTTTTTGCACCTAAAAATTGCTGTCAAAAACGCTAAAATTTTGTCCGCCATTACTCGTTCTTGATACTGTTCAGCGGTTGTACATTTTAGTGTGTGACATCATATGCGCAAGACGCTTCTGGTCGCAATACATTCCTTACTAATATTTATATGAAGTAGCGTGCTCTTTTGATGCGAGTTTTATACCATTACCACGCAAAAAAGACGAAAAAAAGTATGGAACACCATCATCAACTACTTCATAGAAGTCTGAAAGTGATTTAGAGCCGTTGGTAAAAAAAAATCAAGAGAAGATTGTGCTATCGAAGAAGAACGTAAGGATATTGTAGATCAACAGCTCGAGTCGAAACTAAAACCAAAAACAGCTACGGGAACCCATGAAATCAATATAAAATCATTAATTGCAATTCATAATCAATTACAAGTTATATCTTTAGTAAGTCTATCAGTATATTTAAGAAATTTATCATGAACTTTTATGTTTATTTTGCGAGTGCAAATATTCTCTGTGTAGTTTACCATGTTTACAACTGTATTGTAAAACATGAAGAGTATAGTCGCTGTATAACGATCATTGTAGGGAAAAGATGTAGGACACTGCATAGCCTGATTGGTGTATTGAATAAGCATTAAAAGACGTTTATTGTGCTAGAATTGTTGTCTTGATTTGTTCGTTTTGTGTTGTAACCGAAGTTACTTCATATATAGTTTGCATGCCGTTGTTCGCCCGTAACCAAATCAGCGTGTACAAAAGTAAGTAATCTATCTAGAGTATTCTAAAAATTATGTAGCTTTTTAATCACAAGTGCAAGCTCTTTCAATTTGTTAATCGTTAAAATCAGTTTTCCATGCACGTTCATGAAGCTAGATAAAATGCCACACTGACAACTCGCAATATGTGCTTACTATTTATACTGGCATCCAAGAGCGTTCATTTCATAAACAAACTCAAAGTTTTCGTCTTTATTTTTTTCTGCGAATTGTTTTATAGTTGTTTAGTTTGTTAATTCTGTAACTTATAATACATATTCTTAGATCAGTAAAACATACGTTATTTGATTTGGAATGATTTCCATTTTGACCTTACGTAGGCTGACATACTCACTAACTCAAAACAAATCCAGTTTCATAACATTTTGGCAGTAAAAAAACTGAGCTCTTTATATCAAAAGGAGTGTAGCGTTTTTGATGAAATAATGAAGACTGATAAAAAACAACAATAAATCTAAATACGAGATACAACAAATGCTTGTCACTTTTGCTTTACGTAGGGCAAGCTTTTATGACAATGATGCATATATAGTTTAGCGCTCTTTACTGATGAGTTTCTTTAGTTCCATTCTTTAGACACTCTCGTTTTACAAATTGCCTTTTGCATCCCTCGATGTAAACATTCCTTGTAAGTTGGTCTCTTTTGAAATAAATCAAGCAGATAATGTCTTTGCGAAAGTTTTCTATTTTTGTGCGGGCAAATCCGATTTGTTCATATTTAGTCTATTGACTGAAATGAATTGAAATTTCGGCGTTATTGTAAGACAAATTCGATCAAACTTGAACAACACATATTGTAGGAGACATGTTTTAGAGTTTGGACGTAAAAATATTCAAGAATCAATGAAACATTTGATGAATTATGACCATCGGACAATATAAATAACAGAGGTTTAGTAGCAATGAACATTCGAGCGTTGCGCATATGACGTCACTTCCTTTAATGACAGGCCGGCTCAGAAGAACGCGATCGATTAATGGCGGACGCAAAGTGCCGAACTTCAGACGCTAAATACAGCAACTTCCCGGACTCGTATGAAAATAAAATTTGAACAGTGATATGACCATCATCTGAAGTTTTAAAAGGTATAATTTTTAGAAATTTTGTCATACTCGTAAGACTAGCACTTTAAAAAAACTCATGAATAATTAAAAAGAAATTTACAAAAGAAATTATGATCATGACAAGTGTTGTATATCCTGATTTGCATAAGTTTTAGCTAGATATACTTTAATCTTGAATTTTTTTTGTAAAATTTGAAGTAATCTAGACATTTCTTAAGTTGTTTACAACATTCACGTCTGTGTTGTATCAGCTATCAATCATGCCCTTCGGCATTGTGATTTATATGCCTTGACAACACGGCCGCTCATGATCATGTTGTAAACATTACATAAAATATGTAGCTGGCTGTAGAAATAGCTACCTTTTTATAATATGGAGTATTTAGAGCTAATTTCCAACTTACCTCGAATAATTTGTCATTTTCAAGTGGTTTATTTGTTAAGACAACAGAATTTTTAAACTCTTCATCTGGGCTCTGTCTCTCTGCTATTCTGCAGTTGTTTGAAAGCTTGACAAGAGATCCGCAATGGGGATGGAAAGCTATTGATGCAGTTGAAGGCTGTGCAGGAACTACATTGAAAAGAATAAATATAGTTATAAAATTCATGAATAATTAATGAGCAATTGACAAAAGAATTCACATCCGTGACAGAGGTTGTATATCCGATACAGATTCCTCCTGATTTGCATAAGTTTGAACTTGAATTTTCTTGGCCAGATTTACTTTTATCTTGACAATTTTAGTAAAATATTAAAGAACTTATGTTGGAGTTTCATAAGTACTATACTATATTTGTGTCCAATCTGTATGAGATATATCGGCCACTCATATTGTATATAGTACTTGTAAAATTCATGAATAATTAATTGAGTCACATGTAGACCAAGTTTGTAAATATCAATACACATGTACAATGCCCATACAGATCTCCCGCTCATATTGTATATATATTACATAAAGATAATATTAATGTATAATAACTATATGCTGGATATTCATAATGTGAATGTTAGTTAGGATATTAGACTAATAGGCTCTTTATCTACCAGACACTATGTTGAGGCCCAGGCAAACGGTTTCAACATCAAACATTGCCATTCAACAAAATCAAATGGATGTTGAAGCCAAAGTTGAAACCGTTTGCCTCGGCCCTTATATTACCACTTGATAATTATGTCTTAAATGGACCAAAAAAGGGCTGATGAGCTAGACATCTTAGTTATGCATGGCTGACCATTATATGAGCTCATTTTCCCTTACATTTACATAATATTCAGTTGAAATATTTAGATTATTTTTTATGAATGTTACTTTAATTATATCATATATATTGTTTATTTTTCTCTCATTTTAAAATATGAACAAGAAAATTTGATAATGTGAATGAGATTTGTCAAAATTTTAGTTTAGAAAATTTGATTGTTTAATTTTTTTAATGTTATTGTGGAAAAAGAAAAGACAAAAAATAATGAAACTTTATTGTAACAACGTATACTTATTTGTATAATAACAAAGTTTGATGGCTATTCTTTGCTATTAATAATAAAATATTTTAAGAGCCATATAAAATAAATATTGATTTATGATTCAAATATATGTTTGCATTGGTCAAACTTGATACAAGAAATTTTACAGCAATTTAGCAGTTCTAACAACATCGTTTTAACAAGGAAAAGCATAATATGGTATTAGAATTTCACCACTAAACATTGTTATGCATACTAAACAATTATCAAGGGATTGTACAAGAATGTATTAAAGGAAAAAAATCAAACCAAGAAGTTGTTGCGTAAATATTTGGAAGTGAAAGAGCGTGCCCATTTTGAATTTTGCTTTCGCAACTCAAGAGCTTACCGTTTGAAGAACTAAACTCCTTGTAGCTAGATACTTCAACACATTTTCCATACAAGTCGATAACAGCGTACAGAACAGGAGGTACATTTGCACAAGCAACACCAAAGTCATTGCCATTGACATAGAAATGTAGACATCCATCGGCTCGACGAGACACACCGACCAAATCACCTTCGCTAAGTTCATCTAAGTCACGACCGTAATTATCTAATATAGTAACACCATCTTTAATCACAGAAACACCTGACATAATCCAGTAGCCGTTCTTCAAGCCAGCAGCGCTGGAGGGAATGTCGATATTACTAGGATTTGCAGTTGTCACTCCGATAGCCATCGATCCCGACCAACTGTTTACGACTCTATCGACTCGAATTTGAAATATTTCGTTTTCTTTTAAAGTGTGTTTGCTGAAGATGAGTCCATGGTTGAATTCCGCGCCTGGGTTTCGCCGTCTTGCTGTTTTGTTGGCGTTTGACATGAAAACAAGACGGCCATGGCGACTGTGAAATTCGCTTGCACCCGCCATGTTTTCTTGTTGTTTTGTGATACCGCTGACCGATTGGTTGCGGTTCATTTAGTACGAGAACGAGGCATTAAATAATTTTTGGAAAAAAATGAAATTTCATTCCACGAATTTCATTCATCTTTTCATCATCATGAATGATCATTATAACTATCAACATTGATGTCACTATGGAGATGATTATAGCCAACACAATCATCATCATCAACTTTGAAATTTTGATTGACAGCAGTAAAAACTAAACAAACAAACATACAACTAAACAACTAAACACACAAACAACCAACCAAATGAGCAAACAAATTTACCTAACACTGTTTTGTTGCTTTATTGGGGTAGAAATTGACAAGGCTTCTATATATCAGTTATTTTTATCTGTGCGTAGGGGTCATTTTCAAAACCTCCGCCAATCACCCCTACCCCTTGAACAAAGGGAGTACCCCCCTGGGATTTGCAATCAATGAGTAAAAATTAAGACAAACCATAAGATTCATGCAATAAATAATGAGACAACAAATATCAATATTTTTTCATATTTTAATATCTCTGTCAAACAAACATGTACAGTTTATATAAGACTGAAAGCTATGTTGATTACCAGTTACTAACCATAAAAAACAGCAATGCAATCAAAAAACTGACAAATATGTCTGTACCAACTACACAAACACTGATCTTTCTTAATGTGAAGTATTTTATATTCCCTGCATACAGATATACAATGCCTCCTGAAAAATCCACTGCAGATATAGGATTTTCATCCAGTAAAGCTTACTTAAAGCAGTAAATTCACGGCCATCTATCAAAGCTTCAATACTCAAGACTTTAAGTCAAAGTATTAACAGCTTACTGCTGCTAAATAACAGATAAAGTTCCAGGCACAAAAGCTATGAGCAAAGCCATGTTTTTTTCACGAAAGACAACTTGAAAACCAAGAGATCTTTTTTAATCCTGACTTTAAGTCAAAGTATTAACAACTTACTGCTGCTAAATAACAGATAAAGTTCCAGGCACAAAAGCTATGAGCAAAGCCATGTTTTTTTTTCACGAAAGACAACTTGAAAACCAAGAGATCTTTTTTAATCCTGACTTTAAGTCAAAGTATCAACAACTAACTGTTGCTAATAACAGATAAAGTTCCAGATACAAAGCTATGAGCAAAGCCATGTTTCTTTCATGAAAACCAAGAGATCGTTTTTTAATCCTGGCCTCCTCTTGGGACATTCCTGTTTGCTAGGCGGTGCTGATGGCGAATTCTTCTTTCATGGGCATGCTCAGCTGGACGGTCACGGGGATGGTGACGCCTGTGATCACTCAAATCTGTAACAATGTGAACAATTTGTGAGATCATTTCACTTTGAAAATCATTCTTATGAATATACTCTGTATATCTTTATCAAACTTCTTCTTTGGCTATTTGCAAATATAAATACCACAATGTTTTAGCAACAAATCTTTACCACAATCATTCATTCACTCATTCATATATTCATCCATCCATTTATTTATTAATTCATTAATTCACATATTAATTCATATATTTATTCATTAATAAATATTATTCATCTATTCATTCATCTATTAATTCATTCATCCTTTTATTGATTTATTAATTCATTTATATATCTATTCATATATCTATTCATCCATTTATTCATCCGTTCATTCATTCATTCATCCATTTATTCATTCATTCATCCATTCATTCATTTATCTATTCATTCATCCATTTATTTATTTATTCATTAATACATCATTTCTTCATATATTTGTTCAATAATCCATTTATCTATGCTTTCATTCATATATTTATCCATCCATTTATTCATTTATCCACATCTATATTAATGCACTCATTCATTTAATCTCTTATTTGCCCATTGCACATTTTATTCACCAACCTTCCAAAGCTCTTTGTCTGTTTCTTTGTCTATCTTGCAGTTGACTGGGTGGGTAAGCTCTTGTTCTGTCAACCCACTCTTGATTAAATTCCCCAGCATGCTCTATTAAAAAAAGAAATTAATGAATTTTACACAACCAATAACTTAGCCTCCTCTGCAGGAATCTCTTAATATATCTCTTTTCATCGGATTCCTGTGGTGAGGAGGAAAAAAAACGAGTGGGGGGGGGGGGGGGGGGGGTGACTCCTCCCTCACTCTCAGCCCCATTCTTCCTTCTCCCAGGAAATCTCCCAGGAATCCCAAAGGAGAAAAAGGAGTGGCCTGCGGAGGAGGCTACCAATAACTACCAAACATGTTTAAAAGTGTGTGTGAAAATGCAAAGTTTGACATCCATATTAAAATGTCATGGCAAAAGAGTGTCTTGCCTAAGGACACAATGTAATCACCGGGAATTAAACCCAGACCATTATATAAGCATGAACCCCAAACCCAAGAAACCCAAAGCTATCTATCTTGGTTAGCCAGCAATGGTTATTATAGGTAGCCTGTACCTTATCGTCTGTTTAATAAAAACAAATTGTAAATTATGTATATATATCTAAGGTACTGAATAAACTTTTGTCATAAGCCTCTCTCTTTTTTTTTTCATGAGAAAGTATGTTACTGACCTTTCGATCTTTCGACAACCTGAGCACAAGTCATTGTCAAAGTAAGGAAAAATAATACATTTTTATATACCTTCTTCCATGTTGATAAAATCTTGTTTTCTCTCCTCTTCTCTTGTCCTGCTGTTCAAAGAACGCTGAACAACATGCCCTCTATCGCCTAGCAACAAACAGCAAAATAAAGTTATCCTGGAACACTACACAGGCAGCCCATATATTAAGTGATTAAACTACACACAGGAAGCCCAAATAGTAAACAATTCAACAACACACAGGAAGCCCAACTACTTATCAACTAAGCATCACACAAGAAACCCAAATACTAAGCACTTCAACAACACACAGAAAGCCCAAATACCAGTCAATTAGAATTTGCACAGGAAGCCCAAATGCTAAGCACTTCAACAACACACAGAAAGCCCAAATACCTGTCAATTAGAATTTGCACAGGAAGCCCAAATACTAAGCACTTCAACAACACACAGAAAGCCCAAATACCAGTCAATTAGAATTTGCACAGGAAGCCCAAATACTAAGCACTTCAACAACACACAGAAAGCCCAATTACTTATTAATCAAAATTTGCGCAGGAAGCCCAAATACTAAGCACTCCAACAACACACAGAAAGCCCAATTACTCATTAATTACAATTTGCACAGGAAACCCAAATACTAAGCAATTCAACAATACACAGGAAGCCTGTTACACACAGGGAACCCAATTATACTGACCAATATGATGGCCAACTGCCATTCGTTGTAGGCCACTCTCTGAATCTTTGACAGCATTTCTTGTTTCTTTTATCTGAGGTAATTAAAGAGACTTTTAGCTACAATATGAATTATAGAAATCAAATTCTCCTTACCCCTCCTGTTATTTTTTTTGTTTCAACTGGTAAGATACAAGGTTTTTAAAAGGGTTTAGTGTACAAAAATCAAATTCTACCTGAACCCTACTAGGATTTTTTAGTCAAATTTCAAGATACAAAGTATCTTTTATAAAAGTGTGCAAAGATTACAAATATCAAATTCTACCTTGCCCTTCTAGGAATTTTTTAGTCAAATTTAATAAGATACAAAGTCTTTATAATAAAAGTGTGCAAAGCTTACAAATATCAAATTGTACTTTACCCTACTAGGGATTTTTTAGTCAAATTTTAAGAAACACAGTCTATAAATAAAAGTGTGCAAAGCTTACATACCCCTCCTGGGGCTCTTTTTGTTGAATGGTGAGCCTGGAAGAACTTAGGCTCTCCCCTGCCATCATTAGAATAGCTCATGACAGACGATGATGAGAAAGAATAGCTATTAGGATTACTGGCAGCTCTTGCCTAGAATTAGATATATCACTGATTAGAATATAAAATACTTCACATTAAGAAAGATCAGTGTTTGTGTAGTTGGTACAGACATATTTGTCAGTTTTTTGATTGTATTGCTGTTTTTTATGGTTAGTAACTGGTAATCAAGATAGCTTTCAGTCTTATATAAACTGTACCTGTTTGTTTGACAGAGATATTAAATATGAAAAAAATGATAGGAAAGGTAGGAAAATAACAATTTAAATAGTCCTCTTCACAGTTCCCTGCACCATCTTGAAAGGTAGCCAGACCTTTGCGTTGAAGAGCGACTAACGTTGAGCTTGCAATGATAAAGACACATGAATAATTGTCCCACAAGGTGTTAAAAGGACTATCATAATTGCAAGCTCAACATTCGTCTCGCTTCGATTCAAAGGCCAAGTTACCTTTCAAGATGGCTCAGGGAACTGTGAAGGGGACTATTTCCAATTTCAAATGATTGATAAAAGATAGCTGTAAACATATTGGACCAGTTCACGGTTCTTGATGATCATTAATACTATTATTAAACTTATTCTTAATTTCATACAATTATTTTAATAATTTTCTTCTTTAGAAGGCCCAGTGTAAGGTTAGCTATGCTGAAATGGTGTACTTTGTAAATACTAGCTTAAATCTTTTTTAAATAAAGTCTATCATCTATCAACCTCAGCCTCAAAAGAATTCAAAAGCGTAGTCATGCAAATTCTAAAGCCTGGTTCCCATATAATCGCTAACGATCGCCAGGATCGCTGTGATGGCGCTTTGGTTTTGTGAAATAATAAAAATATCACTGCTGACTAATGGTTGAAGCTTAAATTTGATGAACTAAACCTAAACATAAAGAATCAGTGTCGATTTTGTTTAATCACAAAGAACTCTGAGCTATATTCTGATGGCCAAACATGATTTTCGGTGATCTCAACGATCGTAGCGATCATATGGAAACCAGGCTTAAAGAATATATTACATGCTTTCAAAGGTTGAGGTTGATCAATAAGAACCGTTAAAAGGACTATTCACATTCTGCAGAAAGTAAACTCACAAAATGTTCTTCCATATCACGAAACGTATTTTGCATTCCTGGCACTCCTCCAAACATGTCATCCCTCCGAGCAATATTCCTATCTCTACCCCTGTCTCTATCATCTTGTGGTGGTGCTCCGAGAGCATATGCTCCATGACCTAAGTTTTGGTCAAAGGCATTAAAACCACCAAAAGTTTGTCTCATCCTCTCATTATGGTCTCTGAAGTATACAAAAAAACAAATAACGATCAGGAAACAAAGAGAGACACATATGAATGATGGATAAATGGAAGAAAGGAAGAAAGGAAGAAAGGGAAGAAAGGAAGAAAGGAAGAAAGGAAGAAAGGAAGAAAGGAAGAAAGGAAGAAAGGAAGAAAGGAAGAAAGGAAGAAAGGGAAGAAAGGAAGAAAGGGAAGGAAGGCAAGAAAGGAAGGGAGGGAAGGAAAAAAGAAAGGAAGAAGGAAGGATGAGGGGGAAGAAAGGAAGAAAGGGAAGAAAGGAAGAAAAGAAGAAAGGCAAAATATGCAAGAAAGGAAGGGAGGGAAGGAAAAAAGAAAGGAAGAAGGGAAGAAAGGAAGGAAAGAAGAAAAGGAACAAAGGAAGGAAGGGAAGAAAGGAACTGAAGGGAAGAAAGGAAGAAGGGAAGGGAGGAAGGAAGGGAAGAAGTGAAGAATGGAAGGGAGGAAGGAAGGAAGGGAAGAAAGGCAAGAAAGGAAGGGAAGAAAGGGAAGAAGAGAAGAAAGGGAAGGAAGGAAGGAAATATGGACAAAAGCAAGGAGAGGAAAGAAGGAAAGGAATAAGAACAAAATACACGCAACAAAATATAGCATGAATTTGTTGTCAATGAAATATCAACGTCATATATGATTACGACGCCAACGCCACTGTGTGTCATTGTAGTTCAAGAACGGAGTAAAAGCTACTATTTTCAACGTAAAATATACGATAAAAATACGCCATTTTTCTATCGAAAGCTAACAAAGTTACCATAGAGGATCATAAGTTATAAACCTATGTTTAGCTGGTGAATTTAGCTGTAAACACATGCAAAATTGACAACATTTTCATGGTATAAGTCATTTCGTTTGCAAAGAAACAATTTGACATTTAGCACCTTATAGAAACATAGCTTTTAACCAATAATTAGAAAATTCTAAATATGTGGTAATTGGCTTATAGAACGTAGTTTTGAAGAGAGACTCCAGAATTTCTCGAGCTCTGGTGCATTATTTGCAAGTATCGTGATGCATCAGCACACATGTTTTTCTTCGACGAATAAAAAATATCATTTTTTCTTTCGCTTACCTGAAAAACGGATCTTCTTCAAACGGCCGAAACCCAAAGCCGAACATGTTTCAAAGAAACTCTTTCAGAACTGTAAGAAATTAGTTCAAAAACGGGGTTCAAAAACCGATCAGCAATAAAGATGAAACTTTCAATTCTGATCTTGGTAGCTCGATCTACTTACTATACGGCGATGCAGATGCGCAGGTCTACATTAATTAACTGTAACCATGGCAACAATTTCGAGTGTTCTTACACTGCAATTTCATTATCTTGTCATGTGTTAAAGCATTAAAAGATTAATCTCTCTAAATGAAATAAAAGATATCTATAATATTATGAAAGAGAAACAACACAAGAAATTCATCGAGGGCACAAAAATCAGATACGTCTTTTAACACAGGCAGCCCAAGCAGGGCGTGCGGATAGATGGGCACAGGCTTGGATGTGACGTAACGCTGTTTTCGCTACAACACAAAAGCAGGTTTTATTTTCTTTGTACAAGCCAAATAGAGTGAAATCAACACCAAACCCGTTAAACAAAATCAGTTAGTGCAATTGAGTGCTTTGTATAACCAGTGTAAAATAATTTGTACTCAATAGTACCCGATTCGCAAGAAATAATCAACATTTTTATCGTCTACGCCAACCGAGTAATATGGCTAGTTGCATGTCTTTTTTTTGTTTTTGTAGTCTCACAGGTTTTGTGAGCACCCAATGGAAATAGAGAATTCTGAGGAGTATGGCAAGTCTTCAGTACATTTATTGTATTGACTATACGAGCTTGACGCCTGGGATTCACTCTATTTGAATCATCTATGAAAGCGATATAAATGGTCGGGAGTAAAAAAGACGAAGGGCTAAAGCTCGAAACGTCAATAAAGTTAAGTCAATATTTTTACGGTGTTACAGATTTCATTATATTACCTATCGTTTGAAAGCAATAAATAAATTGCATCGATCATCCAAATTGCTCAACAGCTCTTGGGTGCTTGTAACAACAATGTTTTTGATCTGTCTTTCTTTCCCGTTCCTTCATTTTCATGGGGGAGAGGGACGGCCGGGTTAAAATACACGGTCGCGATAGTACAAACATCAAATGACAACAAGTGCTGTACAATATTTTATTCTATACTGTACGATTGTTCATTTGCTAGTTCACTATTTTCACAAGTAAAGAATAATCTCAAAACTAAAATCATAGAAATATGTAGTTACACATTACAGGTCCCGCATCTTCACCGTTTCTAGCTTATAGTCCAGAGCTGGACCCACATTTAATTTTGATATTGGAAGAAGAACGATCATGAATAATAAAAATATTGGATAGGAAACTGCGTGACGTCACGTTTGAGCCAAAGCGCGCGAAAAATCAGCGCGGCCGCGTCTCTTTACAAAAAAACATGTTTTACATTGAAACTTAGAGCTTATTTTTTGTGCAGACATGAAGACCTAGAAGGAGATTTTCCTGCTAACAAAAGCTAGTTTAATCACCGTACCGGCGAGAGAAACCTGATCCTCTTTTCTCTCACCGGTAAGGTGGGAAAAGTGTTTTTATTATCCATGGTACGATGCGCTTGCGGTTATAAACTAGACATAATCTCTCTAAGGCAAAAGTTGGTTCCAGCTCTGTGGCCAGTTGTACGAAGCCTGGATAAAGTTATCCACTGGATAAGAGTTATTCAGTGTATAGAATTTGTATAGGTTTTATTCGGTGGATAGGGATTTATCCGGTGGATAGCGCTATTCAGGCGCTTCGTACAACCGGCTACTAAACTACTTCTAGCTTTGCTACAAAGAGTTATCTCGAACAATTTCTTACGCGGTTAAGTCCTTTTACGATAGCAAAGAATTATGGGTAAACATCTTAACACAGAAATAATTAGCCTGCGTGGCGGCTCTTGGAGATTGGGGGAGAGAGGAGGGGTAGTGGGGGGAAGGAGGGAAGGAAGTCTCCCTTCTTCCCTTCCCTTCTCTCCCCAAACCCTAGAGCCGCCATGCAGGCTAAGAAAAAAAATAACGATAAACACTTGATTAATTGTTACATTTATTGACCATATTTCCTTTCCTTCTTCAAATTACTTAAAAATAACCTACATATTCTTGAAGAGAATATGGCCTCCATAATGAGTGTTAATCATGTATGCCCATAATTCCTTTCGGGCTCGAGATGACATACTATATTCGACAAACTATTTAAAAGAGCTGTATGCTGAATACGTCATTTCATTGCTACATCTCTACTATGCCCATAATTCCTTTCGGTCTTGAGATGACATACTATATTCGACAAACTTTTTAAAAGAGCTGTATGCTGAATTACGTCATTGCTACCTCTACTGAACAATGTCACTTATTTGCAAGTTAAGTATTTAAATGTTCTCACATTACATCTTTTCTTATCGATTCTTTTATTCTGTCTATCAATTCATTTGTCCTCTATTTCACAATTTCTAAGGATAGAAAAGGAAGAATGAACTCCTTTTCTCGTGTCCCATTCGGAACGCTATGGTCTATAATTTAGAATTCTCGTCGACTCTTCGTTTCATACCGAAGCAACTACGACCATCAGATGGCCGCTGTCGGCTGCACTGTCCAAGAGGTCTGGGGAGACTCGTGCCAGGTGCTCTTGAGCGAAATCACATGGCGGGAAAATGTGGAGCACAAAGCTTGGCTGGAGAAAAGAGAGAGATAGAGATGAGTAAATCATTTGACATGGTCTTTAGTTACTAATGAAAATAGGAACGACTGTTACCTCCTATGCAGCCGCTCCTTTGTGTCGTCAAAAAAGAAGCGGCTGCATAGGAAGCTAACTGCGAGTGTGCCCAGGGATAAATAGCACTCTCTGAATGCCACGGATAATACGATGATGATGATGATCAGATGATAAATGGCGATAGTAATAATAATGATCATCATCATCATCTGATGATAAATGGCGAAAATGATGAAAATATTGACGATGGTCAGATGATAAATGTCAATAATAATAATGATGATAATCAGCTGATAAATGGCGATAGTGAAAATATTGATGGTCATCATCATCAGATGATAAATGTCGATAGTGATAATAATGATGTTGATGATAAGATAATAAATGTCGATAGTGATAATAATCACGATGATAGATGATGGTAATGACCGTTAACTGAATGATGACGATGATGATGATGATGATGATGATGATGATAATGACTATAATGATGGTGATAACAATAGCCTACCTGTGCACATCCTGGTCTAGCGACATTGATAATCCCTGCTGCTTGTTTCTGCTGTAAGTAGGTGATGAAGCCATTCTTTAGTGCGCGTGTCTGTGTGTGTACATCGAGAGGATCTCTCCCACACGGTAGGGCCAGTAACAAACAGTGTTCATCCTCGCTCTGAATAAAAAGACATATCATTAATCACTGCAAAAAAACGACTGAGTAAAGAACTGCATTTTACGTCGGAAGTTCCTTTAGCCGAAGCTAGTAATGGTTACTCAAATATTGAGTAAATCGATGCTTACAGCAAAAACGACTGGGTAGTGGTTACTCAAATAACTGGGGAACGCGATGATTCCAGTTACTCACTGCAAAAACGCCTGAGTTGTGATAACCGTATTTACTCGAATAAGCGCCGCGAATATTGGGGAGATAACTTGATGGGCGAGCCGTGAAATATGATTACTTTGAACTGAAGAATATAGCTTTTGATATAAATGTATTTTCATGATGTTCTAGAGTAACATTATAGCGTTAAAATGCGGAATGAAATGAGTCCAAAGCTATTAGTTATGTGAGTAACGGTTACACACTCTCCAAGAAAGCTCTCTTTACACATGATGCTTATATTATCTACATAGTCATACCTGCATTCTCCTGACTACTCCTTCTAGCTGTGACGGTTCCAGTCTCATACGCTGTGCAATACGTAAAGGCGGTGGTGGAAGAGGAGGGATGGTCTGTGGGTTAGGTGCCTGTGGTAACGATATCTCAGCGAGCCGTGCACTGCCCGATAGATAGTGCATCTGGACGGCTGCGGAGTCGTTCTTCAGCGCTACCATACCCTGCCAGACCACGGGATAACGGCGCAGTAGCTCCAACAGCGTATCAGCGTTAGCGGGTTGGTTAACTGCTGGTGCTGGTTGGTTGTAGTTCGGTGGTGGCGGCGGTACAGATGATGGCGATGGTGCCGCGATAGGTACATTCATGTGCGGTTCCGGGGGGAGCCCAACTGGAGATGCTGAAACTATGGGAGGGGTGGATGGTATTGGGTGCTTCACACCTGGCAAGACAGCAGCTCCCGGGGATGCAGATGGAGTTCTCGTATGTGGAGAAAGGTCGTAGGGGAGATCACCGCGTACCGGGGAGGGACCTACACCATCGTACGGAGGACGTGTTATCGGTTGACTGGGTCTGACGTCTGGAACTGTAAGTCTGGTATTCTCAGGACATGTTTCCTCTGGGGGTGGGGGTGGTGGAGGCGGTGGTGGGGGAGGGGGTGGCGACTCTTCACGTGATTTATGTCGTCTCTTTGTCTTTGTCTCTCTTTGTCCGTTTTCCTGTTTTTCATCGCGGTATGATTTTCTCGGTGGGCTAGACACTGGTGATCTCGGGTAGTCTCTCTCATCCCTGGACACTGGTGATCTCGGGTAGTCTCTCTCATCCCGTAGTGGTTTAACGTCCTCTCCCTCCACGTCGTTCTTGTGATTCTGCGGACTTGGTGCTTTATGGTTATCATAGCGTTTCTTTTCTACTTCCGGTTCTACAGGAGAGGAAGTCAACTCTTTTGGTTCCGGTCCCTCAAGTCTTTCGGCAGCTCGCTCGGTCTTAGTCTCCTCCTCGATGCGCGGTCTGTCGTTAGGCTCCTCTACTGGAGTACGAACCCGTTTCTTTCGTTTGTCTCTTTCCCTTTCTTTCTTTTCTTTTTTCTCTTTCTTCTTCTTTTCTGGTTGAGGTGGAGGTTCTTCCTGGGTTGGTTGTTCTTCTTCAGCTTTTCTCTTACTTCGTTCTTTAACCCTTTCTTTCACTTCTTCGCCGTCTTTTCGGATTGTAACAGTGTCCTCAGGACGAGCTTCTGCTTCTACCTTCGTCTTTTTCCTTTTCTTTTGCATATGTTCTTCTTGTTCGTCTTCTTCAACTTCCCTTTCAGCGGAGTTTTTCAGCCTTCGTTTGTTCTTTTCTCGTTTTTTCTTGTTAAGTCGTTCCTCATTAGTCTCCGATTTGTTATCAGATGAGGCTCCTTCCCGTTCCTCGCTATAGTTACTACGGCTGCGTTTGTCCGGGTATTCCTGGTGCTTATGTCGATGGTCACGTGCTTCTTCTTCAAATGAGCCTGAGCTACTTTCCTCTCCTTGCCAGCGGTCGTGTCTATCAGGGTAATATCGTTCGTTATCACTATATTCGGGTTCATGTCGGTCGCGAGGTGGTCTATCACGACGGTCCTCACGTTCTCGTTCCCGTTCACGTTGCCGTCGTATGTTGTAGTCTTTGAGTTCCTGATCGTAATCGTCACCTTCAAAATCTCGCCCCTCAAATGGTCCCCTGGGGGGTCTTTGTTCGTGGTGGTACCCTCCGCCTCCTCCCCCTGCTCCTCCTCCCCCCTCGGAGTTGTATTCATAGTCGTTACGTTGATGCCATGATCGATATCCTCTTGCATCTCTTCTCATCCCCCCTCGTGCCATGCCTCCGCGGTTACCTCCTCGTCGGTAGTCATAGAATCCAGGTCCCCCTCCACGTCCTCGAGTTCGCTCAGGAGGCGAGGTTTCATAGCGACGACCACTGGTATTGTTAGTGTCTGTCTGTCCTACACGCTGTAGACTGTCATAGAAGAGCTGACGGCTGTCACGGCTTACCATCTCAACCTGGAAATAAAAGATTAGGCAATGAGAATCATAGACTGCGATCATTCCCTACTATACCCTCCGGATTAAGAAATTTATTTAAATGCTCACTTTTCTCTCGTTTTCCTCAGAATCTGGAGGGAAAAGAAAGGACTGTTCACAGTCTATAAGAATCAAGGAGATAAGGTATGATCGTTCGGGGTTGGTGGTCTTGAAAAAGACTGATGGTGTTGATGTCTGACGTTTCGACAACCTGAGCGGAAGTCATCTTCAGAGTAAAGAAACAAAAAGAAAAACATATTTTCTAATCTTCTTTTCGTTTCATTACTCTGAAGATGACTTCCGCTCAGACAACACCAACCCAGACGATCATACCTCATCTACATCGATTACACTTGGGATGAAACCATTCACTCTTAAGAATGAAGTAACTGATGGAGATTATTCAAAATATGCATCGCTTCAACTCAATCCAGTC
Source organism: Metridium senile (assembly GCA_949775045.1). Taxonomy (NCBI): domain Eukaryota; kingdom Metazoa; phylum Cnidaria; class Anthozoa; order Actiniaria; family Metridiidae; genus Metridium; species Metridium senile. The sequence continues at coordinate 4,820,656 of OX459103.1, read as the reverse complement.
TATAAATCATTCCAAACGTCAATCCATCCGATAATTAATGACAGTCAATCGATCGTCAATAAATAGATATTTCACCAGCTTATCAGCTGATGTACGTTTGTTGTCCGCCGAACAAGTCTTAATATACACCTATTTCAAAAATCGTTTCCGTAGCCGGATCTACAGCCAATACTGTCAGAGGATGTCGGTATTTTGTTTCTTGATTACATGTTTTCACAATGATTTGTTTATTGTATGTGTTTGAATATATATTATCATGACAAACTGTTGCAGTGGTAGGTGTTACAAGGCTGCAAAGGATGTCGGTATTGTTTCTTGTTTACAGGTTCTTCAAATAATTTGTGCGTAGAATGTATTTATGATTATATGTTACATGTTGAGGTGTTGGAAAAAATAATTCAGAAAGAAACTTAATTAATTAATTTTATTTAAAAGTACAAAGACATCCTTTGCAGCCTTGAGTGTCGATTGCAGCTTCGGTTGTGATAACCATTTTTGAAATAGGTGTATCAAGTATTAATTGTATTCTAGTTAACCGTACCCTGACACGCCGGCCAAACAAGCTTCGTCCTTTCATCTGTGACTGGGCTATACCAGCAGTGTCGGCATTGTCAAAACTAACCAAGGCTTGGTTAGTAGAACGATTGATCACAACTCTTGTTACACGACCATAACGGCCAAAATGTCTATCAAGTTGCTGTTCACTGAGACTAGCTGTGACTCCACCCACCCAGATGGAATTGATTGGAGCTACTTTACCAAACCCAACCTGGAAAAGACAACACCATGTTGTTGGTAATATGAACAAGAAAATACTGATGAAAGTAATGACGATGATAATGATGATAATCATATTGATGATGATAATGATGATAATCATATTGATGATGATAATGATGATGGTTATTATGATATTAAAATTTAAAATTATGGTAATGATGAAGATAATCATTCTATTATGATAATGATAACATAATGTATGCATATTTAATTAATAGCTATTATAAAATGTGCCAGAATAAAGTATAAATATCAAAAAATATATTAATGAAGTTCAAAGAAAGGGAGAAAATTATATATATATCATTATTATGATAATTATGGTTATAAAATTCATGAATAATTAATGAGAATTTTACAAAAGAACTCAATGCCGTGACGAGTTCTGTAAATCTCATACAGATTTCGTCCTGATTTGCATAAGTTTCAACTTGAATTTTCTCGGCCAGATTTACATTTATCTTGACAATTTTAGTAAAATATGAAAGAACTAACGTTGGACTTTCATAAGTTCTATACAATATTCGCGTCCGATCTGTATCCGATATACAACGGCACGTCTTCGACTCGCCGTTGTATATCGAATACAGATCGGCCGCTCATATTGTATATATTACTTATAATTATGATAATGATGGTGAAAATGATGAAGATAATGATTATAGTGATCATATTGATTGTAATAATAATGACGATAATATCAATAATAATGATAATCATGACTGATTGTTATGTGTAGCTTTACACATCATAATAATGATATCATAATGATATCATAATATCATAATAATGATAGTCCTCAGAATAATAATCTCATGACAATTATATATCAACAATTTATTTGTATATAATACTAACTTTGACTCTATTGCGACCAATAAACTCTCTATCCATCCGCCGCCTGGCCTGGATAGCACTACTCAGTTCAGCAAACTGGACAAAGGAATATGGGTTGTTCCCTGGCTGTTTCTTGATGTCAACATCCTGCAAACAAGAATGACAACCTGGTCAAAATAACTTATTTTAAGGTTGTTGTATGGGTGGCATGGGTGGCCTGTGGTCCAGGTTCAAGTCCGAACTCGGGGATGGATTATATGCGAGTTGAGTTTGTTTGATGTGTTCTTCTCTCTTATGCCACAATGGTTTTTCTCTGGGTTATCCGGTTTTCCTCCCTCAGCAAAAAAATGAACATGTGAGCATAGTTGTGTGTAAAATATTAAACATAGAGGTAGTGAGTGTGAGTGAGTCTCCCCGATTAGTAGGGCACACTGTGTCTAGGTAGAAGATTGAGACGTTAAAAAAGTTATTATCATTATTATTATGTACAAAAATCTGATACCAAAACATGCCAAATACCAACTTTTTTATATTAGAAAAAACATCTGAAATTCTATCAAAAGTCTGGACAAATACTCTGGTTAGGTCTTTACCAGGATGATGAAAATAACAAAAATTACAAGAAATAAATGAAGAATTCCCCAGCCTTACCATAACTTCTCCAAAGCGTTCAAATGCTTCCTTCAAGTCTCCATACGTTGTGGTCTTTTCAATATTACCAACAAACAGTGTCCTGGTGCATCCTGGGTCAAAATCATCCTCAGGGTGGGGAGGGCCGCCACTAGGTCGATAACGTGGAGGAAATTCACTGGTATCGAAGCGCTCACCTGGTAATAAACCAAATGTTGAGTTATTTGTAATATATTGTAATATGAGCTGCCAATCTGTATGCAAAGACGAGTCATTGTATATTGCATACAGATTGGACACGGAAATTGTCAACATTAGTTCTTTCATATTTTACTAAAATTGTCAAGATAAAAGTAAATCTGGCTGAGAAAATGCAAGTTGAAACATGTATGAAAATCTGTATGAGATTTACAGAACTCGTCACTGAAATGATTTCAGTTTTTGTCAAATTCTCATTAATTATTCAAGAATTTTATAAGTTTTATTTAGAATATGGGTGATTGATTGTGATATTATAGGTTGTTTCACACAAGGGGCTTTACTCCCGTAACATGCTCCTCAAACTTTATATTCCCTTATCTGTACCAATTATTTCACTCAAAAAATGATGTCATGTGAGCAGAATTTGCTCCCGGCTCATGAAATTAAAATTAGTTCTTTCAACACTTTTCCTTAAGAATACACACACACCATCACAATTCAGTATTATTAGTATTGTAAATAGCATAACCAATGTATGACAATACCTTTTTCAATAGACCCAGAGTATGGTTGAATCTGCATCTCCGCTCCAAGAAACATTTTACCTTGACACACTTCCATGGCATGTTCTGATTCATCAGGCCTGTAAAGAAATCAACATCAAAATGATTGATTGTTCTATTCCAAATGGAACACTTGATCAACACAATTTTATTCTAGAAGACTTCATCAAGGATTCCAATATCAATAAAAAAAAAAAAAATTCTCTTTAAATACTTTCAGGCCTTCCATGGAACCAATTACAGTACAATGATCAATTGTTCTTTTCAAAATAGAACACTTAAAAAACATGATATTATTCTAGAAGACCTAATCAAAGTTTCAAATATCAATAAGTACCTTCTAAAGTAAATGATTGCTGAGCGACTGTTTCCAGTTCCTTGGATGTAGATTCTGGTGACTTCTCCATGCTTCTTGAACTCATGGTAAAGTCCTTCTCTTATACTGCCATCTACAATGATGAAAAAATGGGAAAGATAAATAGAATGTTGACAATGGCAACCACTTTAAACTACTTACCACTTGATCTAGTAGAGAGATTCTTGACACATAATGAAGAACTCTTGTTAGACTTTGTAGCCTGTGATCCTGGTGAACCACTTCTACTTTCAGCGTCACTCTCTTCTTCACTACTACTATCACTAGATGAGCTTCCTGATTGGTCATTACTTTGTTCATCGCTGCTTTCACTTTCACTGTCACTGGAATTATCAGGGCTGTTGTCTTGACTATTGTATGTTTCTACAATGAAAAGAAATAAGAATTGTTAAACTAAATATCGTTGTTTGCACCTACCCGTTAACGATCGCAATAAAAAACATTTTCTGTCTATAGAGACATTAACTTCCAAAGTTTGGCGCCAATCTCTCAATGCAATCCTCTAAATATATTCAAATTGTCAAGGTAAATTTTGCATATTAATTACATATTTTTGTTGCACCTGTTAAAGGATAGATGCAAGCGACAGTAGTATGTGATTGAATGTTATATTGTCTGGTCATGGCATGCATAATTAAGTCCCTATGGTTATTAAGGCAACCTGTACCACTTATATTGTTTATTTATTTTTACTGAAGTCATTGTATTGTACAAGGTGTACATCTCAGTGTACATGAGAAATATGGAGGACTTAACAGACTGCTGTAAGAAGGCACACATTGCTGCCAGAATGGATAAATGAAATCAAATGAAAAGCTTAAAATTACACTCACCATTACCATATTTCCCAGATGTGCGTTTCTGTCCACTACTTGTTACTTCACCACTGCGCGAATAACCCTTGGAACCAGCAGCAGGAAAGCGTCCTCCACTGCTACTACCTCTATCTCTGTTTTCTTCATCACTGTACCCTTCGTATGGATATGGACGACTGCTCTGGTAACCTCTACCCTCTGGTACCCTATACACATCAGAGAAATAATAAGTATCAATGTTATTAAATTATTCTGAAAAAGGTCGCCCAAACAACACACTAGAAGACAAAATGTTAAGTGTCCAGAGGATATCAGATGACAAGTTATACATAAAGAAAGAGCACTAGATATGGTCCTATGGACTACAGTACTCAAAACCTACATATGCACATGGAGTTAAGCTCTTACATATAGATATATATTATTATAAAATGATCCCAAATAAGCTGGAGAGTAATTTATTACAAGATTATGTATATTTTACATAAATGCACACCATACATCCATAAAATAGTAACACTATTTCATATATAATAAGTAACTAGATATAAATTAACTATTAGGATATTATGTCATTGATTTATATAACCCCATGCAAGTAATGAAGACTACTAACCTGACAGAGCTAAACCCTAAAGCCCTTTGTTTTCTAACCACACTCCAAAATATTCCACATTTTAGAATTGAATATTTACTATCCTTAGTGGCCCAAATATAGCTCTAATTTCACTGACAATCTTAACTCTATAATCCACAATAATACTGAATGAATGTGAGCACAAATTTGGGAAGTCAATCACATCAAAAACCCAGACACAAGTTTGATCCAATTAACATTATTTCAATTTTGCACACAACTTTATTTCCATCTTATAACTCCACAAGAAATTTGTCTCCAAAAATGACTTTGCAATTAATCACAAGCTTCATTCTTCCAAATTCCTGTTGGTGGTCTCCACTGCATTTTACCAGAAAAATTCCAATTTAAGTGAGTAAATGGTTGTTAGTGTCAATTTCTCAAACCACCCTTAAATCTTACTAAATATTTTCCAGTGAGTTTAATGGACGAAAAAATCCAGCAAAATGGTTTGATTGTATTTGCCTGTCACTGCAAAGCTCCAAAATTCCAGGCACAGCCTGTCTCTCTTTCCAGATTCCAATTTCAGTAAGTAAATGGTTGTTAGTGTTGATTTCTCAAAATATTCCAGATACCACCCTTAATTTATTGAGATCTTCCTAGTCATTTCCAGTGAATTTAATGGACGAAACAATCCAGCAAAGTGGTTTGATTGTGTTTACTTGTCACTGCAAAACTCCAAAATTCCAAGAACAATCTGCCTCTCTTTCAAGATCTTCTTTAATCCTTTAACAGAAACTCCATGAGAACAACTCTAGGTGTAATGTTGTCATCAAGTGAGATATTCACAAGCAAATCCCTGGTGATATTCTTCAGATAATCCCCATGTTTATTCCATGGACAGTTGCTGCCAATATGACTTGTATCCATTGTAATACAGATCCGTCTTATCTTCCCTAAATCTAAGAAAATAATTCTGACAAAGTAACAAATTTTACATGACCACACTAGGCAATGATTTCCCTTCTTCTAGCAGCATGTTCCATGTAACAGTGTAACCCAATTGCAGATAACAATCCATTGGAAACTCCAACATACTAGACTCTACATGACAATCTTTTAGACATCCTTGTAAACTCCAATGAATGCTCAACATCTGGAAAATCATTTAAGGAATAAATACAAATTACCACTGTTACACCAATTCAATGTCAACTCCATAGATGACACACTTGTAGATAATACTCTAGCACCTCTTTTTGTATCTGTATCCATTTTGACTTGTAGTTAACAACCCAGTGATAAAAGGGACAAAAAGCAGTACTGAGATGAACGTTTTCCCATGTAGTCAGATGTGCAAAAAACAAGATGTAGAAAGAGAGGGATAATGGGAAGAAATGAATAGAAAGAATGTGTATGGTAGTATGAAAGTGTATTTCAATGATGGTGGATTCATTCTGTAGTTCCATAGTCTTCTAAGTTTGGTGGAGTACACAGAACAAACCCAATCTTGTTGCACATCTAGTTAAAACCATTTGCACATTTATGGGGAAGTTCCATCTACATATAACCTTGATCACACTTGTAGAATTACTGCTGTAGTTTGTTGATGCAAATCCTCTGTCAAAGTTAGCACAATTGGAGACACACTTTATATAAGACAGTTGAACATCAAAGCCAAAATCCTATCTTCACTGCATTGAGATTATTGAGAAAACCTCTTCTTTCTCCATCAAACTCTACTGCATGAACACATCAACTTGTTCAATCTTCTTTACTTTTGAAACACCAATTAGATTAGATGTTAAACATGCTGTTGTAGGCAAAAATGACAATCACCACATTCACAGATGATAAAAGTAGAAGAAAACTTGGCTGTGGCAAATTGTTGATGACACAATTTTAGGTAGTTTGAAGACATCTAAACCGTAAGTGGATAAGATGGTAGATTTCTTGATTTCCAAAGCCACGAAATGAAGAATTTGCTGTGCTCAATCCTTTCTTTATAAGCAATCAAACCCATAAACAAATCCACATTGTACCATTTGAGCCATATAATTGTTGCTTCCAATGCTCCATTTTTAAACGATTTCATAACTTCCAGTGACATTTGAATATGAAATCCTATACAACTCCATGTAGACTGTTGGCAATATTTTGCATGGTAGTGAAGATTCGGAAGAAAATTGATGACGATATCTTTTGAATCCCTTGTGTGAGTTGCTACAGTTGTGATGGCCAAGTGACAAAACTATTTTCCATTATAAGCCACATATTCTCGCATCCACATTGGTGTTAACATAGCAGAAAAACTCAAATCACAAGAAATAACCCTTCGAAAAATGAAGTCATCGACAACCAAAATGACCAACATGGTTGTCATTTTTACGATCCTTAATGAATCCATACACAAGAAAAAATTACACTAATAATTTCCATCACAATAAGAACTTACCCCTCTGCCCTTCGTTCATATCTTCTCCCCCTTGGGGGTGATGGTGGGGGGCCACTGACCGGTGGCCGTGGTGCTGTGGGATCGTGAACACGAGTAGTGATAGCAGTCTGATTTGTACTGGATGGTTCGTTGTAGTCTGTTCTTAATTCCCGATCGCCAATGCGATTAGCAGATTCATGTGCTTTTGTAGCACTACGAATGTCGACAAAGTCTACGAAAGAAGCACGACCGCCTTCCGAACTTCTCTTCGGTAAAATTTTAACGCTCTCAACCCGTCCGTACCTGCAACAGAAATGATCAAAACGACAGTTACTACGAGTCTGCAATTTCAAGAGGTTTGAATTTACATAGCAAACAGCTGTTCCTACTGCGCTAGGGAGTGTAAATGATGTCTAATTTTGAACATTCAACTCAAAAGAGCAGTCTAAAAACCGAGGTTATTCTAGGAAATTTGAAAATGTTCCATTTTGAAACACCATGAATAACGTGACTGCTAGACTAAACTAATCCTACGTTTTATTGTAATAAATCAAAATAAATTACTATTTATTACTTAGAGTACTTTGTGGTTTAGTTCAATAAAATATGATGGCTTTAAAAAATGGACACAAATATCGTAAGAAATGGTAACGTTTTACAAGTCAACGAAAAATTGCGCGCACAAGTTCGTCGTTCGGTTGAAATTGCTTCGCAGTCGTCCTTATTACCCAAAACCTCGCAAACAAGTATAAAACTCAGCAGTTTGATTCTAGGACATTGTAACGTTGAGTTGTTGCGAAAGTAAGTGCGCTATCAAGCAGAAACACAGCACAAATTTACCTTGTAAAATGTTTCACTATTTCCTCCTCACGGATATTTTCAGGAAGATTTCCAACCCAGAGATGGCGAGTTTCCCGGACCATTTTCGCCACAAAAATAACTTATCAGTCACCACTGATTATCCAGCTCCTTGTTTATGCAAAGAAATGATCCACTAATAAAATAACATGGTTGAAAACTTGGTTTAAAACGTTCAAACTCAACCATAAACTAGTCTTCTTTCTTCTTCAAGATGTCACAACGCAAAGGCAGATGGGAGTTTTGATACAACGAGTGTCGTGATTGGTTGATTTGTGCAGTCTGCAGATGAGATCGAGATCGTCCAATCAGATTGCTTGATAAAATGCTCCTTGTTTTAGTATAGCTTTCTCTTATCGCCAAAATTGTAAAATAATTTAAAAGATTTCATAAAACACTTCAATCGAAATATATAACTGTTGTCAAAAATAGTACAGATACATTAAATTTCTCCAAAATTGTCTTCAGTATAACGAGCAATCTAATTGGTTAAATTCACTCCATATTTAGACAACATCTGGTGGCCGGCTTTTCAACCAATCATAACTCCTATTTCAAAATGATAAAAGGCTGAAGTGACATCGTGTATGGACCAATCAAACATCTCGTTCTATCGTTAACTGGGTCGTGACAACCTTCACACTTCTACTTTGATCTTTGCAAGCGGTCTGTAGTTTGCTGGCCAGTTTTTGCTGCAGTTTCTGCGAATCCATTCCTTGTTCTGCACTTTAAGGTAAGAAGCAAAAACCATTAATTTAAATTTGATAAATCTAAAGCAATTCATCTTTGGAAAATGGCTCTCGCGCTTTGCTAGCCACGACAGAGGTTATGCAAATTTCCTAGACAAATTTAGAAGACAAAACCTTTTCCCACTAGTTGTGTTCCCAGCTGTTTTGGCCTAAAATCACTTGAACAGGCTTTATGCCTCGTGATCTTGCATGCTGACTTGCCTTTGGTGTGAATTTTTCCTCGTTTTTGAGAAATCGAAAATCTCGAACAAGCTCACGGGAAGAGAAGTTCAACGTGGCTATTTGAAGCAGGAATTAGCTGCTGTTTTCTCTATTTCATTATCTTATCCCCAAGAGACGAGACTTGCTTAATGCAAAGTTAATCTGAGGTTAGAATCTTTCAAGATTCCTCCGTGAAAATACGCTTAACATTTTTTTCTGCTCATTATTTAAAGAATTTTTAATCGCTGTTCTTCGAGTGTCGTCTGTTCATGTTTGTTCAATGTGTCTTCCTAGATCTTTATAAATGACAGTTGAAAGATTTAGGCGTCAAACGCGTTGACAAAATAACCCATCTTTTGTTTTGTCTTTATGTCTGTAATTTAAAGTATATTTAAACAATATAAAATGATTGGAAATATTTTAAGCGTTGTTGTATGATCACTACAGTATGGAACAGTGTTAATAATTCTTCCATCAATTAATATATTGTTTGAGAATTATAAACGTATATAATCGTTTTAATTGTTAATTTGTAAACAATGATGTCTCCCACAAAGAAAATGAACAACTATACTCCTTCCAAACAGTCAAATTAAATGTTCAACTCAAATATTATTAATCCATAACTAACTGATAAGGATTCTGTGAAGGAATGGGATTTTAATCCATGGAAGTACAGTGGAATCCTGCCTTACGGCCACCCGCTTAATACGGCCATCCCCTTATTGCGGCCAGTTTTTTAGGTCCAAACGAAATGCATGCCCATACATTTTCTATAAAATTTACCCGCTTAATACGGCCACCCCGTTAATACAGCCACTTTGGGCTATCCCTTCGGTGGCTGGATTAATGGGGTTCCACTGTAATTGCAAAATATCACAATTTGCCTGCAGAACATGTGTTCTTGTGGAATATTTGGGGGAAATCAGGTTTTGGGGTTCCTGTGTTGTCTGGATACCCACAAGGAACATGGGGCTTAGACAAAAAAGGAAAGGAGGAGGAAGGTAAAGAAGGGAATGCCTGCCATCAGTTCCCTTTTCCTTTCACCCACCCTCTTCACTTCCTTTTCGCTCAGTTCCATTTCTGGCTCATTACAACACAGGAGCCCCAAAACCCATTTTTTCCCCACAACTCCTCTAGAAGACCTGTTTTGCAGGTTATATCACCATACGCTAATCCATGCATTCATTTAACCCTGTCTAACATAAATTAAACAAGCATTTTTAATAAACCTATAGACTTGTAAGTTACTGCCCCATAAGGATTCTGGTATGGAATAAGGTATGGTCCTCTTGGCGCAAGTAATCAGACCCCTGAAAACCCACGCATTGCACAGATTTTGGTATACCAGCAGGCTATTGTCCTGCAGACTGGTCACTTTAGCTGGAAGTCAGAAAGGTGAATAAACATTTTGTATCTGTTCAACAACATGTGTGTGTGTGCACAAACTGGCTGAGACATCCTGGGTTTTGTGAACGAGAGGATAGAATTTGCTTTTAAAGTAGAAACAAGATAGTGGTGGTCTTTAAGATAGTGTTACACGGGATGATGTTAAAGATGAACACGAGCAGGGAGTCAGGCTGATAGTATTGATTGTGGCGATGATGATGATTATATTGATAACAATGGTGATGATGATGATGATAAAATTGGCAATGATGATAATGATAACGATTGTGATGATGATGATAACAATGGTGATGATGATGATGTTAAAATTGGCAATGATGATAATGATAACAATTGCAATGATGATGATAACAATAAGTATGATGATCATAGCAATGGTGATGTAATGGCATAATTGTCCCGATCATGTTGGTGATTTTACATCTCTTTATAATTTATTATCTTTTGATGATAATGATGGTCATGATGAAAATGATGCTGTTGATGACAATCATGATGGTGATGTTGATAGTAAGGATAAGTGAGGCTTTTGATATTGGGATGTCATCATGATTGACATTGACATAAAAGGTCAGCTGCAATTAAGATCAATTTGACTATCAGTATCCTACAAGATAAATTGTTATAGGTGGACATACAGTGACGTATTTTGTTATTAGAACAAAGAGAATTAAAAAATCTTTTGCGAAAATGGTTGGCAAATAAGCATCACAATGCCAACACTTGTAAACACTACGCTCACCTATAAAAGCACTTCTCAACTAATTTAAACCAAATGATTAATTCAACAAGCCATAAGAGCAAGAGGACCTACCTAATTAAACCATTAAATCCACAATTTGAGTCTTTTATATCACAATTACTGCAGCTTTCTATATTCGGCACAACTGTGGCATGGAAAGGACATTCACCAAAATAACTTTTTCACTACTCCAATTGATGTGTTGGATTGCAGAAAAAGTATGCATAGCCTGTACATTTCTTTAGAAAACAATGAACGATTTATCTAATTTGCATTCATTTGCAAACCTGCACCTTACAGAAAAATAAATAACAAGATTGGTCTAGTTGACTTTTGAATATGAGCGTTTGCAGAATGTAGAAAGCTGCAGTAATGCTAAAAATATTAAAAACACCCTTTTACTTTTTTATGTTTGGGTAGCTATAGATAGGGGCTGTTTATATGAAAATGAATTGTCCCTGCTAGCCGGGATAACTCTATTGTTTTGTGTCCCCAGGAAATACAAATCAATCCTGGCTAGCAGGGACAACACGCTTTCGTTCACACTAGCGACTTAATCATAAGCATAAGCAACATACCCAGACTCAGTTGGGCTTTGCTCATTAGCCGCACTTGTCTTTTCTCACACCTATTTTAGAAATGCTTCACTGAGTCTGTGTATGTTGCTTATATCGTTAGTGTGAACCATGCAGGCTTTAGTTAAAGTGCACTGTAATACCTAGTAAGCAACCTAATGTTATTTTGTATTTTCACCTGCCCTATTCAAAAACTTAAATAAATACACAAATAAACAAGAAATTTAATGAATAAATAATTGTTAACATGACAAACAAGATTTGTTTAAAGAAGTGACCTGAAAGCTTGGAATTGAATTTCTTACTGCGGTTTCCTTCTTTCTGCAAACTCAGACATTCCAACGGCTAGCTGTGAAATGCGTTTTTGGCTGAGCACTGCTATTTACTTGGCACCTTTTATGTATTTGATTGACAGCAGCCAAAAAACTTATTTTACAAATAACAGTTGGAAGGTCTGAGTTCGCAGAAAGTCGAAAACCGCAGTAAAACTAATAAAATGAAATAAATGAAACTACTGTGTTGACGAAACATATGCAGTGAAATGAAACCAACACACAGCCATGTTTTGAAAGCAAAACTGTTTTATCATTAGGCGACATCATGGCTAATATTACCAAAGTTCATGCAAGAGAGATTTTTGACAGCCGTGGTAATCCTACTGTAGAGGTTGAAGTCACCACTTCAAAGGGTAAGAAAAAGAATGAGGGAAGAGATGAAAATATAGAAAGAAATTACAGTGCAAATCACAAAACCGTGGGCACCTAGAATTATTTTAGAAATCATTTATTATTCGTTGAACAACTCAGAAACAGCTATATCACCGCAAGAAGTTTGACTGATGTGTAGTATGATAAACTTTTTGTAGTAAGAGTTTGTGAGTTGTTCAACGAACAATAAACGATTTCTTAAATATTTCTGGGTGCCCATGGTTTTTCGATTTGCACTAAAGAGTATTGAGATTTGAAGTGAGCTAAAAGTAGTTTTAATATATTCTCCTTATAAGGGAACAAAGATATAGTGTGCCTTCCATTTGTACAAAAAAAACTGATAATTTCAGTTGGACAACAAATGGAACAGTCAATTTTTTGGTATTTCCAACTGAAAAAAGTGGTCAACCTTTCAGGCTTGCCTTGCCATTGTTCATTTGTCTCACAAATGTCAAAGGTTTGGACTGCGACGTTTTGACTGCTACTGCTAGTCTTCATCAGGCGAATGATATCTATTATGTTTGTTCTAGGAATGTTCCGTGCTGCTGTACCATCTGGTGCATCAACTGGAATCTATGAAGCCTTGGAACTGAGAGATCAAGATCCAAAAAAATACTTGGGCAAAGGTACAATGACACTACATCATAATATATGGTGACTGTTTTGAACAAATGAAGTGCGTATTATTTATTATTATTGATGTTTGATTTAGTACATGACTTATGATAATAAGAGCTTTATTCCAGTCATGATTTAGAGATATATTTTATAATTCTTAAAAGTGTGAGTAAAAAAAATATCCAGAGCTTTGTAAGTGGGTAGTTCTGGCATCAGTTGTGATAAGTTACAGCAGGCTCCTGTTTACAGAGCACATCAAAATATCATAACCAATAATATACACTATATATATTGATTATTACTGGGCTACCTGTTGTAGTCCAGTCTTAAAATGGGTTTGTTTTTTCGTCGTCGTTTTTGATCAGACAAGATGGACAATAGGACAATTGTACCCCGATGGCCTTTGCGGCCTCACTTTAGCCTCAACACCATGATATGTTGTCCCATTGATTTCGTCGATACCATGACAACCCTGATATTGTCCAATCAGGTCTGTCTCAAACTGAGGAAATTAATTAATAATTGAAACTCAGACTTGTTGCTGAAAAAACTATCAGATCAATTAGGAAATCTGAGCAATCCAGGTAGCCCAGTAAGTCGCCATCAGGGAGTCTAGTTTTTATTGTTATCATCCATATTGATTTTTACTATCATCCATGATAGATAATGTTTATCCATATTGTATTTAATGTAATCACAATTTTCTTACTCCTATTAGGTGTGTCCAAGGCAGTGGGGAATGTGAACTCAATCATTGGACCTGCTTTGATTGAAAAGGTAAGAACATCTACAAACATGATACTTGTAATGTATGGGAACCCTGTGTATTATTTGGGATTCCTGTGGAGTAGTAAAGCAGTGTCTTGTTCAATCTGTGGTGTCTGTGTCAATCCTACATAGAAATATAACAATACTGTAAAAGTTTAAAATAGTATGCTTTTAATGTACTAAGTTAGCTGCTAAGAATTATGGCTAGAAACATTTTAGACATGAAATTGAAGCTTTTGTAATCAGGAATGATAGATTTTGTATTGGAAGGTTGTCACAGATTTAGATGTTTTGAATGCTTACTGCAACCTTCAAGTACAATGACGGCATTCTCATACGCAATCTCATACTATTAATCAATTTGAAATATTCAAGTCACAATTTCCCCTGTGAGCATTTGTGTGAAAAGGCTTTACTTGTCTTATATAAAGTATTTGCCATGATCATCCACTGTTCTAGCTTTGTATACCTATATATAATCACTAATAATAATGTTTAGATTGTGATTAATCTCAGAAAGTTGACGTCACAGACCAAGAAGGGGTTGATAACCTTATGCTGCAGATAGATGGAACTGAAAACAAAGGTATCTATGTAAACTAATGCTATACTGAAAACAGAAGTATTTATAGAGGATATTCAATAATAACAATATGACATTGTCAAGTAGTTCACACTTTGAAGGCTGTATGAAATATGATTTATATAATCCTTTTGGAGGGGTGGCGAATAGTACCCCCAAAAATTTAAAAGGCTTAATGAATCTCGCCATGTGTATGCTTAGTTTCAGAGTCTCGTTTTTCATTCGCTTTTTGTGTCTCGGAGTCTCGAACTTTTAATCAAACTGTCTCGGAATTCGATTTGTTTTCGGATGATTTAGTGAGACCATGGATGACTTGAAAGCTTGTGGTCTTTTTCTTTAGAATAACTTGTCTTGTAGATTTGCAGGGAATTTAAAGTAACAGGTTCCCATTTAAATCTGTACTTTCCAATTTAAATCTGTACTTTTCTGCAAAATTTGTTGATCAGATCAACCAATCAGAGAAGTTCATTTCAGAAATAATATACTCTGATTGGTTGATCTGTGTGTTTAGCACACATCAACACAATTTGCATAAGTACAGATTTAAATGGGAAAGTACACATTTAAATGGGAACCTGTTAAGTGTTCTTGTTTCTTTGTTTCTTCAGCCAAACTGGGAGCCAATGCCATTCTTGGTGTGTCACTGGCTGTATGCAAGGCTGGGGCTGCTCACAAGGTGCAAAAGATAGCGGGGTTCTCATGATTATCATCATTGCATTAGTCATCATGATCATCACCACAATCATTATTTCAATCATTATTGTTATCAATAAAATCATCATAATCACCATCAAAATTGTCATTACTATCATCAACATCATAATAATCACTATCATAATCACCATCATCAACAACACTAACATCATCATAATCAACATCAAAATTATCATTACTATCATCAACATCATAATCACCATCAACATTACTATCATCATAATAATAGTATCATTATCATAATAATAATAATCATCATCATCATCATCATCATAATCACCATCATCAACATCAAAATAATCACTATCATAATCACCATCATCATCAACATCACTAACATCATCATAATCACCATCATCATCACTATCATCATCATCATAATCACCATCAACATTACTATCATCATAATAATAGTATCATTATCATCATAATCATCATAATCACCATCATCAACATCAAAATAATCACTATCATAATCACCATCATCATCAACATCACTAACATCATGATAATCACCATCATCATCATCATCACTATCATCATAATCACCATCATTACCAATGATCATTAATAATATTCATCATCGTCATTGCTATCATAAAACAACTGGTGTGAATCTTTCAGGGCGTTCCCTTGTATAAGTACATCTCAGAACTAGCTGGTAACAGTACCGTCATCCTTCCTGTGCCAGCCTTTAATGTTATCAATGGTGGATCACATGCCGGCAACAAGCTTGCCATGCAGGAGTTCATGTTATTACCGACTGGTACGTAAGCACAAATTCACCTGCGCGTCAATTACATACTCTGCTTAGTCAGCTTGAAATGACACATGAAATTTGAACTAAACATAGAAAAAAACTTACCTTATTTCCAGTGATGGCAAGAGTCTTGATAATGTTAAAAGCTACCTTAAAATCTCTGCTTGTAATTTATCACAGTGTAATTGTAAGAGTATGATGTGCTTACACTTATAAAGCTTATATGACCAAATACGGTATTTAGTTACAGTGGAACCCTGTTAATCTGGCCCGTATTAAGTGGGTAAATTTTATAGAAAATGTATGGGCATGCATTTCGTCGGGACCTAAAAAACTGGCCACAATATAAACAGGGTGGCTGTATTAAGCGGGTGGCCGTAAGGCAGGGTTCCACTGTATTCCCATATCTAGCCACTAAATTATGAAACTTGCTTAGTGACTCCCAGCAATTTAAAACCTCAGTTTATAGCTTGGTTAACGGCTAGTGTTAGAAAAAGAACCTTCTCTAATTAATTTTAAATAAGCACAATCTAAATAACAGTGTAATTTAGATATTATTATCTTTATAAATTTTTTTTATACTCAGAGATACTAGCATTAAATTATCGCTAAACTGAAATTCAAATTCAAATAAAGTTTATGGATTTTGTTGTTATTGTTTTAGGTGCATCCAGCTTCCATGAGGCAATGAGAATGGGCGCTGAGGTCTATCAGAACTTAAAGAAAGTAGTGAAAGAAAAGTATGGCATTGATGGTGAGGAATACCATCCATCTATTCATCCATCAATTATTTCATTCATTCATTCATTTATTCTTTCATCCATTCATTCATCCTTTCATCCATCCATCCATTCTTTCATCCATTCATTATTTCATTCATTCATTCTTTCATATATTTGTTTTTTACATTCATTCTTCCATCAATCCATTCATTCTTCCATCCATTTATTCTTTCATCCATCCACTCATTTTTCCATCCATTCATTCTTCCATCCATTTATTCTTTCATCCATCCACTCATTTTTCCATCCATTCATTCTTCCATCCATTTATTCTTTCATCCATCCACTCATTTTTCCATCCATTCATTCTTCCATCCATCCATTCATTCATTCAGTCATTTATTTGTTCATTTATATACTTTTCAGCCACCAATGTTGGTGATGAGGGTGGATTTGCACCAAACATCCAAGAGAACAGAGAAGGTGGGAAACTATTTAATTCATTATTCGCTGAAGGAAAGATGAATATTTTGGTGAATAGAATCCAAGACAAATGCGAGGTTTAATCTGCTGATATTCATCAAGCCTGCATGAGGAGAATAATTCAATTACCTAGTATAAAATACACAGCTAATTATTTCAAAACATGAAAAAACTGTTTATTTCTCATTTCTTAAAATAATCACTTTCAATTTTGGACAATATTTTACAGCAATAATTGCAGCAATAAGATAAGAAATACATTCTTCAAAAATATATAAATTCTAAAGAAATTGATTAATTTTACTTTTAATTAGATAAGAAATAAATTGTAGAAAAATTATAGAAAAAAACTATAATTATTACGATTCATAGGACCTAGCAAATATAATTGACATTGACATTTTGACCATTGTCACAAATGTTCATTTATTTCATTTTGTCATTTTTACTGACTACCACTTTCAATTCTCAGGTCTTGAGCTGTTGAAAGTGGCAATAGAGAAAGCTGGCTACACTGGCAAGATTGAAATTGGCATGGATGTTGCTGCATCTGGTCAGTTGTACATGTATTGTTATTTCATATTCCAAATCAAACTACCAATGCTTGCATCTACCCATCAAACTTCACACTCCCAATATGATTCTCTAAATCATAATGAATCCAATTTGTTGGTGTAAATTTTGCATGTTATATATTTTTTCGCAACTCAGTTAACTGGTAGATGCAAGTGACAGTACATATCTATAAATGTCTAGCCTTTTTTTCATGACAGTGACATACAAACTTATTGAGAGAGTGCGAGTGCAATCTTTGAAGTTTAACATCACAACAGAACATGTATACACCTGATTGCAAGAACGTTGTCCTGACTTTTGTAACTTAGTTGGAAAGGAATTGATTAATTTAAACGATAAAAGCAGATAACTCAAGCTCAAGGAATAACAAAAGAAAGAGTTCACCTTGAGTGATTTTTTGTATGTAAGATATCTGTCAGCGAGTCGCCGTGCCTAGATACTTATCTTACTTACATACACAATTGTGCTATCAATAGAATAGGCATTTAACTCACGTAAGATGTACGTAAATGATTCCACAATAAATCATGTAATCAGTTCTAGAAATAGCTAAATACTAGTATAAATATAGGTCTAATATTCTTGTAAATCAGTTCGCTCTGAGTTCACTCTGAGTTAGTCCAATAAAGTCTTTCAATTGAGTTTGTGCTCTTCATATTGTTTGAACCTGAAACATCGTTCCATTACAGTACATTACAATCATTAATTAATTCCTTTATGTATATATGCTCATTTACTTATCTGTTTCAGAGTTCCACAAGGAAGGTAAATATGACCTGGACTTCAAGAACAAAGACTCCGATCCCAGCAAATGGGTGAGTTTTGCACACATATATGGCCAATATATCATCTCAAATCACTTTATTAGAAATATTTGAAACTTGTGGGGGGGGGGGGGGAGTATTCAATTACCAATGCAACAGTACAAACCCTGACCAGTACAGAGTTATACCACCTTAGAATATTTGCACCAGTTTACATGAAACCTAACAATATGCTTGGTCAATGATGAAATTGAACATCATTGACCCTAAAGCATGGAGGATTTCAAATTCCAGATCTGTCTCATCCACAATCTTACTAAAACCTTAGCAAGTAGGTTTCTTGGAAGAATCTTGTGAAGATCTTAAACTTGAAAGTTTATGCAAATTCTTGCAGATTGAGGGTTACATCTCAAGATCTTGTAAGATCATACCTGGATCATAATACTGTGTTAAATCAGTGTAATTAAGTGTGATTTCTAATGTCCTTGTTTTCTGATTTTTTTCAGGTGTCTTCAGACCAACTTAGAGACATTTACTTAGATTTTATCAAAGACTACCCAGGTATAATAATAATTATAATAAAAATAGAATTGTGGCTGGTTTACTGCACTTCTCTTGCCACTGTGATCCAGGTTCAAGCTACCTGTTGTAGCAACAAGTCTCAGCAACTTGATGTTTAGTGTTTAGGGAAGCCTTTACTGTGCGACTCGCCGTACCGTAGTCACTTTTGATTAATCTTTTTGACATTATTTTGACATTTTTCCATCTCAATGGACCTATCAGGTACAAGTTTATATCGACAGGCGGCAACTTTAGAAACTTTGATGTCTGTAATTGGTCCGTTTAGATGAAAAAATATCAAAATAATGTCAAACATTCATCAAAAGTTTTTGTAAATGACTACGGTATGGCGAGTAGCACAGTAATAGGAAAAATACACTCATTCCCTGTAAATAATAATCATAATTTATTTTTCAGTTGTGTCAATTGAGGATGCATTTGATCAAGATCACTGGGATGCATGGAGTGATCTCACTGGCAAAGTTTCCATTCAGATAGTGGGGTAAGTCACTGTTAGACTGTTAATACTGTTGTTTGCACCTACCTGTTAATGGTCATGATAAAAAAAAACATGTTTCTCTAGTTTATAATGATTAAGGTACCAAAGTACAAAACTACCCTTAACACATTTAACCCTTTGACTACTGGGCTTTTTTGACATTTTGAGCGATTTTCTGGATATGGAGGATCCGTAGGACTTCTTGACTCCATATTTGGCGTAACCATGTGCTGCTGTTTTGTAATCTCAGGGGCTAAAGTTCTCAGACCACACGACTTTTAGATCGTTTCAAAGCATTGTTGGATATTTACACTAGCTCAAAGTTGGCTTAAATCAGAATTTCGTTAATTTTAGAGTCATTTTTTGCCTTTAGTCACTACTGGAAGAGCATCATTAAGCTTCAAGGTAGCAAAGAGCTCACTTTCTGGAAGAAACCTGCGAGGAATCTCACTTTGTCAGCAAAAAAAACGATTGATGTTTGGTTCATTCGGTTTTGGCGGGCTTAGAACAAAGTCAGGTTTGGAGTTCGACTAAAGTTGTGATGATAGAGGAACACAACAAGCGTAAAATTTTGGCAGAAAACCGAAGTGACCCTAGACTTATGATAAATTTATAAAGGGACTAAAGGGGAACTCTATGCCGAGCTCTGTCATCGTTACCCACAATGCTTTGCAGTGGTAAATACTTGAAAACACGTGTGTATCAAAATGGCCGTAATGAAACGACCACAGCTCAGTTAGTGAAGTGAAAAAAAGTGAAAAAACTTGCCAAAGCTATAGCACAAGGACTGAATGTTGTTGTGAAATTGGCATTTTTGTCTAAAATCAATTTTTCAATAAAAAATCCAAGGTCAAAAAAGTGTGATTTCCACTATTGAAAAATAAGGCAAAAACGGTCTTTTTTGACTTTCCTAAAGTTCATATGGAATTTTTGTGCTGAAATTGCTTGTTTCTTGTGACTGATATGCTATGAAAATTTGAAGAACTTCCTAGTGCTTACTAACATTCAAACGGCTGGGCAAATTTGACTTGTTTAAAAAAGTTAGAATTTTTCAAAGCAAGGTCATTTTTTATGGGCAGTTTCGGGCGCCGTAGGAGTCAAAGGGTTAATGTATTCCATTACTTTTAAGCACACTTTTTTGCTGCTAAATAAGGAGTGGGAAATGGGGGATTGTGAAGTTGCAGTGTTGATGAATATTTTTTGTAGTGTTGTGCACAGTGAAAAAATTCTTAAAGTGCAGTGTTGCAGTGATGTAAATGCCTTCTATGTGCTGTGTTTGCTTTTCCAAACCTGTGGTGTGCTGTGAATTTTGTAGCTGTGGTGTTTGCAATGTTTGGTGAGAGATAGTTTGATGCAGTGTTGTAGAAAATGTTTTTGCATTCTCGTGGTGTTGAAGATGCCCCCACATGTTCCCCTCAAAAAGCTTTCATTGCCTTATTTAATAAAAACAGCTTCTCATGGAAATGCAACATTTTGATGTAAAAATCCTGTGCATAGAAGCATGTGAATTCACTATGTTATAGTTTGCTTACTTTTTTGTCTTTTTTCTTTTTAGTGATGACTTGACTGTCACTAACCCTAAAAGGTAAGTCAATGTGATTGTGATGATGATGATAATGATGACGATAGTGAAGGTGATCATGATGATAGTGATGGTGGTTATTGTAATTTCTTTCAAAAAGCATGGAAAAGCTAGACACAAATGCATGACATAGAACTAGACTGATTTTACAGGTATGATGATGATTATGGTTATGGAGATATGGTAATGACGATGATAATCGTGGTGGTGTGCTTATAAAACACTAATTCATTTTTGTTCTAAGAGCCAAGAAGTAACATAAAAAATATTTACAATTTAAAAGTTAAAAATAGGTTTTGAGCTGTGATTTAGAAATTGATGAATTAGAAGTGTCTCTATTAAGGTTGGTAAATAATTCCATAGTGAATTCCAGCCGTTTTTCACTCAATCTTTGTCAAATTTTCACCTTATTTCATTTTTTTCGCTAGCACTTTCTGAAAATGAAATCCAAAAACTCTAAAAAAAAAACATTCCGGGACGTCATCACTTCGATACTCTATTATAGGATTTATTCCTATGTTTTTTAATAATACTTTTGATTGAAACTCAATGTGATGATGATGATATTCTGTTATGATTACAGGATCAAGACAGCCATTGATAAGAAGTCTTGCAATTGCTTACTGCTAAAGGTCAACCAAATTGGTTCAGTCACTGAATCCATCCAAGCGTAAGTAATAGATAAAATATCAGTGGCCATTGGGTATGAATTGTATAATAACTTGTCACAGACGAGACATTGTGAATCCTTTACAAAGCATATTTCTTTGTGACGGCAAAGGAATAACTTTTTGACATATACTTTTTTTAAAAACTTGCAATTGAAAGTGCTCAATTTTGAGGTTTTTCATAGATCGTTGGTTACAGATAATTTATTATATTTGATATAACAAATTTAACAGTCTTATTCTCTGTTATATAAGCTTTAAAATTATATATACTTTGTCTATTGTTATTGTAAAATGACATGCTAAACAAAGTTTTAACTGAGTGCATGTAAGAGCACCCCACTAAGATGGACTGTCAACTCTGGTATTGAAAATCCTTCAGTTAATGAGTTTTGTAACTATCAAAAAAATCTTTAACAAGTTATGTTAATTCCTTTTTACTCCGACAAGGGGCTAAAGCTTGAAATGTCGGTAAAGCCAACATTTATTACAGTGTAACAAATTTCGTTATATTACCTATTAGTTATGTTGTTTTTAACAACCATTGTTGTTGTCAATTCTGTTTATTTTGTAGTTGTAAGCTTGCACAGTCTAATGGATGGGGAGTAATGGTGAGCCATCGTAGTGGTGAAACTGAAGATACATTCATTGCAGATCTTGTCGTCGGACTTTGCGCTGGACAGGTGAGTGAAATTAATCTCTCCACACTACACTGATGAAAATTGTTGATTTTTCTGATTGTTGTTGTGATTTATATTGTAGATCAAGACTGGAGCTCCTTGTAGATCTGAGAGACTGGCCAAATACAACCAACTTCTCAGGTAAATGGACAGCAAACAAATAAATAAATGAAAACAATCTTTACACTGCAGCATATCAACATAGTGGTTATTCATCTGCTAGCATTCACTTGATCCTCTACACTAAATATTTTACATTTGCCACACTGGAAGTCTATACCTTCAAAACTTTGAACAATCACTATCTCTACATTTATATTTTGGCACACAACTCGCCTCACGGAGGGACAAAAATCTGATAACCGGGAGAAACACCATTGTGGCATTCAGAAGTTCAACCACTCTAGTGATTTTCATAGTAACTATCCCCCAAAAACAGAAGGCATTATGGTTATTGTGAAAGTAGGGAATTCCTCATTTTCAATAATAGTTAATTGCATGAAATAACATTGTTGCAATAAGGGACTGGTCATAAAGTATAGTGGGGGATGGGCCAGAAAATTCAGAATTCCCAAGGAATGACTTTTATTGGCCCACCCTTTAGTCTATGCATAGTTACACGTAGCCCACCCCTATACAATGCACCACAATTACCCCCAAATATCCCCAGTGTATTGCTTAATTTTTCATGGCCCACCCCCTTTTTCATGCTCAAAAATTATGGCCCACCCCATCATTTTTTCCACCTCCCCCCTATACTTTATGACCTGTCCCTAAGGTGCAAATAGTGATTTTTGCTATTGATTTATAATTGCAGGATTGAAGAGGAACTTGGAAGCGATGCTAAGTACGCAGGGAAGAACTTCAGGCATCCACTCAAGTAAAGCCAAAGTGCTTGCAGCAACATGATGCTTACCATCAAACAAGCAAACATTCTAGAGCACTTGATCATTAAACCTCTCAGAAGTGGATAAATTTTAGTCTTTGTTGGAATACTGTATGGATAGATATAAATTAATGTGTTTTAGATTCAGTCTGGAGTTAATAAAATATTGTCAAAAACATGGAGGATTGGTTTTGTTTTGTGGATAAATTTGTTTTTCTGTTTTTTTTGTCTCAACCTTTTCTCACTTTTTGGATAAATTGACTTGATTATTTATTAGTTGGTTGGTTGGTTGATTGATCAATTTACTGAGTGAAGTCATTTAACCCCGTGAAATAGATATTAGACTAATACACCTTGGCAGTCTCTAATTCCATTGTTTTCTTTTGTGTCTATTTGACCATGGATAGAGTGGTTTTCATTAACCCGTGAAACACACTTTAGCGTATTACACACTATTACACTTTAGTTGTTTTGTATTTTATTGTCTTACACAACTATTACGATCTTTTACACTTTAGCTATTACACTTTGTTTCACAGGTTAATGAAAACCACTCTAATGTGATTTGACTATCACACTTTAGCAAGCAATTTCTATTTCACTCTAAATGGAAACTAGTGAATAAACTAGTATATATCAATTTATTTGTTTAGAGAGGTTCTCATCATTTAGTATGTGGAACATGTTTTACACTTTAATGCACCTTAATTCCATTGTGTTCTTTTGTTGTTGTTTGACAATCGCGCTTTAACTAATACACTTTGTTTCTGTTTTCATTGACCAGCGAAACACTCTTTACTGTATTACTCTATAATGCACCTTAATTCCATTGTTCTTTTGTCGTTATTTGACAATCACGCTTTATTAAACTAACACATTTTGTTTCACAGGCTAATGAAAACAACTATGTTAATTTTTATTTATCTTTTTATTTGTTTATTTATTTATCGATTTATTTATTCAGATTGATTAATTGATTGAGATTCAGTGATCAATATATTTGTTTATTTATTCTGATAGGTTGATTGCTTCATGCATTCATTATTATTCCTGTTTTTCTTTCTTTTATTCATATTTCCATATATTTACTTCACTTATGATATTTATTTGTCTCTAATTCATTTATAACTTTCTTTTTATTTAATTAATTTTACATGTGTCTTTTTTATTTTTTCATAATCCATAAAGAAATCCAGAATTTAAAATGTTTATATAAAATGTTTAAAATCAAAATGAGAGAGATGAAATGAGAAAATATAAAATTGTAATAAAGGTTTACAAAAAGTTATTAAATAACTTAAAACTGTACAGATTAAGGAAAATAAATAAATATAATTATTTCATATGAAATAAATTGTTTTCTAATTCAATAAAATGAAAATATAAAAACACAAATTTCGAAATTTCCAGGTTCAAAGTTCAGAATCTATTTACCCGACCATCCCCTCCCTAGCGACATAGCGATAACTAACCAGATTCTTTGGCCGTGTGTTATGCGGGGGGTTCCAGGGCTTTGTATGTTTCGGTGTGGGGGCAATCCTTTGCAAATCGATCAAAACGACCACTCCCAACAGATATCAGGGCCGAGTCGATGCAACGAAAAATCTGCTTTGAAAGAGCCCAAAATACTATTCTTGTGGATAACTGAGTGCTGCAGGTTATCAGGAACATCCTAACACTCTGCCAGACTCACTGGGAAAGAGTTTGAGCGAGTGTTAGATCAACTTAGGACAGAGAAACGTTCTGCAGTTGTGCCGTGTAACCATCGCTTTCTCCATTTAGCAGCGTTTTATTCGACACAGATTTAATCATGAGCGAACTAGAACAACTTCGGCAAGAAGCAGAAGCTTTGAAATGCCAGATTCGGGTGAGTGTTTACCGGGTTTTGGGCGAGGAAGTGGGACGATCGAGAAAGCGAAACATAGCTGGCAAGCGTTCGAGTTCACAACCAAAGCGAACCTTCGAAGGCGCTTGAAAGGTGGACCTTAGTGAATGGCGTTTGATGGTGTTGTTTACCGCCTAGTTTCGTCTCGGTCTCCTTATTTCCTTCAAATCAGAACTCTTATCGTTTTAGTTTGGGTTATTGGAGGTTTTAAGATCGAATAATTCGGTTCTTTTGAGGGAACAAGAGGAAAGTGTTCATGTTTTTTACTGACAGTTTGCACTGAGGTGAAACTAGGTCTCATCTGTACCATCATCGCGTCTACCACTTAAGAATTCGTAAAATTCGGACTATTTCGCCTGCTTTACGGCTCTTAACCGTCGTATTTGTGCTTAGTGAGGTAAAGCAGTTTTTTTGAGCAACGATGAAGAAGCAAAACAGGGTAAAAATTGACTACCCCCATTGTTAGTTGTGGAGCTGATGGGGCAGATGGTTCTACAGTGTGTACGAAGGCTATACCGTCCACTTCTCCTCGCTACTCACTGCCATCTCGTTCTTACACTTTCGTTCTGGTCAAACCTCCATCTTTCCATCGATAGATCTTAAACTATGGAATTACAACAGTCGGTTTAGGCTTTTGAGAGCTTGGGTTGGACTGTTGTTGTGCTCTTTGCAATGCATTTAACTTTGTCATATAAGCATCTATCTCAGTGATCTTTTGAAGCAATTGCAGACCTGTAGACTAGTCTGATGGTTCGTTTGCCATCGATTGTAGCATAAACATATCTAAAACTCCTGGAATACGGCAAGTGTGTCTAAAAAACCATACCAAAATAACAAGAAGAATATCTTTATAAGCAGAAGCATTCTCAACTCGTTGCTCACTAGGACTAAGAACTTGTATCCTAGTATAACTATTAACGCTAAAAATTCTAGAATTATTTGCTTATGATAGCTTTTTCTCGTTTTAAACTTCACTAGTGGAGATATTTTCATTTTATTTCGGGTAAAAATAGCGATTTTGTTTGGGATTTTGAATTAGGGATTGATATCGTTTGATCAAAGTGTCTTGGACAGAGTTGGTGTGTACATCGAATAGGCACTTGTATTCTATATAAAAGCTTTATTTTACTTTGAAAAATTGTATAAATGTCGATATTTAAGATTGTTATAATCATTTTCAGCGAATCGAAGTTCAAAACAACGTTAAAATGTACAATAGAACGAATGATCGCGTCCACCAAAACCACTGCCCCCTGATCATGTCGAGGCGTGCTCCGACTAACTTGTTTCTTGTTCGCTTTCGTCCACTCAGGAAATCAAAGTATTTATTTTTATTCTTTGTTGCTTAACATCAAAATATCAGCTTCGAAACTGTTTCGAACGAAATGGTTGATCGAACGTTGGATCGATCGATCGAACGTTCGAACACTGTAATGGTTTACTTGGTTGAAGGCGCTGTAACTGAGGATTGAATACCGAAGGTGGCGCAAAAATGGAAATTGAAAACTTCGCGTCGCGTTTAACCTTGAGAAAATCCCTCAGCTTCGCTTGGATTGCTGTGTTACTTAAAGATTTCGTGGCAGTTAGATTGTCTGACGAAACCAAGCTTGTTGCTCGAACGTAAACATGACGAACACTCGCCCAGTTGCTAAGGAAAACTGGTGAAAATGGTCGCAAAAATTGCTAGTGATGTAAATGGAGATTAGTCGTAACTTGTAGTCCAATTCTAGAATATTTTTCTCTGTTAATACTTTGTTGTTTGTGTCAAAATACTCTTTGATCCGAGTAAGTATAGTCAACGTTTTGGCTCGACACGTCACGACACCGTTCATCAATCCTTCTCGCGTGAAAAACGATATTTTATGTTTAGAAATTCTATAGAATTCTTCCTTGGTAATTCACCGATGTTTTGTGAAAATGTTCGTTCTTTGGTGTTTGGTGAACATCAGTAAATTCTATTGTTAAATGGGATATTATTATAGCAAATATCATACTCAATCGTTTCACGATGCAAGGTCTATTCAATGGGAGTTGTCCGTATAGTAGGAAAGAAAGTTGTTCCACCCCTTGGCATTAAAAAATACAACGAAAAAAATAATATAGAAAAATCAAAATCGACATTTGTTCACTTTGCAGGCAAAAAAGTTATTATCTTTGGACCCTAGGAATTTTCTAGATCTCTCGTCTTATTGTCAAGCAACTCAATCAAGTCGTGAAATTAGTGAAATTGTGCCATGTTTGTTGCTATGTTATTTTACTCTCCCATGCCCAAATGACAAAAGGTTATTGTGAAATATCATGTATGATTTTAATCTTGAAATTCTTGTGAGGTTCATGTAGAAGTTGAGCATGAAATCCAAGTTAAAACCTGTGGTTAGCAACTCAGGCCTTGTGTTTGTCATAAGGCACATCTGTTTATGTAGTAACAAAGTGTTGGGGTGATTATTATTTAGATTTTTTCTCACTCTATTCCACCATGGTGTGTATTCTTAACAACAAATGAAAGCAAAGTCCAAAACACAAGTTCTCTCCCGATATGAATTCAATGACAACGTTTGCCTCAAAAAGTAGACGTAGAAACACTTATTCATCAAAAAAATCAGTTTTTCAGAATTTCCCTGAACAACCTGTCTCAATTTAGTATTAAATAGTCTAAATTTCCTCTCTTTGTGTGCCATTTCCTCGTATGTCTGATTTTATGTTGTTTTATTATAACAAAACACTTTTTTAAGGAAAGTGAAAGATGCTATTTTTTCATGACTTTATTCAACTTCCTGTCCAATTGTTTCTAAGGAATTTTTTTCCTTTTATGTATAATATTTTTTCTTCCTTTAGTGGAATATATTTAGATGTCCGACTCATGAAATGACATTTTCATTGAAATATCAAGAAAGTATGGATAAATATGACTAATGATTTCCTTTCGAAAGAGTATATTTATTCGGCCAATGGCACATTGAAACGACTAGAAAATATGAACGTAGAACTAATTCCATATATGACAAGAAAATGACAATGATAACTAGACTCCATCAATGTTTCTAGGAAAGCAACCAAAGAAATTTGTTAACTGTATTAAAAGTTTGGAAAAAAATGCCTATGTTTACTTGTATTATAAAACATTTTTTGAAGATAGAACAGTGCAGGTAAAAACTTGTGGATTTTTTAGACATAAATCCTTACTTGGAGTGGCTTTTCTCTCTCACTGCTACGAAAAATTTACATCAACAAGTCTTTACTTTTATAATATAAAGTTTACATTAATACTCCAATTACTTCCTTTGAAACATCGACATAGTCTGCTTGTTGTGGTAGTTTTTTATATTGTAAATATTGTGCTGACAGTTATTAATGCTCATACATAAAAAATAGCATGAAGATTTATAAAGAAGTGCCACTTTTGTAGTTGAAATGTAATGTTTTTACAAATTTTTACTTACAAAAACTGTAAATTTTTTCTTGTTATATAAACAGCTTCTCACACGAAAGTCTCATGTGTATTAGTTGTTAATGTATGTGTTTTTTGTTGATCAGGATGCACGAAAGATTGCAGCAGACACAACCCTTCTTCAGGTCACTTCAACTGTAGAACCAGTAGGACGAATACAACTGAGAATGCGCAGGACGCTGCGTGGTCATCTTGCCAAAATATACGCAATGCATTGGGCATCTGACTCAAGGTAAACATGTTTATTCATTCATCTATTTCTTCATTCATTCATTTAGTTTATATTTGTTCGTTCCATCAATCATTTATTTTTTCCTTCATTTGTCATTCTTTCATTCATCCATTCTTTCATCCATCCATTCTTTCATCCATTCTTTCATCCATTCTTCAACCCATTACAGATTAAAAAAGTAGACACACCATGAGAAAATGCAACCATCTTGTTTCAACTACTGAAGGCTTGTTTGATGGCTCATCGCAAACCCAATGCATCTAATTTATTATTTTCAAAAAGTTGGAACTATAATCTGAGTCAAATTGCCAACACTTTCAGGATTTTTGTAGTTCAGTCGAGTGCATTTAATGAATGGAATATTATAATAATAATAATAACTTTATTTGACACAGAATTCTGAAAGATTGGAACTTATTTACACTGAAGCTGTGTAAAATATCGTTGTTAACAACTGTAAGCATTGTGTTGTAAATATCACAAATGTTTTAACATATGTTTCTTTTTTCCACCAGAAACTTAGTTAGTGCTTCCCAAGATGGCAAACTTATTGTATGGGACTCTTACACTACAAATAAGGTACAAAACTTTATTGTTCACATTAAAGCAAACTTTGTAGAAATATAGCAATCAATTTGAATTGAATAACTTGACTGACTAGTCTTATATTCATGTTTGATCACAAAACAAGAGCCATATTATGATTCAGTTTACATGTATTTGAGGCTAGTTAATCAAGTACAATAATCAATCAAATTAGTCAACATATTTTGATCCAGTATGAGAGGCTAATCAATTAGTAATTCAAATTCATTCATATCTTTATTCAGTTTATTTGTAAGAGCAGTCAGTCCTGAATAATATTTATTCAATATTTTGATTGCTAAGGGCCTGGGCAAACCGCTTCAAAATTTACTTCAACATCTGTTCAATTTTGTTGAACGGCAATGTTTTAACGCTTTTAAACTCTTGCAACATTATTGAAACATGAGTTTAAAAGCATTTAAACATTCCATTCAACAAAATCGAACAGATATTGAAGCAAACGTTGAAGCCATTTGCCTAGGCCTTAAGATTGTCTCTATATCTCAAACTAATTACATCAACACTTGAATTATGCATGTCCATGATTATGAAGTAGAGGACATGTTTTTGCCAAGTCATTGTGAATTGGCATTATTTGTGTGTTATTTTTATATATTTTCCTTTAAAGTGTTGTGATAATTCAACACTTGTTGATTACTATTATTTGTTTATGTTCAAACGAACAACAGGATAGTTTTGAGAGTTTTGTTGTTAATTTTAAGGGTTTTATTTTGTTGTAATAGGTTCATGCCATACCTCTTCGTTCAAGTTGGGTTATGACATGTGCGTATGCACCATCGGGCAGCTATGTCGCTTGTGGTAAGAAAATCATTCTATTATTGTTATGAATAACAGTGATAATATCAATGAAGTATAGGAGTCATCAAGTATATATGACAGAAATGTTTGTAGAAAATATTTCCTGCCAAAGTGTTGGGTTTAAACCAGGGCCCTGCCAATAGATCAAATCTATATCTTTCCCATAGTCGTTATATCTTACTGCACATGCTCAAATCTGCTAATGTGTTGCTATGTATGTTTCGACCCAGTTTAAAACCACTGGGAATAAAAACTTTTGTTCCAAAAAATTTCCATGTAATATCATAATACATACTGACAGGAATCTTATTCCAAAAAATATGAATTGGGTCAAAACATACACAGCAAAGTGTTAGCTGATTTTGTCTATTTGCTGGTTGATAAAAGAGGGTTTTTTCCTTTGAATATGAACATCCACCCTTGTTGACACTGGTATATTTCATTGACATCTATATTTGTGACAAATAACAGCATTTCAATAATAATATAGTAGTAATATTTGTAGTAGTAGTAGTAGTGTTTTTGTCGTCTTTGTGGAATACACTCAATGAAAGTGTACCATGACCACCCTCATTGACTGGATCATATGTGTGTATGTCTGTCAGGACAATCTGGTCATAATGGGGCAGATTTTATAGATGTTGAATTGACTAGTCGAGCCAATCTGCACCGGTCTATACCTCATACACCTACTTGCAAGAACGTTGTCATACGAAAAAAGAACATTTGTATTTAGTGTGTTAGGAATAAATTAAAAGTACTGAAGCTGATCTCTTTCTTTTGTACTTATAATTTATTCCTAACACACTAAATACAAATGTTCTTTTTCGTATGTCAACTTTCTTGCAAGTAGGTGTATATGATCTTGTTTTTGCCTGAGAGCCATGGCTTAATCAATTGTTTAAACACATAACTGTAATAACATCTATTGTTATTGTTCGTTTCAGGGGGTTTGGACAATATATGTTCCATTTACAGTCTGAAAACAAGAGAAGGAAATGTACGCGTAAGCCGAGAACTGCCAGGACACACAGGTAATACGAGTAAAACATGAAATAAAATATCATGGTTTCAAACATTTGTGAGAGAAACAAATGCCCTTATTAATACACATGTCACGTTTTTGGGCGTTTCAGCATTTATCTGAAAGCTTTTAATCAAAGTAATATTTCAAAAATGCTGAATATATATTCTTTGTAATTGTTTCTAAGGAAACAATTCCTAGTAACATGTTAGTTTCATATAAAAGAAAAGCCAAGGTTAATTGCTTTGGATGCTAATCTTTGTATTCTCATTAGTTGGCCCTTAATGCAGAACAGTCTTGAAAGTATTACAATTTATCTGCATTCAAAAGCAGTAGCATTCAAAATGTCACAGTTTAAAACCTTCAACATTCGTGAGACAAACAAATCTACTCATTACGGTATCAACATTTGCTTCAACATCAATTTGCTTTTGATTTTCAACTCTTTCAACATGTTTCAACAATGTTGAAAGAATTTAAAAGTGTTTAAACATTACCATTCAACAAAATCGAATGGATGTTGAAGCAAAATGTTGAATCCTTTTGCCAGGGCCTTGATATAGATGTCATGTTTTTAGGCGTTTCAGCATTTATCTGAAAGCTCTTCATCAAAATAATATTTCAAAAATTCAGATCATGATTGTATAGATACTATGCATAATGCCTGCTTATTTTAAGTTTAGATTACTTTTTATTCCTATTGTTTCCTTACATTGAAATGTCAGAATTATTTATTGTTAATGATGACATTTTAAGTTAAAAGAAAATATTCTCACTGATCAACAATGTGACAAGATTATGCAGATCAACTTAAAATCACAAAGAATAACATTGTGGCTGTGTTTTACAATTGTCATGTTTGAACTTGAATGTTTATTTTTGCAATAAGAATTTGGACTTTAAAATTTGAAAAGATCTGCCACAGATACTACTTCTTTTTCTTGTTTTGCTAAAAGGACACATTTAAGTGAATGTGATCCACAATTACCGCTTTTAAAATGAGAAAGTTTAGTGTGGATAAATATATCCATGAAACAAAAATAAATACACTTGTCTTACTGCACTATTTGGTACAAACCTACGGCTATCACTGGAGCATAACAGTGTGAACATTGTATCCTTCATTGTTATGTGTAAGGGAGTTCTTAGTTAGACAACAACACAGTTGATAACTACAATCTTTTTAAATATTGTTAGCTAGAAACACATTTCCCAAATGTTCATAAATACATGTATTTAAAGAACATTTTGCCTCTTGCTTTATCATAAAACAAAATATATTGATATCTTGTTAACATTACTTTTGTTTTGTCAAGGTTATCTTTCTTGTTGTCGATTCTTGGATGATACAAGGATTATCACCAGTTCAGGAGACATGACATGGTAAGTTTGTCTACATTTATTCAGAGTGAGAGGTCCTGAAATCGATACCTAGCAGCCTTACATTTGTATCAACTTTTTCCATTCTGTGTAGCATTGAGTAGGATTAAATACTGGTTAAATGGAGCATTGATTCATCATAACAATTTTTTGTTATTTGTAATGCATTGTGGGGCATATTGGGTTTGAGTGAGCTTACATTCATTTTGTTATTTGTAGTGCATTGTGGGACATTGGGTTTGAATGAGCTTACATTCATTTTGTTATTTGTAGTGCATTGGGTTTGAGTGAGCTTACATTAATTCTTTAATTTGAAGTGCATTGTTGGGCATATTGTGTGAGCTTACATTCATTTTGTTATTTGCAGTTCATTGTGGGGCATATTTGGTTATTTGCATTGTGGGGCATATTAGGTTTGAGTGAGCTTACATTCATTTTATTATTTGCAGTGCATTGTGGGACATAGAAACAGGTCAACAGACAACAACATTTACAGGTCATACTGGTGACGTTATGAGTCTTTCCCTGTCACCTGATACAAAAACCTTTATATCTGGTGCATGTGATGCATCTGCTAAGGTTAGTACCTTGTTTATAAACATTTACAGCAGATTTCATATGACTATGAAAAGCTTACAGCATGAACACGGTCAAGGCATGGCAAATTTCTAGAAAACTTCACGGTCCTGGCAAGACACGAACATGTCACTGAACTTTTCACAGTCAAATGAAATCTGCTCTATGGAAGAATGTAATACTGGAGAAGCTTTCAACAGTCAAATTTGTGTTCAGTGTAATTTAAAGTTCCTTGACATAATCGATTGAGATAAAGTGTACATACATAAGATTGTGATGGACAAATTGGAATAGTTTGTCTTAGACTAGAGTGGAATGTAATTCAAGGTTCCTCTTCAAAATCCTAAAGTGCATTTGCTAGATTTGAGTGGCCGAATTGGTGTAATTTTCAAGCTAGGAACCTAAAATTTGAAAAGCAATATTTAAGCAACTGTCCTCAGCTTATGAAAGCAAGTGTATTTTTGAAGTGTAACAATAAGGCAACCATTGATAGAAAGCTGGGATATTTAATAATAATCTTTAATAAAGATGCCAACTTCATTTAAGTGATTTACAGATTGGCCCATTTTATATATATTTTTTTTTAACAAGTCTTCTTTCTGTTTTCTAGTTGTGGGATATTAATGATGGAATGTGCAAACAGACCTTCACTGGTCACGAATCAGACATTAATGCTGTTGCAGTAAGTATCACTTTTGCTTCTTTTCTCATCCATAATTGTAAAATAATCTCCATTTAGAGCTATAGTGCTCTTGCTGTGGGTATAAGTCATAGTCAATAATAAGAACAAGACTCTGTTATGCAGTAGAACACAGTTCTCAAGGAATAAAACAAGTTTTCATTGTATTATTACTCTGTCGTCTAAAGCCCTGTGTAAACAGGCGCAACATGTTGAACTAATATTGTTGGATGGGAACCGTTTCTAAAGCCCTGTTTAAATGGGCACAACAATATTGTTGGATGGGAACTGTTTCTAAAGCCCTGTTTAAATGGCCGCAACAACATTGGAACCGTTTCTAAAGCCCTGTTTAAATGGGCGCAACAATATTGTTGGATGGGAACTGTTTCTAAAGCCCTGTGTAAAGGGGTACAACATGTTGGACCAACATTGTTGGATGGGAACTGTTTAAATGAACTCAACATGTTGGATGCTTGTTGAACATTTCAATGTTGTTTCTTCCAACATCATCCAACAGGGTGTTCAAACAGGCCCAAAATGTCTGACCATCAATGTGGGTCCTGTTTAGACAGGGCTTAACATGTCTTCACAAAGTGATCCACAAATATATAATAACAACAACAACAACTTTAGAAAGTATATTATTGAAACGGTAACTGTAATTCATCATTATTGCTCGTCTTTCTCTCTCCTTTTTCGTGATTCCCTTGAAGCTCTCGGTCAATATGATTTTCGGAAAACACATGAACCCCAATCAACTGAAAATTTTACAAGCGAGACTTGGAGCAAGTCTAGACAACTGTCCTCTTCTATGTTTTAGGCATAAAGTAATACTTGTTCAAAAACAAGCTCTAAATGTGTATTTTGTTCTGTTTCAGTTTTTCCCTAATTCTTTTGCCTTTGGCACTGGTTCAGATGATGCCACTTGTAGATTGTTTGATATCAGAGCTGATCAAGTAAGTGATAATTATGGTTTAACTTGATGATGATGATGGGATGATTGTGATTATTTTGAGTATAATGAAGATCATGACAGTGACAATGATGGCAGTATTGATGGTGATGATCAAGACAACAATGGTGTTGAGGGTGATTGTAATCGTTTTGAGTATAATGTTGATGATAGTGGTATTGATGATGATAATGATGATGATTATCACAGTGGTAGTAGCATTGATAATAGTGATACAAGTTGGTGGTGGTGATCATTGAGTGCATATGATGGTGATGATAAAGATGACCGACAAAGATGATGATGATAATGACTGACAGCAATGTAATGATGATAAAAATGGTTATATAAAAGATTGTAGTTGTGTTGATGGTCATTGTGTTTATATGTTATGCTAATAATCCTGTTCTTTTTCCAGGAATTGACCATGTACTCACATGATAATATCATTTGTGGTATAACATCAGTAGCATTTTCAAAGAGTGGCCGTCTTTTGTTAGCTGGCTATGATGACTTCAACTGTAATGTCTGGGATACCCTCAAGGGTGAGCGTGCAGGTGTCTTGGCCGGGCACGACAACAGGGTTAGCTGCTTGGGTGTAACTGACGACGGCATGGCCGTAGCCACAGGAAGTTGGGACAGTTTCCTAAAAATATGGAATTAGTATTGCAAACCAGGACAGGAAGTTGATGTTAGTGTTTATATTTTATATATTGTAAGTCAGTTGCCAACAGTTTGGTCATGTGACGAGACTGGTCTTATTGCAATGAAAATTGAACCCTGATCATCCCACAATGCATTGCAAGAGGAAATCTAACTCACCTTTTTTGATTTTGGTATTAAGGGTGACATGTTTAGTAACACCAACAAAATGGGTATAAACAAAGAGATGTAAAGAAAAAAACAAAAAACAACTGTCACACAGAAATCCCCTTTAAATTATCCTTTCAAATTAAAGATAGATTCTTAGTTCCTTGCTTTAAATTCCCCGTATTACTTTTTCTAGTGAAGATTATTAGGGCTATAGACATATATCTCGACTTCACTATTCATTATCCTATATTAGTTACATATGCATAAAACAAATCATTTCTGTAACATGCCTGTCAGAAAAAAAATCCCTAAATTATGGGATCTAGATGTTTATTGGCTTAACGGTTTCCTTGACAACCAAATTAAAAATAAATGTTAGCAAAGAAGAAACAACTACTAGTTATTAGTGATCTATGTCCACATCTTCAAAAAATGGTTTCATTTGCTATTTCTCTCTGAATTTTCCTTGAAGCTCAAATCTCAGTTAATATGGTTGGGATTTGTGTTTTCAAGGTTTGACACAAATGTAGGGTTTCTTAAGTAAGTTGATTCAAATCATTGATAATGAAGTCATATGGGACCCAAAAATATATATTCCCAATAGAAAACAGAGTCATATCCGAAGCTCTCACGAACGACTTACGGGAAAAACCCGAATAGATTCCGACACGAGGAATAGTCAAAGTAACCATTGATGTCACTGGAATATATGAAAATTCCCATCGTGCTTTGCGTGTGTCGTCTTCATTCTTTGTATCAGTAAGCTAAGTATCTGTGAATATGAAGTAAATGTAAAAACAATTTGAGCTGAAGATAAGTGAACTATTAGTTAGTATTTAGGTTTATATACGTTGTCGTACATATGTCGTGTTAGAAAGAATAATTCGCGTCGTTAACCGACTTTATATTATTTGTGAAAGATGAGAATAAAGATGATGCGTTCCATGTACCACCATGTCTATCTCGTTGATCTAGGGGACCCCAATTGGGAATTGAGCTCTAACTCCATTTAGGGGACCCCTCCTAGGGATTTGCCTAACACTACCCCACTTTGGACTTGCGTTCCATGTACCACCATTTCTATCTCGTTGATTTAGGGGATCCTCTAAGAAATTAAACTCACTAGTGTTCCCTCTCTGTATTAAATCACCATTTTTTAAGTACAAAACTGACCCTTTTAATCCGCCAAGTTTTCAATCTCTTTTTGTCTACAAAAACCATGTGCTTTCGCACGATAACGAGGGTTACCACAGGTAACCCAGTTTTTACAACTGTCATAAATTTACTCCCGACGCCCCACTTGGGACTTGCGTTCCATGTCAATCTCATTGATTAAGGGGACCTCCTAGGGAATTTCCTGACACTACCCCACTTGGGACTTTCGCTCCATGTACCATTGTGTCTATCTCATTGATTTAGAGGACCCCTCCTAGGGATTTGCCTAACCCTACCCTACTTGGGACTTACCTACACCAAGTTGTTGTTGCCCACTCAATTTGTTGAACTCGACTGTATATTAAATGTTCCACACAACGCTACAATCAAAGTTATATGCTCGTCGTATCTCTGAAGAGTAAAAAATCAGCGATTTGCTATCTTGCAGGGTATTAAAATTTAAACGTATTGAAAAATATCTATCGATTTTAGCATACATTCCCACTCTTTACTGGGCTGCCTGTGGTAGGCCAGTCAAAAAAAATTATTTTCGTTTTGTTTTTAAAACAATACGTGAAACATAAATAGTACTATATAGTGATATTTTATGCTAATTCTATTGTTTAATTAGCACTATTTAGTACTAATTAGTACTTGTTTCACGGGTATAATATTTGTACTTTATTACTTTGATAGGGGTTAAAAATCTGCCGTGTCACGCCCTTTTAAATTGATTTCCGTTATCGTTTTAGGTATTTTCAAAATCCCGACTAGAATTTCCGATAAGTCTCCCTTCCCGGTCGTGCGCGGAATCATTCTCCTACAGCTTGCGTAGCTGGCTCTGGGAGAGCGGAACCTCGCAAGGCAAGCTTTTTTAGACCAACTTGCACTTCAAGAGGTCTAAGCGTTAGTTCTATACCATTTTATTACTCTTTAATGCAACCTCGTTCCCAGGGCCCTCGGGAAAGCGAAGGGAGAGGGCCCTGGGAACGAGGTTGTCTTTAATGCACCTTAATAGTCCTTTTCACAGTTCCACTCAGTGACCACGAATAATAGTTTCAAGTCGAGGCTCTATAAAACTATAATTTATCATGCGCAGCAACGTGAACCTCGACTTGGAACTATTATTCGGAACTGTGAAAAGGACTATTACATTGTGTTCTTTTGTTGTTATTTGACTATCACTGTTTCACAGGATAATGAGAACAGTGGCTGTATTGTAGTGTACTTACAGTACGACGACTTCAACCGCGCGGCCACCCAAACAAATATCAAAAAATTTCAAAAAAATACCAAATTTCAAAATCAAGAATATTAATATGTAAAATAAAAAAAAATTGTGGACGGTTCTCAGGCTAAGAGTTTCTTATTTTATTTTCCTTCATACAAAGGCAGGGACACCACAACAGCTTACGCCAATTACAGTGGGCCCTGTAATATACACCTATTTCAAAAAAACG
Source organism: Metridium senile (assembly GCA_949775045.1). Taxonomy (NCBI): domain Eukaryota; kingdom Metazoa; phylum Cnidaria; class Anthozoa; order Actiniaria; family Metridiidae; genus Metridium; species Metridium senile. The sequence goes on along the minus strand of OX459103.1, from coordinate 4,782,329 downwards.
TTGTCAGAAGGCCAGGAGATCTGAATCTGCAATCTGAGACCGAAATAAATTCAGGAAAATTGCGTACTGCAAAACCAGGCCTGGCCCTGTTTTTTGTTTTTTTGTGCGAAGCACCTTCAGATTTATATTTACCTTCGCCATATCCGAAGCCAGAAAGTGCACGCAATGAGAAAAAACTGCCGTACCCCACAATTCATTTCGGTCTCAGATTGCAGATCTCCTTCTGACAACGTTTTTTGAAATAGGTGTATGCTGAGACCTGACTGTTCTTATTCAATCTTGAAGTTTTTTTAATTCACACGTAATCAAAATTATAAGCATTTTAAACAAATCAAACATTTGTAGAGATTTGTAGTGATCGAATAGTTTTACTTTAAGAAATCACTTTTTTGTATTTTTTTGGTGTTTTTTTTTTTGGTGGCCTCGGTTGATAAAGCCATCGCACTGTAAACAGTTTAAATAAACATGTTTTGTTTTGAACTCAATGAATACATTTATTAATTATAATGCAGAATGTCAAGATAGACTAAAACCAGTTAAAAGGAGTAATGATTGCACCTACTGTACATTATGATCGTGGTATCGCAAGACTAAAGCGCACTGCATGAAGGCAACGCGCCACATTGAGTGATCGTGCCACAGCTCAGTTACATGCATAATAATAGCTTGATCCACTAGCAAGGCCTACACCGGGAAGAGGAGTCACCATAAGACACCGTACGACGCGCTAAGTTGCCCCAGATAGCCCCCATTTTTCCTCAAAATACCTTGACGCCGTAAGACGCGCTAAGTTGCCCTAGATAGCCCCCATTTTTCCTCAAAATACCTTGACGCCTAAAGACGCCCTAAGTTGCCCTAGATAGCCCCCATTTTTTCCTCAAAATACCTTGACGCCGTACGACGCGCTAAGTTGCCCTAGATAGCCCCCATTTTTCCTCAAAATACCTTGACGCCGTAGGACGCCCTAAAGACGGTTATAGTCGCGGCGTTTTAGGGCAACTTCTTGACCTGGTGTAGTCCTAGTGCAGCATTAGACTAGTACAATTTGACATTGTAAAATCAGTAATAAATAGTTGCTTATTTTGCGCATCAATAAACCTTCGCCGAAAAAACTAAACGTTTGGGACTGTTTCTCATGTTCAGTCCTCCCTCGTCTTTTGACAGCGCGAGTTTAATTGTTCGATAGATCGGTATAATTCGGATTGGGCTGGAATCATCATTACATACGTAAGGTGATGTCTTGGATAATTCATCCCATTCTTTATTTTGTCTGCATGCCTTCAGTTCTTTTCTACAGTCTCTCTCTATATGGCACATACAGGGGCGGATCCAGGATTTTCTTCAGGGAGGGGTGCAGGTCACTTGATAAGGGGGTGCACACCACAAAATTATCACAAAGGAGACACACAAAATAGGGTTAAATGAGGGTATAAGGTCATCTCAGGGAGGGGTGCGCACCCACTAGCTGGATCCGCCACTGCACTGATATCTGTCAATCAGGCTTTCTATCGTTTTCACTGTTCATTCACTCTGTCTGTCTGTCTGTCTGTCTGTCTGTCTGTCTGTCTGTCTGTCTGTCTGTCTGTCTGTCAATTTTTTTTCATTTTTTCTGTCTGTCTCTCTTTCTTCTCTTTTATGTTTTTATAACGACTTCCGTGTCTATCTGTCTGTCTGTCCGTCTGTCTGTCTATTAGTTGTACCAATGTATGTGTCTGTCTGTCTATTAGTTCTATCAATGTCTCTGTCTGTCTGTCTATTAGTTCTATCAATGTCTCTGTCTGTCTGTCTATTAGTTTTATCAATGTCTCTGTCTGTCTGTCTGTCTATTAGTCCTATCAATGTCTCTGTCTGTCTGTCTATTAGTTCTATCAATGTCTCTGTCTGTCTGTCTGTCTATTAGTCCTATCAATGTCTCTGTCTGTCTGTCTATTAGTTCTATCAATGTCTCTGTCTGTCTGTCTATTAGTTCTATCAATGTCTCTGTCTGTCTGTCTCTCTATCTGTCTGTCTGTCTGTTAGTTCTATCAATGTTTCTATCTGTCTGTCTGTCTGTCTGTCTGTCTATTAGTTATATCATTTTCTCTGTCTGCCTGTCTGTCTGTCTGTCTGTCTGTCTGCCTTTATCTCTGTGTCGGTATTACTCATTTCCCTCATCGCACAATCCACAGATATTTGATCAGTTAGGACAACAATACGTCTGATTTCCCTTTCCAATGCGGTAAAACTTACACCCAAATGAATTTCCGTCGTTTAATGTACTAGAAACAATCCCCTGTGAGGTCCTGTGAGATCCCGCCCCTTGCCTCTCATTACGTCACGGGTAGATCCATTCGCCTCAGAGCTGAAGCCGCGTAATGGCGAAGAAGTTCGATTTATTTTTTAAGCTTCTACTTATTGGCGATAGCGGGGTTGGGAAGACATGTATAATATTCCGTTTTGCTGACAATACTTTCAATCCATCGTTTATATCAACCATAGGAATCGACTTTAAGATAAAGACCTTGGAAATTGGTAAGTCTTGGCAGCTAGTCTGTCGACTTCAACATTGTCTATTTGCATTCCTACTACTTCACTGTAAATCCTTCTGTAAGTATCCTAGTTCATTCATTCTAATCTGTAAAATTCATGTGTTTATTATATGCAGGGAAGATTCTAGAACGTTTGATCTCATTCTGTGTAGAGAGTCATTCGCTCGAGTTTACAATCGCCATTCAAACGTTGTAAACATTGAAGGCTCGAATTAGCCCCATCTTGACATCTTTATTTACCCATACTATGTATATTTTCTTTATTAGGTAAAATTGTGGTTTCGTTCTTGCTTTTGTGGCTTTAATTTCATTTTTGCATCTGTGACTCCTGTTTCGAAAACAACAGTCTTGGCATGCACTTTCGATTGCAGTGAAATTTACATCGTTGAAATAATAATCGTTACGCTTGAACACTTCGTGCAAAAATATATTTATTAACCATTGCAATAAATTGTAGTTATTTTTCTTCGCTTTTATGTGCTTATTAAAGGATGCCTCTAAACAAGACAAATTACACTAGATATAAATTCACATTTCGCAGTCTAGGTGTCAAATATAAATTTATCGACAACCGGACGTCTATTTATCAGACATGATCAAATCTAAACAATTTATTTGCAATCGGATAACTTTTTATTTCGGTCGTTTTAAAAGTAGATAAGTTAAGAGAAATCAAGTGCTAAATTAGAGTGAACCTGACTCCCGGATTTGGTGGTATTCTTTCTAAAAAGTGAGGGAATTTTGCCAAGACTTCTGACCAAGAATGGTAAATAGTACGATAATGAGTTGTCATCAAGCTTTTATGTTGGTCAATAAAGATTTTAAATTCTGCTTTAGACGATGTGAAATGCGCCATGTTTAAGTTGAGATTATATTTTATTTTACGTAGGATTTACAATGCATCGTACACGAGTTTAATAGTTTTAATAAATATATCGAGGTGTGAAATATAGACAAAATTGTTTATCGTTTGTAATGATTATGGTCATATTTTAACACATTCAGTTTCCCAGTTTTATAGCAATCTTAACTTCGTGACCTTTTCGGCAATATTTTTTTTCATTGCTGTGCACATTACTATGAGATTTCGATCGTCAATTTTTTATTTTTTAAATATAAAACGTATGAGATTTGTAATACTGAGAATGAGAAAACCGCGAAAAGTTAATAATAATTAGCATAATGTACCGTCATAACATCAAAAGTAATTGCCAAAACTGATTAATGTACTTCAATACTACCTGTCAACAATTATACAGTGTCAGCAGAAATTCAATGAATACTACCAACATTATTGCAAATTGAATTTAGAAGTTAAAAGGGATATTTTTGAAATATATTCAAATATATTATTTTAAAAGAATTATGTAATTTTATCATATAAACTTCAGTGAAATATCAGGTATTATTATATAACATATAGTGGTATACCGAGTGATTTCAACTAGATAAAAAGCCTATCCTACTCATGAAGATATCATTGATATCGCACATGTGTGATATCACTCTCAACCAATCAACTTTCACAAAAAAAAAAAAAATTTTCTTCAATCTGTTATATAATAAACAGAACATTACATGTGCGCTTGGAGATGTGAATTTTATCTTCTCATGTTGAAAAGATATCCCACTCATTCGCTGCGCTCACTCGTGGGATATCTTATCAACACTCAAAAATAAAATTCATATCTCCGTGACCCCATGTAATATCCTCTATATCTCCCGCGCGAAAAAGTGATATCTTCACATTGTGAAAATAACGTTACCATCTATTTTTTAAGATTTTTAAGAATTTTTGATGCATATATATATCTTCACATTGTGAAAATAACATGTTATTGAAATAACACGTTACCATCTATTTTTTAAGATTTTTAAGAATTTTTGATGCATATCTTGATAAAATTTTTGCTATTGCATTTGTCATGAGTTTATATAATAAACAGAACATTACATGGACGCTTGGAGATACGAACACTCGAAGAGTGTGCGCGCCCATGTAATATCCTCTATATATTACTGATTACATATTGTTGCAAAATGAATTTAGAAGCTAAAATTGATATTTTTGGAATATAATTAAGAGTTGTTTAATACTGTTGATTATATTTTAATTAATACGATGATAAGGATTTTTGTTTTGCAATTAGATGATGAAATTAGAATGATGCAGTTTAATTGTTGCAAATAAGAGCTAATGTTACAATTAGTGAGTACATTCTTCTAGAAATATTTATTATAATGGAATTGGAAGATACAGTTTTGTTGCGATTAAGAGCAAATGTTACAATTACAAGTATTTATATTGAATGGCACAGTTTTGTTGTTGTGATTAAGAGCTTATGTTACAATTAGTAACATCTTTTAGAAACTTTTGTTGCTATTTCAAAGACTGGAACTTTTCTATGTTTATTTGAATACACAGATGGAAAGAAGATAAAACTACAAATATGGGATACAGCAGGGCAAGAAAGGTACCTTTATATCTACTTTATCATAACCATAATGCCTTCTGTTTGGGGGGAGGGGGAGGGGGGGGGGTAGTTATTGTAATTCAAATTTGTTCAATTTGAAATACAATTTGGTTTGATATGAATACAGTTCAAAATTTGTACATGATGGATTTGAAAAACATTTTGGTTGAAGCACCATAGAGTGCTTACACTATGTCCATGAAATAAAATCTAAATAGTTACTAACTAATAGTTTTTATTTAGTGACTATTAGTGACTATCACTCAACTGGAACAGCTTTAGTAACAATACACAATGAAAAAAGTATTAACTTTCTATGGTTTTGAGTATTTGATTTCCCTTGTGTCTTGTGGTCTATTGTTATATAAAGCTGTTCCAGTTGAGTGATAGTGACTAATAGTCACACAAAAAAACCTAATAAGTAGGAACTATGTAGATTCTATTTCATGGACATAGTTTTAGCACTCTATATAACTTATATTCTATAGCGAATTGATTCCTGTTTCATTTCTGTTTCGTTTCACTGTTCCGCAATGCCTCTCCTTATCTAAGCTTAATCTAATTTTGCTAGAAATAGTTTCTTATATCCTTTAAGCCTGGTTCACACTAGTGACATAAGCATAAGCATAAGCATAAGCAACATACACAGACTCAGTTGGGCTTTGCTCATTAGCTGTACTTTTCACACCCAGTTGAGAAATGCTTCACTGAGTCTGTGTATGTTGCTTATGCTTATGCTTATATCACTAGTGTGAACCAGACTTTACAGTACGGACACTCCAACCGGGACCACTTAGACAAATCAATCAAAAAACATTTAAACCAGACAAAGATTGAACTGATAACAGCATAAGCCAATCGTATTATAGTGTTCTCACGCTCATAACATTCTTGAACTGAAAGGTGCAATATGCAATATCAATTCATCTAAAGTGGTCCCGGTTGGAGTGTCTGCACTGTAAGTGAAATTTGAATCTTGCTTGTATCCAGGTTCCATACTATCACAACTTCATATTACCGAGGAGCCATGGGGATAATGCTAGTCTATGATGTCACTAATGAAAAGTCTTTTACCAATATCTCCAAATGGTTGAAGAAGATTGAAGACCATGCTAATGAAGATGTCAAAAAGTAAGAAAATCAAAATGGTGTGATGTGGTGTGTTGCACTGCCCTGTTGTGTGCTGTACTATGCTGTGCTATGCTGCACTCCCAGGGGGTGGGAATGGTTTTATAGAATCACCCTAAAAGGTACACATAAATTAACTCAGATACTGATTTCACACCCTAAAAGTCACGATAAACATTATTTCTATGACACTGTTTCAATATGTATAATCTTAAGTTCGAAAACTGACCCTAAAAGGTACAGTGCCAGTTCAAGAGCCTAAAAGGTACACAAGGGTCTTATTTTCGACCCTAAAAGGTCCGTCAAGCACCCTTATTCATTTTTTAAGACCTCCTCTTCCCCCGGGCTGCACTGTTTTGTGCTGTACTGTACTGTTGTGTGCTGTACTATGCTGTGTGTGCTTTACTGCACTGTTATGTGCTGTAGCATGCAGTGCTATGTGCAGTGATATAGTGTGGTATAGTTTGCTATCATGTGATGTACGTGGTATAGTATTGTATGGAGTGTAAACTGTGCAGCTTAGTAATGTTACTTATATCTCTTATCTTTAGAATGCTTATCGCCAATAAATGTGATGCTGATGACAAGCGGGTTATACCATCAGAAAAAGGACAGCAACTAGCATCTAACCATAGTATCACCTTCATTGAAACTAGCGCACTTGCAAACATAAACGTTGAAAAAGCATTTATAACTCTTACACATGAAATACTTCTGGCAGTTTGTCCGCCTACTGAAGAAGAAATAGAAAAGCCACATAAAGGAAAGAAAAAGAAAATGAAATTGAAAAAAGGAGAGCATCGTCATCATGGGAGATGCTGCTAGCACATAGAATTTCTGTTAGCATTACAGACTGTAATAGATTATTTAGATAGACACCTTAGAGCGCAAACAACACATCCATGAAAATTATATCAACATGCTACTGGATGTAACAATTTCAAGTTTATTTTACTGTTAGTGCTCTATTATTCATAACTCATATTATAAACCTCATTATTTACTTGTAAAAGGCTAATTTTGAGGCAGGTGGTTGTGGCAGATTTTCAATTTAAAATAGTTATTGATTACACATTAGGCAAAACATTTAATGCCTGGTTCACACTAGCAACATGAGCATAAGCAACTTGTGCAGACTCAGTGAAACGTTTATTGAATAGGTGTGAGAAAATACAAGTGCCGTTAATGAGCAAAACCCAACTGAGTCTGCTTATACTGCTTATGCTTATGTTGCTAGTGTGAACCAGGTTTTAGATGGAATCAATCTATAGGCTTTATAATATTTGTATTTTGCAACACTTTGTTGGCTTGAGGTTTAAACCAATCAGAAGTGACATCTTCTGGTTGACCAATCAGAAAAGAGATGTATTGTTTTATGGTACATTAATACTTAAATAGCTTCATTTTCAAAAATTCTTAACTACAGATTATTATTCATTATCAGCGGCTGCCAATCAAAAACTTGTATGCAATCGGCAGTGTGGATGCATGAGTATAATCATACTGTAATATAAAATGGTTTCATTTACCGATGAAACAAAGTGTATTAGTTAAGCCTGCAGGTTCCCACTAGTAGCAACATAAGCATAAGCAACATATGCAGAGTCAATGAAGCATTTCTAGAACAGGTGTGAGAAAAGACAAGTGCGGTTAATGAGCGAATTGAGTCTGTATATGCAGTTGCTTATGCTTATATGTCGCTAGTGCGAATCAGGCTTTAAAGTGTGATAGTCAAATAACAACAAATTAGAACAGCAATGGAATCAAGGAGCATTAAAGAGTAATACACTGTGTTTCACAGTAGTGCGGTAATATGTATGTAATGTGGTAATATGTATGTAATGCGGTAATATGTAATATGTATGTAATGCGGTGCTTATATACCTATTTCAATTAACGTTGTCCATCTGGGATGGTCGATCTGAGACAGATAGGAATTGTAGAAGCTCATTAAATTCTAAATGTGTTGTTTTAATCACACTTGAATGGTGCTGAATTATGAATAATAGTATTTCAGAAGTAAACATTAATATTCGAGCGTGATTATAATAGTGGATTTGCAGTTTAACGAGCTCCCACAATTCCTATCGGTCTCAGATCGACCATTACAGATGGACAACGTTTTTTGAAATAGGTGTATATAGCATATTTCACAAAGTCTTATTGCAGGCACATCCTTTGTAAGCTTTTGTGCATATTGTCCAGTTTTTGGTTAACCAAATGCATCAAGCATTTCCTTGATTGGTCAATTAAAAGCCTCGTTAAGGGAAGAGGGGGGCAATTTTAATTTCTTGCAAGCCAATCAAACAATATTAAAATAATTATTCATTTATACTATGTTGTATTGTAGTATATAAGTTTTTGCCCAAGAGGCGTTACTAGAGTCCATTGTTTAAAACCATTTGCATATAACTCAAAATGCAGCTATTTAAGCTATACCTAATGGTTTTAAACAATGGATTCTAGTAACGCCTCTTGGGCAAAACCTTGTCCCAAAAGCCTCTACTTGAATCTATTGTTCAAAGTCATTTGCATATACACCTATTTCAAACATCGTTGTCACCGCCACAGCTACAGTCCACACTCTAAAGCCTGCAAAGTATGTCGGTTACATGGATGTAATTTGTGATTCATTGCACATTTTTTAAATAAATATTTGTATCTATATCTACCACAACAACAACTTGTTATGGTCATATAACACTAACATGTACAATGAAAATATGCTAAGAAATTGATAACAAGAGACAAAATACCAACATCCTTTGCAGGCTTTAGAGTGTGGACTGTAGTTTTGAATGTGACAACAATTTTTGAAATAGGTGTAACTGTAATACAGCTATTCATAATGCAGACCATCCTCAAATCTACTCATTTGGGCTTCCTGTGTTTTGGGTGAGTTTACTCTAGTTACTAGTCTTTCTGTTGACTGCCAGAAACAAACACAGGAAACCCAGAATGTGTAAGTAGCTAGTTCTTACTTTTATAGGTTCAGTGGCGGATCCAAGGGGAGGTCAAACAGCTCCATCAAGCCCCTCTTTGTAATGACAATTCACTGTCTGGAATATTTTTCTGTTCTTGGGCTACCTGTAGCTTCTCTTGTCCCAGTCTTCTATGTGTGTAACCTCCCTTCCTAAAATTCTGAACCCACTAATGAAGCACAGAGGCGGATCCAGAAATTTATCAGGGGGTCCCAATTGCAAATGAAGGGCTCTTAAGGTGTTAGGGTGTGTCCGGTCCCTAAATGTCTTAATAAAATAGTGGTAATTAAGCACTATGGGGTGTCTGGTGTCATTTGGTTGGTATTGGAAAGCTAATCGGTAATGCAAGTAAACCTTCACACTGTAAAAAAAATGTTGACAAGTTATTGGCTAATGGGTTGCTATGTACATTTCCACCCACTTTTAGCTATGTATCCAAACTTTTGTTCCAAATATTTTCCACGTCACATTGAAATGCATAAGACAAAAAATCTTATTCCCAAAAGATTTGAATTGGGTGGAAACGTACATAACAACGCGTTAGCCGATTAGGACTAATTGCTCTAGAGTACAAACACTAAAAGTGTGCAACATAAATACCACTAAATACTGCTAAATTATGCAAATTCTTTTGTTCTCTATTGTTTAATCAACACTATTTAGTGGTAAATAGTACAAAGTATTGCACACTTTTAGTGTTTGTACTCTATTGAAACAAATAACAACAAAAAAGACGTTTGTAGTTACCCTAACGGGGAGGGACTGGGTAGAGGAGTAAGATATAACATTTCAAGACAAAATCAACAAGGGCGGGTCCAGAAATTTGTCAGGGGGTGTCCCTATTGCAAATGAAAAGCCTCTCAAGGTGAAAGGGTGGTGTCCGGTAAATAAACAATAGGGGTAATTGCGGTGCTAGGGGGTGTCCAGTGCCTGAAGGGACACCCCCTAGATCTGCCTCTGACCAAATTACTTGCAATATATAGAGGGATTTCATGGCAGCCATGTTTGTGGGCAAGTACAAACTTTTTTGAATGACAGAGGATTTCAGTTCCCTTGAGAAGCCTCCATTGTTTTGACCACAAACATGGCTGCCATGAAATCCCTCCCTATATAGACTTTCACTAACCCGTGAAAGACAGTATACTAGGGAGTACATATGGTGTCCAATTTGAATAACTATTGTTCTTGACTGGCTAGCCTCGCATACATGCGAAACCATTTTATCTTCTTTAATAATCTGTTAAGTGTTTTCACGGGTTAATGAAAAACACTTTATAATGAATATAAAATAAGGAATAAGAGAGTCTTGCACAATTTGATTTGATTTATGTTTATAAATAAATATTTAATATACAACACTGACACATAAGAAGACTAACAAGTAGTTGATATAGTTAACGTTATTTACAATTAAAGAGTACCACAATAGTTGTGGCACACGAGACGTATTCCAAGTAGTTGATCTAGTAGTTAACATTATTTACAATTAAAGAGTACCACAATAGATGCGACACACAAGATGATTTACAAGTAGTTGATATAGTTAACGTTATTTACAATTAAAGAGTACCACAATAGTTGTGGCACACGAGATGACTTACAAGTAGTTGATATAGTTAACATTATTTACAATTAAAGAGTACCACAATAGATGTGGCACACGAGATGATTTACAAGTATAGGTGATATAGTTAACGTCATTTACAATTAAAGAGTACCACAATAGATGTGGCACACGAGATGACTTACAAGTAGTTGATATAGTTAACGTTATTTACAATTAAAGAGTACCACAATAGATGTGACACACAAGATGACTTACAAGTAGTTGATCTAGTTAACATTATTTACAATTAAAGAGTACCACAATAGTTGTGGCACACGAGATGACTTACAAGTAGTTGATGTAGTTAACGTTATTTACAATTAAAGAGTACCACAATAGATGTGGCACACGAGATGATTTACAAGTAGTTGATCTAGTTAACGTTATTTACAATTAAAGAGTACCACAATAGTTGTGGCACACGAGATGACTTACAAGTAGTTGATATAGTTAACGTTATTTACAATTAAAGAGTACCACAATAGATAGACTATGGCACACAAGATAACTTCAAGACCCCGACTACACGGATCCGGATACTTTTGAAACCGCATACTTTTTGATGCGAATCGGCCTATCGTCCACACGAATCCAGTGAATCCGGTCACCGAAACCGCATACTTTTACTTGAATCCTCCGGATGCGCGGATTCGTGTGGACGCAAATATTTCTATGCGGTTTCAACCGGATCGGATTCGTGTAGACGAGACCTAAAACAAGAGTAGTTGATATAGCTAACGTTATTTACAATTAAAGAGTACCACAATAGATGTGGCACACGAGAAGACTTACAAGTATAGGTGATATAGTTAACGTTATTTACAATTAAAGAGTACCACAATAGATGTGGCACACGAGATGACTTACAAGTATAGGTGATATAGTTAACGTTATTTACAATTAAAGAGTACCACAATAGATAGACTATGGCACACAAGATGACTTTAATACAAGTATTTGATATAGTTAACGTTATTTACAATTAAAGAGTACCACAATAGATGTGACACACGAGATGACTTACAAGCAGTTAATCTAGTTAACGTTATTTACAATTAAAGAGTACCACAATAGATAGACTATGGCACACAAGATGACTTTAATACAAGTATTTGATATAGTTAACGTTATTTACAATTAAAGAGTACCACAATAGATATGGCACACGAGAAGACTTCCAAATAGTTGATATAGTTAACGTTATTTACAATTAAAGAGTGCCACAATAGATGCGACACACGAGATTTTATACAATAATATTTATTTCAGTCGATGTAGTACGCATGCGCTTTGCAACAGCGCGCAAACACCATATCTATGAACTAGTAAAATAAAATTGCCACTGTACAAAAGTGTTTTCACTAGAGTGCATTTTGATAAATTATATTTATTTTAGCTATAACATTAAATAAATAACAGTGGAATCCTTATATAACAGTAATAATCATCCAGCGCACAGAGGGAGGGTTGCTTTCACGTAAGGAGGTAGTTACGTAAAGACATCAATTCACGTTACGCATACGTCACGGATGTTAGTGCAGGTTACGCGGTTAGTGTTACGGTTAAATGTAACGTACGCGTATCATGAATTTCTTCCCTTACGCTGTACCCCCTTTAAGTGATAAAATGGAACGCTTGCCGAAAAAGGTATAATTACGCAAAGACATAAATTCACGTTACGCGTACGTTGTGTCAGTTACGTTAGTGTTACGGTTATAAATGTAACGTACGCGTAACGTGAACCTTTGCTCTTACGTTTATACCTCTTCACAGGCGCGAACAAATATATAGAAAATCAACAAGAAAACATAAGAAAATTAGTTCCACTGAAAGATTTTATAGGAATCCACTGTATTAGCACCACTCTTTTATACTGTGAATACATAAGCGTGAAATATATATTGCAACTATCAGGGCCCAGTTGTTCAAAGCCAGTTTAGTGTTAATCCTGGGTTAACTCTATAGGTTTTCTTTAGAGTTAACCCAGGATTAGCGTTAATCTAGCTTTGAACAACCGGCCCCAGTACTTTTAAAGTAGCACTTACTGGAGATTTGGTGCCAATTATTTTACAGGCTTTTAGTGTTACCTGAGTACTCTTAGTTTCAGCTGTTTTATTTCAGTTATCTGATATGTAATCCACATGATGTAAAGTTATAGATCAGTTTAAAGTATACTAGTACTAATTATTTTACAGGATTTTGGTGTATGTATACTCTTTTTTATTTTCACCAAGTTATTTCATTTCAGTTATCCGATTTATAACCCATCATATGATAAAATGATTATAGATGGACTCAAAGCGAGTCTGCAGTTTGTGTTTCATCCCCGGCCAGTGTAGTAGCACGGACCGGCTGCTGGATGGAGATGTAGAAAACTAACCTGAAACATAAATACAAGAAAGAAGAAACAAATTTCAATATCAAATACCGAAAACATATCAATCAAAGCAATCAATAAGTCAATCACTTCATCAGTCAGTCAATCTTTCAATCAATCAGTCAGTCAGTCAGTTAATCTTTCAATCAATCAATGAAGATGTCATGTAACAAATCATTTGCGATATCTCATGTTCCGTTTCTTTGTAAACACGCTTCAAAATCAAAATTTCGCTTGATCATCTTCTGAATCATTAATAATTATGTCAGCGTAAATAAGTTTAAACTTAGCCTTGACAGTTTATAATGAAAATCATAGCTTGTTTAATTAGTTGCAAACATCTGAATGATGAAAAGCACGTTAGTAAAACCTGAAACAAACACTCAAATCGATCCTTGCATATTGGTAAAAACGTTTCGCAAAGAGCTTGATACTCTATATTTTTAAGTCTCGCTAGTTAAATTTTCAATTGATTGGGGTTCCTGTGTTTTCCGAAAATCATATCGGCCGAAAGCTTTTTTTCCTCCTTCTAATGCCAAGATTTAGTTCAAACGTCACATCTCACATGTGACGAAGCTAACTGAATGCATGCAAATGAGCTAGCAAAACCTTTTGTTTGCATTAGACTCGGCACATGTGAGCGGCTACGTTTCAACTAAATCTTACGGGTATGTTAGACGTATTTCCTGTGATTTGTTTGCGAATGTTTTATAATACACGATTGCAAGAACCGTATTGACGTTTATTAGTATACAATAATATATACTTTTGCATACGTGATGTATTTCAATATTCAATCATAGCGATCCCCGTGTTTTCAATTTCCATAGCAATCCACCCATGTAATAACAAAATATATTTTCTCACACTTTTTTTAATTTTTCTCACCTATTGTGCTGTATCGTAAATCTGGAATATCATAATATTTCCTAAAATCAGTCATCGATTATATAACACTGAGGGACGGACTATTAGATTTTTGAGGGGGGGGGGGGGGGCAATTTTTTTTAGCACGATATCTTTCCCACTCTAAGTATATGCACGGATTTTTTTTTGGTATTTGCCCAACCCCCCCTCAAGAATCTAATGGTCCGTCCCTTATAACCATTTTACCATTACAGTCGTTGAAATTCGTCTGAAACTAAATAAAATCAAAGTCAGATCATGATAGTCCCAATTTACACTACATATTCTGGAACTGCTGATATAAAGATGGTACATTGCATATTATACAAGCAGTACCAGACAAGTGTATTCTTATTCTTTCCTGGAATGACTGGAAAATAATTTATACAAACAGTACCAGGCGTGTTTCTCTGTTTCTATATTATTTTTTTTGTTCCTTCAAAGAAGGACTGGAAAATAATTTATACAAGCGGTACCAGTCGTTGTTCACTTTTTATGCTTTCCAGGAATTACTGGAAAGGGTAGTCCCTTCCAGTAAAGAATAACAGTATGTAGTGTAAATGGGATTGACCGACATAATAACTTCAATAAATCCTCGAATCGAATAGAACAAAATGATATAAGAAACGTTGTTGCCGGTATATTTGAAAAATCTAAAACTAGATGTCAAAATGAGAAATGAAGAATTGAACAAAAGCACCTGCAATGAAAGAAAAAAAGTATTAGAGATGTAGAAAAGGAAAATATATCATTTGTAATTAAATAGAATGTATATATTAAATGTGAAAGTAAAATAAGATGAATTAAATATAAGATGAAACGAGTATATATGAAAGGGGAATATTGAAAACATAAAATGAGATATTTCAAAATGAATTGGAAATAGTGGAAGTGAAATGAAATGGAAATAGTGGAATGAAATGAAATGGAAATAGTGGAATGAAATGGAAATAGCGGAAGTGAAATGAAATGGAAATAGCGGAAGTGAAATGAAATGGAAATAGTGGAATGAAATGAAATGGAAATAGTGGAATGAAATGGAAATAGCGGAAGTGAAATGAAATGGAAATAGTGGATCGGAAGTGAAATGGAAATAGTGGAAGCGGTGAAATGGACATAGTGGAAGTGAAATGGAAATAGTGGAAGCGAAATGAAATGAAAATAGAGAAATTGGAAATGGGTATTATAGTTCAGATGTCGTCTCGTATCTCTACGTCATACATGTCATGGAATCGGCTGTCTAAATTGAAAAACCCTAACCGGGAGGAAGCTCAAACTGATCGGTCCAAAATGCGCGTGCGCAAGTATATTTTACATTGATATTCTATGTGTAACTTATATGAAAAAAACTATAATAGTGTAACTTTACATACTTCTACTGATATACAACCTCGTTCACATGCAGAGCGAATGGATTAGGAAAATGCCCTGGCCGGAACAACGACGTTGACTTCTATTTACATAATCTATGGTGCACACACATTCACACTTCATATACATAGTTGGACTATAATTACATCTATATTTATGAATAATTAAATAATTAATAAAATATCGCACACACACACACGCCCATTCTACATGCATACATATGATATTGCGTGCCCTACAAAATCCCCACCCTACCCCGAGAAAGGATTAATTGATATTGCTAGCTCAATATATAAATCGACCATGAAATACGGAGAGCCGGAAGTACATGCCTAGTCCTATAGTTTGTTCTATAAGAAAATCACAAATCCAACTCGTACCTACGTAAAAACACCAATGTGAAAACCTACAACAAGTCACAACATATAAACAGTGATTTTGAAAACCTACAACTCTTTACACGAGATATTGAAGTGCCAAGTGAGATTTTTCTAGAAATGCTGAAGTCTTAGATTGTCGTGTATTATAAAGGAAGTCCGCAAACAAATTCCTAGTCCTAACCTACTGTGCGCAGAGATAGCGCGCGCGGCGACGCATACTATACAATTAATTAACTACAGTTAACATAATGCGAGCGCAACAAAGAATAAATGCAACAAAATATAAATAACATAAGCATGAATAACAATATAACAAAACAATACACAAACTGATAGATAATAATACACAATAAGCCAAACATTTCAATGTCATCCGATGACCTAGGCTAAAGCTACCACTTAAAAAACGCTACTTGGATGCGGCTTGAAGCTCGTCGTTTCAACCCAGTTTGGTTGTTCTTGGAAGACCTGCATGCTTGGAGAAAAGTGTAAATGCCATGGCAGTCACATTAGGACGCACTCACAGCATTTACCATGGTATTGGGTTAGTATAATTAACTATATAACCTAAGACCAAGCCAATCTGATAACACGGAATATTCGCTAAATTTAGAACCGAGTTAATATAAACCTAATCCAGAGAATGGCCACTCGTCAGCAGGTGTATATACCGAGATGTGATATCGCTAGGGGGTAGGGTAGGGAGGAGTACACTATCAATTGTCTTTCGCGTTTTCTATTGAAAGATGATCAAAGTTTAATTAAACTTGTAGGACACGTTGGACAGAGTTGAGGCCGGATTTAATCGATGTACTATCACATCTCAGTATTAATACCCACTAATGTTATATTGGTGCAGCTTGGCCAGCGCTAACCTTAAGACCTAAGACCGGCGAAAACTAGTCCTAGAGTTTAAGTAGTCGAGTGTATGCATTGTATGCCAAACCGGCCAGGCCGCGTAAAAAGTGGTCAAAGCTCTGGAACTAAAGACGCAGAAATTGACACAACAAATTGTAGTATTGTAGTATTGCAGGCGTCCAAGTCCATTGTTTCCAAGTCTTCGATATATTACTTATCCCGCGTTGGTATCTCGTAGACCTAAGACATCCTTAACTAACCTAATAATCGTCTCCGAAAATGACCATAAATGAAAACTAATCCTAGCCTAAAGTGGTAGCTTGTCTAGTATGTTCAACATCCCTAGGCCCGTACTTGAAGCACGGAGACCATCCTATCCTGACCCTAACAATAGCTGTTATTACAGTTATATGCAAATGATTTTGAACAATGGGTTGAAGTCGAGGCTTTCGGGCGAAAACAATAGGTTTGCCCGAAAGCCTCGATTTGAATCCATTGTTTGAAATCATTTGCATATAACTGTAATAACAGCTATTTAGATAATGAATCCTTTTCAACTTGTGACTACACTCCAAAAATATGTAAAAAACCAAGTGGAACACAATAACAAACACACGTTATCTAACACCCCCGTAACCTACAGGCACCCCCCTGAACGCACCAATTCCAGCACGCCAAGAGGGGGCTCTACAGGCCCCAGGCACACATATTATCAACACACAAGAACACAACAATAATTTGATTCATCACAAGCAAAAAGAGTTCATTTTTCTACTATAAGCGGGATGCACTCCTATTTGAATTAGGAGCCGTATAATATAGAAATACAACAAGCACCTCGAGGAATTCAACACAAACCAGTCTATCAAAGGAACAGAAAATTGCGAGAAATTTGGTTTCCTCGAGGTGTGTTGCAACACACAATAAACCTTCAAATAGATGTCTTCATCTGTTCTTAACCTACGAAAAAATAAACAAGCATAAATATACCTTTATCAACAAAAAAAATTATCGAAATTCACTGTCAAAAATGTCAAATGTGTCAAAATGTTTGTTACAACTTTTGAAAATCACTTCGCGCGAGAAAAAATCTTTTAGAGTGTACTGAATAGAGAATTTTCAAAATATATTAAACAAAAATATTCTAAAACAAGAATATGCAAAGGAAAAGCAGCAACAAATAATATGAACAATTTATTGTAGGATAATTACTTTCAAAAATGGCGCTCAAAGCTTTCTTGCTTGCATTGAAGATGCAGTCAAACATTTCCTTAATTTTCACTAAGCAAGCAATGAATATTCGTTCAGAGTATAGAAAGACGAACATTTTGAAGTAAAGAAAGATATTTTCAAACTTTAAGGAAACTTTTTCTTGCAAAGCATATGGCCGCACTAGCTCTGATCTTGTTCCCTCGCAAAATTTACTCAGCATTTTGTACAAAATGTACATTTTCAACACAAAGATACTCGAAAGCATCTTTTCTAGCTCTTGGAAAGACTACGCAAGAAAAAACTTAAAATTTGTGCAATAAAAATAGCAAAAACCAGCAAGAAAACTTACCATGTTGTTGTAGCTTGGAGTCATGAGCGTGGAATGAAGCAAACTTGCACACTTTTGACATTACTCACTGAAACGCTACCACATGTCAATCAAATACTTGCAGCCAATGAGGAAGAGAGGATAGGAGGGAGGAGATTTGTGGTGCTTTCTGATTGGCTGAGACTAATTGGAGGCGGAGAAGGAGCTAATTAGATGGACTTGATGGCTGGGAATTTGCACGTGTAAATGTTGTTATAATACATTGTACTTACAATCTTTGCTCTGATTGGTCGATAGCATACATTTAATTTTAGAAATCAAGCTAACTACAGATTATCGAATAGGTTATTGGCTAGCCAATAACCTATTCACTAATCTGTAGGTTGCGCCCGCAATGCATTGTTGACAAAAGGCGCCAAAAACAAAGACCGCTCGTGGCAAACAGCGTTAATTCTGTAACGCAATAAAGTTTTAGTTTGCAATCTTTTCTTGGATTAATCTTTTGTTACAATTCAAAACAATGTATTATAAAACAGTTATTGAATTCGGTTTTTGTGATATCCGAAATAATCAAGGTCTCGGCAAGTGTAATCAGCCTCGGGCCTCCGGCCTCGGCTAATTACACTTGCCTCGTCCTTGATTATTTCGGATATCACAAAAACCGAATTCAATAAGTGCTTGGGATACATGCAGCCTTTCCGAGAAATTTTGTCACCCGTGAAAAGCCTACAAGGTACACCTTTCTTGTAGTCAGTGTTGTGTTTAGGGTCGGACCATTAGATAATTGTTCCCAAAAAGTTGCTCAAAAGTTGCTCAAAAGTTGCCCAAAAGTTGCTCAAAAAACAAAAAGTCGCTTAAAAGTTGCTAAAAAATTTAAAAGTTTAAAAATTTAAAAAAAATTTAAAAATTTAAAAGTTGCTCAAAAGTTGCTCGAACATTTTGACGTTTCTTATCAATTAATTTAATGATTTCATAGCATAGAATTCGGTCAGCTTTAATAATATAACGTGTTAACATAAATTTAGAATATTTTCTTGGTATTTGCAGAAACGTTTGTTTTGATTTTACAACCGCTGACCACCTGGATCGTATTTACAAATTACCACAGGAAGAACAATGCTTCACAAAGTGTATTCAAATTAGTAACCGCTTTTGTCAAACAGTATTTGAATCATTGGAGTAAAAAAAACATTTTTTTTTTCTTATTGGGGCATTTAATTGGTTTAAATTCATGTAAAAATTAAAAAGAGAGCAAATGTTGCTCGAAAGTGAAAAAGTTGCTCGAAATTGGAAAAGTTCCTGGAAATCGGAAAAGTTGCCCAAAAGTTGCCGAGCACTTGTGGACAGTCCTAGTTGGTTGTATTAACGGAAATAGTCGTTGTATAGGGGGTGGTTGGTTGTAAAAAAGTGGTCGTTGTATAGGGGGTGGTTGGTTGTAAAAAAGTGGTCGTTGTATAGGGGGTGGTTGGTTGTAAAAAAGTGGTCGTTGTATAGGGGGTGGTTGGTTGTAAGGAAGTGGTCGTTGTATAGGGGGTGGTTGGTTGTAAAAAAGTGGTCGTTGTATAGGGGATGGTTGGTTGTAAGGAAGTGGTCGTTATATAGGGGGTGGTTCGTTGTATGGAAGTGGTCGTTATATAGGGGGTGGTTGGTTGTAAAAAAGTGGTCGTTGTACAGGGGGTGGTTCGTTGTATGGAAGTGTCAAGAGAATAGTAAACCCTTATATATTCTGTTGGGAGTATATACTTTAAATCAATACCTACAAATGTTCAATGCACTTCTCGTTTTAATTGATTACTCTCTGAACATTAACTTACATTTTTTTAATTAATCTTAACCTTAATTAATTCTTTCCTTACGTTATCGATCATGGTACTGTAAATTTGAGAACGATTTCAGTATCTTCTGGCTGCCCAGCAGAAAATGCAAATCCCACATGAGTCGAAAAGGAAACGCTTATTTAGATCATGGTCGTTCATCAGGCAACCATCCTTGCTTTTAAAATGAACCTCTATTCCTGTTTTACATGTTTTTCTTGGGTCTCCGATTTTCTCCTTTTTCAAATCTTTCTTCACCTTGTCAGAAACTCTTGCACCAAGAACTCCTATTAAACAGTTTTAAAATATATTAATATATGTCTTAGATAAAAGCCATAGTACAAATCCACTTGTAATCAAAAAATAGTATACCTCCTAGAAGTCTGTCCAGTTCTTGCTCATTCTCGTAGAGCTTGTCACACGTTACTACCTTGAAGTAGTAGTACGTCTTGGTTTCTTTTTCTCCAACTTTGACAGTACTCATCTCCAAGTTGTAGCCGTGCGCTTTGACAAGATTGGCTTTATCCAATATGCTGTGCATCTTCTTAGGGGACATGTGCAAGTCTTTGTTGAAGACACGAATCTGGATGGAATCTTCAATATCAGTTCCTATCAAAAATAAATGAAGGCTTTAAGTTAGAGCCGATTTTTTTTAAGAAAGGGAAGACTAAAACAATCATACTTTTCATTCAAAAAGAATCAGTCATTCCAACAGACTAACATGAACGCGAGAATTATTTTTCTGAAAAACAACTAAAGCTGTAGATTGATCACGAGAAAAAAAATACTGAAACAATCTCAAGTATGTTAAGGCCTGGGTCAGACGCCATTTTAGCTAAAATCACTATTTTTAATTTTTCAACCGTTGCTTTAAACATGTTGTCATGTAACTTGATGGTTGTCCATCATTGGTTCTTTAGGAGATATTTGGCAAAAAAGGTCACGTGACCAGGCTATTTTTTACAAATATCCATATATCTCCCCATCGTTTAGATGAAGTCATCCATTCCAAGCCTACATCGAAAGCTATCTATGAAAGTCCTCTAATGACATAATTTTAATTATTTTATTTTGTTTCTCTATTTACCCCATTTTGCATTGAATATTTGATAAATACTAAACCTCATGTATGGTCACGTGACCACTTAAATGCCATTCAACAAGCAAAAATTGCAAAATCTCATTAAAACTAAACATTTGGACAAGTTACATGACAACATTTTTAAAGCAACGGTTGAAAAATTAGAAATAGTGATTTTAGCTAAAATGGCGTCTGACCCAGGCCTTAACACCCTTGAGATATGAAAAAATACTAAATAGTTGTCTGCATGTATATCAGTATATTTAGTTAAATATACGAATTGATTTGAGCGCACTGATCATTACTTACTAGCCACTCTCGATAACACTACGTTCGTCTATATAGTTAAAATTTTGTGAAGTAAATACATCGTTACTATTTGAGAAGAATAGAAACTCACCTGTAACGGTCCACACAGCGACCAGAGTCAAGGCAAGAATCACGAGTCCTTTCATTCTGTAGGTTAGTAGTAAAATAACTTTGTGGGCTTGAGAACTAGTGAATGATGGACCACCAAGACGCTGACTGTTTATATGTGCTTCGTATTGGTATTACAGGGGAGAGGTAGGGCAGGATTGGATGGATATTTTCATCGGTACATAAAACGAAAAAACAAGTTCCAAGTCTACTCCCACATTGCTTTGTTCGATTCAATTCAATTAATTTTAGATATCAATTATAAATTTATAATTAATTTTAACAACGTAAACAGTTTGTAGATCTTAATGGATTCGAGTCAACTACAATTTCTACCTCCTGTGGTGTCGCGCAGGGCTCCAGACTAGGACCTTTTACTATTTCTTAGATATGTATGGAAATAATAATTCCAATTATGGTACACTCCTGAAGCTTCTCTTTTTTGTTTCTCTTTTTTGCAATTTTTCGGCGCAGGATATTTTTTCAGGTTCTTTTTGTTGTTCACGATACTTGTTTTCAAGGTTACAGCTGTGCTCGATATTTTTTGAATGGAGTCCCGCAATTCTTGTCAAGGATGTAAACAGAGGCTGCTTGATGACAATAACACGGCGCCAAGAACACGAAGATATGTTACAAATGTCGTATATTGGGAGCAAAAGCGAAGACGGCTCGGTTTTCAAACGTGCTTTTTAATCTGACTCAAACTAACTGCGAGTGTTGAATATTTTACAGTGTTTTTATAGTACCGTCTCTGGGGGATTAAAGTTATGAAAACATACAATTCATCAGGGTATATAGCAACAAAGGTAGTTAGAACTGGCCGTAATTGAACTGATTATCTTACTAAACAAGAACATCCATTTAATGGAAGGTTTATACAACTTGTTTGAAATGTTTAATGCTTGTGTAGACTCGGTTAGTGTTGAAAATGTTTGAAATATCGCTACGGCAAATGGCTGTTATGACTTGTAAACTTACGCAACCCGGGTCAATATAGCTGAGATGATAGAGGTTTTTTTTAGTTTTTAAACGCTACTTGTAACACTACCACTATATTATTTATTCAAACGATATAGTAATCGATATAGCTATACCAGTTTATAAGTTATGTAGTAAAATGTTGCCGTTTTCGTGAGTTTAAAGAGAACACAGTTTGACATTTTATTATTATTATTGTTTTTTTTTTTCATTATTTAGACGTTTTGTTTTGTTTCTTAAGACCCCCCGTAAGGATTTTCTGATAGAAAGAGACGGGGTATTACGGAAGAAGAAGAAGAAATAGTTATAGAGAAACGTCTATGCCTCAGTTTTTAGCCTTTAGTAATATAGTGGTATTTTTTTATAAAAATGCATGTAATTTTTATAGTATTTCATTTTGTGTCATCAGTATGATAAGGTGATATATTATATTAGTAATTATAAGTATTTACAATGTTACAGTTAAAATCTGCATTGATTAAGTTTGTATCAAGTGTAGCTTAAAATAAATGTTTTGTTCACTGGAAAAATGTCTTGCAAGGTTTGTTTGAAATGTCTTAGTTAACACTAGTCTTCCCCGCAGCCGTTTTTAGTCTCGTTCTACTCCCCTACGGTAGTTAAAACCGTTCTTGCGAAAAATTACTAAGAAAAGTGAAAGTAAGAAAAGTGAGAAATGAGTGTAGAGTCCGCTGAATATCAAGCACTAAGTGTTGGGGAACTGGGGCAACCGATGTTTTCGAGCCAGCCCACCAAGATGATATTGTCGGCATATTTGACATAAAAAAAACACTTTTTCAATGATTGATATTATATCAAATTATATACTATCAAAATAATATTTACTTAACATTCTCTTGATATGATATGATATTATTATATAATGTGACCACCTTGTATAAAAGGTAATAATGGTAGTTCTATTATTGATATTATTAAAGTGAATTTAATAAATTGCCATAGTTGTTTGAGACAGCCGAAAGAGATGAATTTGTGAAATGCTTTTGAAATTTTAAAAACATGCTTTTATTTTTATTTATTTATAATGATATTTTAACAGGATGCTCGATCCTTCACTTTAGTGATTTCAAGAAGGTCCTGTACTAATTTGTATGCATCATATCATGGCGTTAAAAAATAGAAGGCAAATTATCAATACAAAATGAGAAAAAAATTTCAGTCATGAAAAATGTAAAAAATTCAAATAGCATACTTAAATAGCTCATTCAGAAAAAAAGACTTGAATTGAGACATTTTTTAAGATTTATTAACAACGTCACTTAGATTGTTCCATTCTTTAATGGCATGATAGGACAGCCTTTGCTTCCCTCAATTTGTTTTAACAATTGGTAGTCTATATTCATTTCCATGCCTTGTGTTGTGTCCATACTCATTCAGTTTGGTGAACTTGAGATTGGAGGATTGCAAATTGTTCTTATATTTGAAAATATGCAAACATCGGTGATAGCGTCTACGTTGAGTAAGCTCTTTCCAATTGAGTTCCCTTCGAGTCGTGCGTCAGATGCTGAGGACTGGAGAGGAAGATCCAGTATGATCTTGGCAGCATGCTGAGAGTAATTTACCATGATAATGTTAAATCATATATGAATTAATTATAAATAACGAGAACTATTATCAACTACTTGTAAGTCATCTCGTGTGTCACATGTACTGTGATACTCTTTAACTGTAAATAACGTTAACTATATCAACTACTTAGTATTTGTAAGCTTTAATTTTTTTCTCGTTTTTCTCTGTTGCCGGATTTACTAACAAAACCATTCAATAAATTTAGCCCTTGTGGAAATTGTTAATAATCTGTTGTATAGCCTTGATACTTGTGGTATATTTATTGCCTTTTTTTATACTAGCTATTACCTAACAAATCTTACTTTTCAAACTAAACCATTATGGAATTCGTGGAAGAAATGGTTCCAAATTGACCTTCAGTACCAACGTAAACAATTTGTAGATCTTAATAGATTCGAATCAACTACAATTTCTACCTCCTGAGGTGACGCGCAGGGCTCCAGACTAGGACCTTTACTATTTCTTAGATATGTATGGAAATAATAATTCCAATTATGGTACACTCATGAAGCTTCTTTTTTGTTTCTCTTTTTTGCAATTTTTCGGCGCATTATATATTTTTTTCAATTTTTTGTTGTTGTTCACGATATTTGTTTTCAAGGTTACAGCTGTGCTCGATATTTTTTGAATGGAGTCCCGCAATTCCCCCCATCATTTATCTAATGGTCCGACACTAAACTCAACACTGACTACAAGAAAGGTGTACCTTGTAGGCTTTTCACGGGTGACAAACTTTCTCGGAAAGGGTGCGTGTATCCATAGTTGCTGTGTGGAGCAATGCCTTTGGGGTCCACTTTTCAGCTTTCTTTTTCTTAAAACAGCAATTCTAAATATTGTGATAATTGGGGGCGGCCATTTATGAAAGTCGTCTATATTCTGTACCAACACTGATGAGAGAAAACTTAAATACAACAAGGAGTTCTAGTAGTTTACAAACATGTTTAATTTGAACATTTTGTTTCCTTACTATTCTGTCTGTGGTCAGTTCATTTTGAACATTGATAAGGATCTGATTTTTCCATACCGTAATATTCAAATGCACTGATAGCTTGGATTTCGTTTTAGCTTGTAGTCCAAGTATTCATATTTATTCCAATCACTCACATTGTCTTATAATATCTTGAACATCTTAAAGTACTCACCCCCTATATAACCCCCTTACAACCAACCACCCCCTGTAACATTTTGCTATTTATTTCTCAGGATAGCTTGGTATACGTATAATAAGCCTCTATTAGAGTATTATCGGTTTGCTCACGACTTTGCTTCAGCCAGTTTCTATGTATATAACTATCTAGTCCATCGACTTCACGCTAGAAGAGCGTGTAGTTTTCCATATACCTGAAAATCGTTTTAGAATAAAGACTGTTTGGAGATGCAAAAGAAAAACAGCTTTTTTAATTAAAAAGCAGTGTGAGAGTATAGTCTTAATTGAAACTTGTTTTTTCGTGCTATGTATATATTTATATGTGCTTAGTAGTATTGGTATTACAGGATAGAGGGAAGGCAGTATTGGATGGATATTTTCATCAATAAATAAAACGAAAAAACAGGTTCCAAGTCTACTCCCACATTGCTTTGTTCGATCCAATTCAATTAATTTTAGATATCAAAAATTTTTTTTATAATTTTCAATAAAAAATAAAAAATAAAATAAAAATTTTAGATATCAATTATAAATTTGTAATTAATTTTATAATTCAATCAATTTTATTTCACACTTGTCTATAAATAATCTTTTAGAAGGCATAATAATAATATGCCTCATTAATATAGCGCTATATCTCTCGAATATCGAATAATATATCGAATTAACAGAAAAAATAAAGCAACTACGTAAGGTAAAGGAGAATAAAAAAGTAAGAAAAGTGAGAAATGAGTGTAGAGTCCGATGAATATCAAGCACTTAGTGTTGGGGAACTGGGGCAACCGATGTTTTCGAGCCAGCCCACCAAGATGATATTGTCAGCATATTTGACATTCACTTTTTCAATGATTGATATTATATCAAATTATATACTATCAAAAGAATATTTACTTAACATTCTCTTGATATGATATGATATTATTATATAATGTGACCACCTTGTATAAAAGGTAATAATGGTAGTTCTATTATTGATATTATTAAAGTGAATTTAATGAATTACCATAGTTGTTTGAGACAGCCGAAAGAGATGAATTTGTGAAATGCTTTTGAGATTTAAAAAAAATGCTTTTATTTTTAGTTATCTATAATGATATTTTAACAGGATGCTCCTTCACTTTAGTGATTTCAAGAAGGTCCTGTACTAATTTTTATGCATCATATCATGGCGTTAAAAAGTACAAGGCAAATTATCAATACAAAATGAGAAAAAAAGTCAGTCAGTTATGAAAAATGTGAAAAATTTAAATAGCATACTTAAATAGCTCATTCAGAAAAAAAGACTTGAATTGAGAAAAATTTGAAGATTTATTAACAACGTCACTTAGATTGTTCCATTCTTTAATGGCATGATAGGACAGCCTTTGCTTCCCCCACTTGAATTTGTTTTAACAATTGGTAGTCGATATTCGTTTCCATGCCTTGTGTTGTGTCCATGTTCATTCAGTTTGGTGAACTTGAGATTGGAGGATTGCAAATTGTTCCTACATTTGAAAATATGCAAACATCAGTGATAGCGTCTACGTTGAGTAAGCTCTTTCCAATTGAGTTCCCTTCGAGTCGTGCGTCAGATGCAGAGGACTGGAGAGGGCGATCCAACAACAACAACAACAACAACAACAACAACAACAACAACAACAACAACAACAACAACAACAACAACGTTTTTATTGCACCTAGAATTTACAAGAGATTACAATTTACAATTTACAATTACAAGTATAGTAGGTACTGGCCCTAGCCAATAACTAAAAAGCTAAAAATGTGCTAGGACCAATGACTGAATATGTGAATTAAAAAACTTATTTACAAGGATGACGGAATTCTAGGAGCAAAAATACTTACAAATTATATGTAGAAATAATACATAGAAAATAGTTATGGAAACAAATAAGTAGAAGATAATAATATTATATATATATGGAAATAACACATAGAGAATAAATATAGAAATAACACACACACACACACACAAAAAATACTGTATATGTAACTATCAAAATACCTAATAGGAAGTTATGAATGTCAATTTTAAGTTGTACTTGAATTTCTTAAGAGTTGTCAATTTTTTAATGGAATCATCAATTGAATTCCAAATTTTTGGCCCTTTGAATCTAATATTAAATTTCCCATAATTTGTGTTAGCTTTTGGCAGATAGAAGTGATTCTTAGTAGAAGATCTCGTTTGGTATTTATGAATATTGCTAACTGGAATAAAAAAATTTTGGAACGTAGAAGAAAGTAAATTATTTTTATACTTAAACATGAAAACTGCGACAGAATACTCTACTAGATCAGTAATTTTCATAATATTGAGATTTTTAAACAATGGACTTGAATGTGAGTCAAAAGACGAAAATGTAATCAATCTCACTACCTTTTTCTGTAAAATAAAAATTGACTGCAAAGTCGTTGGGTATGTACTACCCCAGGCAAGTATTCCATAAATAAGAAACGGGTATATAAGTGCGTAATAAAGATTAACAAGGATATTAAAGTTTACATAATATCGCAATTTTGACAGGATTCCAACATTTCTTTTTATCGTTTTTGATATATATTCGACATGGGTTTTCCAAGATAGGCACGAGTCTATGTAAATTCCTAAATATTTTATAGATGTCTCTTGTTTTAACTGTTTGTTATTGAGAGTGAGCTCAAAATCAATTGTTACTTTCTTTTGCCTTGAATGAAACAGAACGAAATTTGATTTCTCAATATTAAGGGACAATTTGTTCGCACATAACCACGTATGAATGCTTACCAGCTCAGAGTTGATATTTTGCTTTAGAATATTCAAGTTTTTGTGTCTGTAAAATAAATTTGCATCATCTGCAAATATGTGAAATTCAAACAAGGAAGAGCACAATTGAAAATCATTGATATAAATAAGAAATAATATCGGTCCAAGAACAGATCCTTGTGGAATTCCACAAGAAATAGAGGTCAAGTCCGAACTAACATTATTAATAACAACAGCTTGTTGGCGATTGCTGAGATAGGAAATAAACCATTCTTTGGCGATTCCCCTAATGCCATAATAATCAAGTTTTTCAATTAGGATTTGATGATTCACAGTATCAAATGCCTTGCTACAGTCTAAAAAAATACCGCACGAGAATTCAGATGCATCTATTGCTGATTGTATTTTTTCAATAATTTTTAATATAGCAAAGTCAGTGAAAACCAAATTGATTCTCGTAAAAGACGTTATTTTTTTCTAAAAAATTAATCATTCGATTGGCCATTAATTTTTCTAATAATCTATTGAATATTGAAAGTAGAGAAATTGGGCGATAGTTAGAAATAGAGAGGCGGGAGTCTTTTTTATGGATTGGAATTACGTTAGCTATTTTCAAACTTGAAGGGACAATACCTAGAGAGAAAGAAACATTGAACAATGTAGCAAGTGGTTTTGAAATACAAGTTTTCAATAATTTAAGAATCTTGACTGGAATACTATAGGGTCCTGTTGCTTTATCATTTTTAAGACACGAAATCTCGTTCTCTATTTCGGAAGTTGTAATTGGAGATGTATAAAAACTGTTGCATAGATGAGTTTGAAGAAAATCCATTGGATTCTTGTCAACACGTTCTATCAGCTCTGCTAAATTACATCCTATGGATGCAAAATAATTATTGAAACAACTAGCAATTTTCTTTGAGTCGGTAATTTCAGTATCACGGTCAACAATCCAGTATGATCTTGGCAGCATGCTGAGAAAATTTACCATGATAATGTTAAATCATACATGAATTAATTATAAATAACGAGAACTATTATCAACCACTTGTAAGTCTTATTGTGTGTCGCATCTAGATCTATTGTGGTACTCTTTAACTGTAAATAACGTTAACTATATCACCTATACTTGTAAGTCTTCTCGTGTGTCACATCTATTGTGGTACTCTTTAATTGTAAATATTGTTAACTATATCACCTATACTTGTAAATCATCTTGTGTGCCACATCTATTGTGGTACTCTTTAATTGTAAATAACGTTAACTATATCACCTATACTTGTAAGTCTTCTCGTGTGTCACATCTATTGTGGTACTCTTTAATTGTAAATATTGTTAACTATATCACCTATACTTGTAAGTCTTCTCGTGTGTCACATCTATTGTGGTACTCTTTAATTGTAAATAATGTTAACTATATCACCTACTTGTAAGTAATCTCGTGTGTCACATCTATTGTGGTACTCTTTAATTGTAAATAATGTTAACTATATCACTTGTAAGTCTTCTCGTGTGCCACTGATCTATTGTGGTACTACGGTGGCCCATAAATGTCACGGCAAAACTTTGTTACTCACGGCAAATCTTTTATTATTCACGGCAAATCTTTTATTATTCACGGCAAATCTTTTATTATTCACGGTAAATCTTTTATTATTCACGGCAAATCTTTTATTATTCACGGCAAATCTTTTATTATTCACGGCAAATCTTTTATTATTCACGGCAAATCTTTTATTTTTCACGGCAAATCTTTTATTATTCACGGTTAATCTTTTATTGCTCATGGCATTTCATTTATTTATTCATCTTTTCATTTATTTATATTATTTACTTTATATTTTTCACACCACATTTATATCATTACCATAATTTTCTCACACCCTTTAATAATAAAATAATAATAAAAGATAAATAATAAAAGATTTGCCGTGAGTAATAAAGTTTTGCCGTGACATTTATGGGCCACCGTAATATATATTGTGGTATTCTTTAATTATAATTTTTTTTCTTCTCGTTTTTTTCTGTTGCCGGATTTAGGAACAAAACCATTCAATAAATTCAGCCCTTGTGGAAATTGTTGATAATCTGTTAATAACATTGATACTTGTGGTATATTTATTGACTTTTCTAAAGCATTCGATACTATTACCTAACAAATCTTACTTTTCAAACTAAACCTTTATGGAATTCCCGCCCCACCCAAAAGCGAAGGGAGAGGGCCCTGGAACGAGGTTCAGCCGTACAGCCTCGTTCCAAAGCAGCACCAACACCACAGGTAACCCAACATTTCACCTTCGAACACTGACATCAACATGGATCCTGACGGTCTCTTCAGCAGAATTGTCAAACAAGAAAGCGAAAAAACTTCAGGAGTAGTGAGAAACTATGTCAGTGGGTTAGGAGGAGCTGTATCTACCGTTACAAACATGACAGACCTAGATATGTGGCCAGATGTTGACAAAATTGACAACTTGGTCGAGGTCTGGACGGTCGTTGGATACAGCTTTGGAGTGGCTAGTGTACTAGGCGCTTCGTATTTTACACTCAGAATAACACGAGAAATTGGACAATGGAGATCATGGTTACGATTTAGAGTAAAAAGGAAATGAACCTCGAAATTATGGCCAGTGAATGACGACTTTGGTGTCCGTATTTGGGAGTTTTTATGTTCAAATTGAAACCATTTTGTAACGAAACTAAAGATCAAATGTTACTTATTAGAACACGGTGAAAAGCAATATCTACTAGCACTAATGATGGACTAACAAAAAAGCCAAGATGGAGACGGTTTCTAGGAGCACATGTACAATGTGGAAACATGGACGGAATGTTTGGTCATATGGTCTTTCAAAATATGCTGCTTCATCAAAATACAAGCAACACCATCATTGTAATCATCATATAATCATCATCATCATTCACCACCATTATCATACCACCACCACCATCATACCATCATCATCACCATACCACTACCATCATCATACCATCATCATCATCAATTAATATAAGCATCATCATCACCACACCACCATCATCATACCATCATCATCATCAATTAATATAAGCATCATCATCATACCACCACTATCATCATCACCACACCACCACCATCATCAATATATAAGCATCATTGTCATCATCAACATTGTCATCACTCAAGAAGTGTTGAGAAGCACTCCGCTTTGCGTTGTGCTTCTCTTAACACTTCTCTCTTGATCTGACAACCCCTCGTGCTTTATAACTGCACATAGCAATCGCACACATTTTCTATTTCCTTATCATCATACAATCACCATCATCAAGATATAAGCATCATCATCATCATTGTCATCATCTCTATCATAGAATCAATGTCACCATCATATAAGTAACATTCTCATTCAGTATCATCATTATTTGTTATTGCCGTCATCATCATCATTATCATCATCATTACCAACATTCTTATTGACATTACTGTCATCATCATCATAACTCTCATCATCTGCATGTCTTCATCGTAACTTATTATTATCATCAGTCATTATCATTATCATAACTATCATCATCATCATCACATGATAATATCATCACTATATCATTGTATGTACATCAAAGCTTTCATCAGAATTATTATCACCATCATCATCAGGATATGTGGACTGTTATGGAAACAACAACTGATATCAGCTTGACTGATGGCCAAAGACAAAAAAACTCTGCAAATCAAGAAGCTTATCTATTATTTGGATCATCATCAATAGTCCTTTTCAAAGTTCTGTTCAGTGACCAAGAATAATAGTTCCAAGTCAAGGTTCCCCTTGCTGTGCATAGCACAACTATAATTTACCATGTGCACTGGAACCTCAACTTGGAACTTTCATTTGTGGTCACTGAATGGAACTATGAAAAAGTCCATTCACAACTTATATTTATTATACAAACAACAATAAATGGTTGATATATTGCAAAAAAGAAATCACGGCTAGCCTCACACAGAAAGAAATATGAAAAAATATCATATAATTTTCAATCCTAAACGGACTTACATGTAAAATAATTAATATATATTTAAACAAATAATTGAATAATACTTATAATAATACTTAATAATATCATACAAAGAGACCAATCCTTGTAAATCTTGTAACATGTGCATGTAATTCGTGTTTATTTTTTCAGTTTTGTTTATGTAGTTGTATTTAGTGTAAACTTTGTAGAAATAAAATAAAAAAAATAGAAAATGGTTGATATAGATGCAAACATTTGGAAATGATGTATAACCAGTCAAATAGGAAAGCTAAACAAAAAACTAAATATTAAATCTAGATTTGAATTGAGACTGAAACTTATACTGTTATCTACCTACAACAGACCTTTTTCATGAAGTTGCTTATCATATGCAAATGCCCCAAATGACTTATGGTGCTTTTGTTTTGTTAAGACTGTCAAAGTGAGGCTTGCCAGGCATTTGCGTATGATGAGCTGGTTATTTCGTGATAAAGGTCAATTAACCAGTACCTATCTTCAACTCAAACTTTTCGAGTGAAAATCAGTTTCAACTTTTACATCAAATCTCTGATGGAACCATGATGGAATGTGTTCAAGATTGAACTATAAGCTATAAGTGTGGGTAATGGGACAAAAGGAAAGATGTACAAAAATGCTCTTTTCATGCCTCTCTAATCACCTCGTTCAAGCAGCGGGTTAAAGGGGGTGACTTGGGTGACAATTCTTAAGTTTTTATTACTCTTTAATGTTTTTCTGAATTCAAATATGGTGACCTTCTATTGTTCTTTACTGGCTAGCCTCATGTTCATTGTTGGAGCACAATAGAGTTTTCACATGTACGAGAGGCTAGCCAGTCAAGAACAATATAGTTATTCAACCATTTAGTCACCACTTTTCAATTAAGATTATGGCAAGCTCTAAGGACAGACCTCCCACTAGTCATCCCTGAACCCCGACAGCATTTGCCAGTCTCTGTGGATCTTTGTAATCCTTTAAGTTCTATCTATTTAAAATGGTTTCAATAAGCTAGAGTGAAGACAATAAAACTGTTTTAATTGGATTATTATTATTTTTAATGTATTCCTTTGTCTGTTAGACTATTTTAATACTTACAAGTTAGTCCCTTTATTTAACCTAACTCTTACAGTGCAAGGTGGAAGAGTATATGTATGAGTACCTTAAATGTATAATTTCACATACTTTTATGCACACTTCTTGCTCAGTGCTAAACAAACTTGTTTGTTAAAACCAGACAGTGTCTTATGCAACCGAGAGTTTAACATACAAAGTCAAGACTGTTAAGGTGGCCACACTTTTGCACTTCCCACTGTAAACTCTCTTTATAATTATATTATAATTTATCTTACATATGTTACAAAATGAACTTATGGTGCACAAACTTTTAAACCATGAGTATACGTGCCTTCGGCTTGTGATTGTATATGCCGATATTAACAACATGGTCGCCCATGTTGTAAACATTACAAAATTGAGAAGTTATATATATATATATATATAAGTTATATCTTAATAATTAATTAATTTGTAGTTTAATGTTTGTTTATAAATACCATTACCCCATCCACCGTAATAAAATTCAGTTCTAACTAACAACCCATTATATTGCCACAATATATTTGACAGAAAATTGTTGAAATTTTAGTGACTATATTTTAACATATTTGATAAAATATTGTCATACAAATATTTTAGCATTCTTAGAACTCAATATGCAATGAGCTAATCTTATTACCATAACCCTTAATAATTTATAGTATATAATAATAAACCTTGCAAAGCTGACCACTTGTCTTGGTCCCAATGCACTACAGTAGAGCGCTAACACTATATCCATGAAATATAATAAAATTGCTACTGTGTAATAGTTCTTATTTAGTGACTATTAGTCACTATCAAAGACCAGTAAGGTTGTAGTTAAGGTGTTTCCCAGTAGTTTTTTATTGACCACACTCCCAATTTTCATTTAGCGAATTGATCAACTTTCCCTGGTCTGATCAATATATATTTTTACACCAGATACAGAGCATAGATGAAAGTTTTGATTGATGTCAATTTCAACTCAATTGGTGTTGCTATGACAACTTAAATTAACGTAAAACAAAGATGGCGGAAATATGTTTTTCTAAAATATCTTGAATTTTCTATGAGCTTCAGAAAATTGACTATATAGGTGATAAACTTCACATTCATGCGCTATTATTCTGACTATAGTTAGGATGTTTGATTAGAGCGATTTCAAATAAATCGCAAAAAGAATGTTTCTGCAAATTATTCAAAATCGCTCTAATCAAACATTCTAATTAATGTCGGATTAACAGTGCATGAATGTGACGTTTAATACCTATATAGTCATTTTTCTGAAGCTCATCGAAAATGCGAGATATTTTAGAAAAACCTATTTCTGCCATCTTTGTTTTATGTTGCCATAGTGACACCAATTGAATTGAAATTGACATAAATCAAAAATTCCATCTATAATTTGTATCTGGTGCAAAATATATATTGATCAGACCAGGGAAAGTTGATCATCTCGCTAAATGAAAATGGGAAGTGTGGTCAATAAAAAACTACTGGGAAACACCTTAATAGGTATTGTTTCCTTTTGTATTTGATGTTTCTGGTTGAGTGATACTGACTAAATAGTCACTAAATAAAAACTATTGGTTAGAGTGCATGAAGGCATTTAACCCATGAAATAGAAATTGCTTGCTAAAGTGTAATAGTCAAATAGACACAAAGGAAAACAATGTAATTAGGGTCTACTAAAGAGTGTTAGTCTAATATCTATTTCACAGGTTTAATGACCTCACTCTAGTAACTATTTTGTTTCTATTTCATGGTTTTAGTGTTTTCACTCTGTAGAGGTTTCACTGTAAGCATTAATACAGCACAACATGCAAAAGTATGATCCCTTTTACAGTCAACCCACTTCATGCATGAACACGTTTTGGATGAACATTTGAATATTCAAAAATGAATATTTGTATATTCTTCACACAAACAAATTAAATTCAGTTACGTAATACAACAAACTACAGTGGTACCTCTATTAGCGGTCACCCTCTATTAGGCGGCTACAATAAAAAGTCCCAAATCTATTCCTATTTCTCTAGTCAACGGCCAACCTCTATTAAGCGGGCACTTTTATAGTTTAAAAAGTTGAAGTTTAGTGTTCATGCGTTGACTGTAAAGGTAGCCAATCTTAATCATGTATTCCACATAGTTATTATCTCCTAGGCACTATCAGATATTATTTGTACCTTACTCATTTTCACATAGACCTAAGGGAGTGGTCATTATTTATGGTGGGGTAGGGGGTGAGTGATTTATTGCTTTAATTTACAAATTGTCAAAACCCCTCCCTTGCCATAAACACGTTTTTCATGATCCTTCCTTGACATATTTGCCAAAATCGTGATCCCTCCTTCAGTTGCCTAGGAAAATCAGTAACCCACTCCTTCAGAAGCCTTGAAATTCCATAACCCCTCCTCACAATCACCCACCCCCTGCCCCACCATAAATAATGACCGCTCCCTAATTACAAGTATTTGAGAATAGATAAGAGGTGATCATACTCCTGCATAATTGTGCTGTAATATGTTATCAAAATATCCTCCAGTTCTCAAAGAACATAATTAGCTTTAACATCTACAAAATTGGTGACAGTTACTTAGAGAGTGATATGTCAGCATGTAAATGCTCATGTGAGTAGTACCCAGAATGAAGTTATCATATAATGCCCATATATGGTTATCACCAAATAACACATTTCTTCCCAGGATTCATCTTGCTCCCCACAGGACACTTGAATGCATTAGAAAACTCCTTCAGGTTGGATAGTGTACCAAGAACCCTGTAATGACCATAAAAACTCATTAGTCAATCATGAGAAATATACAAAAGAAAGAAATCATTAACATGGAGAAGGTTGTATATCTGATACAACACTAGTGTTGTATTTGCTTCAGTTTCAAATATGAAATTTCTCAGCTAGATTGATATAGATTTAAAAGTGATGATGTTAAGATTATGAAGATTATGACAGTAACAATTGTAATAATCATGATGACGGTGAGTGCATGAGGATCAGGTGGTAATGATAGTGATTAAAAGACGATGGTGAAGATGATGATGATAGTGATGATGATGATGATAGTGATGATGATGATAGTGATGGTGATGATGGTGATGGTGATGATAGTAATGGTGATGATAGTGATGGTGATGATAGTGATGGTGATGATAGTAATGGTGATGATAGTGATGGTGATGATAGTGATGGTGATGATAGTAATGGTGATGATAGTGATGGTGATGATAGTGATGGTGATGATAGTAATGGTGATGATAGTGATTGTGATGACGATCTGGATGATTGCAATGATAATGTCAATGATGATAATATTATGATCGATGGTGATGATGATAATGACAATAATGATGATCAATGTTATACCTGAATTTATTTGGTGAGTGGGGATCTGTCTGCAGCATAACCTTTGCTTTTTCTTCTCTTATGTTAGCACACCAACTCTGAAATGTGCAGGATATCATATGAATAAAAAAGAAATCATGTCTGTGACGAGTTCTGTAAATCGCATACAGATTTCGTCCTGATTTGCATAAGTTTCAACTTGATTTTCTCAGCCAGATTTACTTTTATCTTGATAATTATAAGAACTAATCATGGACTTTCATAAGTACTATACAATATTCCCATCAGGTATAGACTCATCATAATAAAAATTGATTGTTTAAATTAATGCACCAACCTGGCCATATGCAATAAAGAACAATTGTTCGTTGGTCTTCTTTAAAACTGGTAAAGTTTTCTCTTGTCCATTTTTCTTTACCCATTCCTGGTATGCCTGGAAAATACAACAATTTCATCAATGTCTTGCTACAAAGGAATCATATTGAAAATAATTTTGTATCCATGTATTATGTAAGCATTATTGAAAAATCTTAGCTTTTCATATGTATAGATGGATTGCAATCATTCCCAGGAGAGCGAATTGAACGAAAGCACCACCAGTAACGGTGATGGTTTTCTTTTGTCAAGCATGAGTCTATCACAGGAGAAATGTTAATATAAGCCTGAAAATTTCAAATTTACCGAGTAAGAAGCCTTAAGTCCACCATTATCAGCAATATTTTCTCCAAGAGTGTATTTTCCATTGACCTGTGAATTGAAATAGAAGAAACATACCTTGAATGAATGAATAGATTAATTCATGAACAAATGAACGGACCCACTAGAACAGTAGATAAAATACTCAGTGAAAGAAACAATGAACATGTGATGGCACCAGTTAAACTTATAGAGGGCCGCATAACTTAGTGAAAGGCCTTGATTTGATTCCAGACAAAGAAAGCATAAACATCTAGTTCGGTTCTTTCCAGTTGAAATATTGACTGCTTTTTAATGAGTCCCTAAATCAAATAACTATGGGGTGTACAATTACAAGATAAGTGTCGCTATGGTGATCACAATGAGCAAAAATACATAGCCATTAGGGTCAACTGAGGTCACAATGTGTGCCATTACAGGGGGAAAAAAAAGAAATCCGGAGAAAAATCAAAGCAATCAAGTTAAACATAAACAAGATAGTGGACACCCTCCAAGTGAAGGACACGGCTATTACAGTAGGAAGATCGTAGAGGCGCTATTTATAAAACAACAAAAGCCCTCCTTAAATGAACAGGGTCAGTCAATCCCCATAGGACTGCTCAACTAATTATATATTTGCATGTGAACACATAGTCAATGTATTTCTGATGATGGTCATCGGATGATGACCGAAATATCTACTAGTAAAAATGTTAAAAAAATGGCTTCTCATCTTCACTTTCTTAATTTGAATATATGCCCGAACAAATATTTTCAATCAAGTTAAGCAAATAACAACACATACATGTTTTCCAAAGTAGCTAAACTGTGAATACTGCTTGATAAGACAATCAGCTTTCTTTTGGAATCCGTCGATAGATTTTTTGGTCCACCACGGTGTACCATAGTTTCCTTCCTTGTCATACATCCTTCCTGGAAAACACAACAACAACTTATAATAAGTTGTGGTTCGTGGTACTTTGCAAATTATGGAGTCACAAGTCAGCCTGCCTGAAAGCCACTCTAAACAGCCAAAATTGCCTCAAATATTACATGTCTTAAGTAACTATCTAATATGTTTTTTTAGAAAAAAATATTCAATAGAAAAAAAAACTAGGATACAGTACTTAGTACTGTATTTGTTAATTGTAAATTATGATGTATGTACTGTTTATCATTAAAATAAAAATATTAAAAAATTAAAAAAAAAGAATCTATCTTTCTGTCCCTCATTTTTGAAGAACAATTTGATAAAAAATGTTTCCGAGACAGTTTTTCAATCAGAATATTATGAACTGAAATGTCAACACTCAGCTACACAGGGATCCCAGTACAAATAAACAAATGTTATCCAAGTGCCACAGGTAGCCCAGTGATTAGGGTCTAGTTTTTAAGATTTAATTATTAGACCAACAATCATTCTTGTTAGATACCTGAGTTGTCAAAGGCATGGACCAGTTCATGTCCTACAGCACCACCAATGCTGCCATAGTTACAATACCTTTAAAAAAAATTATAAAATTCATGAGAATTTTACAAAAGAAATTCAGATTCAGAAATTCAAAGATTTCAGCCTGATTTGCATAATTTTCAACTTGAGTTTTCTCGGCCAGATTTACTTTTATCTTGACAATTTAGTTAAATATGATGATATATAATATATATATATATAGTATAATATGTGATATACAACAGCTATACTTCGACTCACCATTGTATATAATCGCATACAGATTGGCCACTAATATTGTATATATTACATATATTATTAAATATCAAGATAATGACTATAATAAATATCTATAAAAGAATCAACACAGTTGTGTTATGCTTACTTTGGGTATCGCTTATCGTAGTAAGGAGCTTGCAGAATACCAGCAGGAAAAACTACAAAAGAGAAAAACATATGAATGAGTGAAACTGGTAACCAATCTTCCATCCTTGTAACACAAGTGCTGAATTACAAGGGGTGCAGCTAATGTGGTCAAGTTGGAGGTATATACCTGGGGGGGACCATTTTGAAAATGACCCTGAAAAGGTACGCATAAATTAACTTAGATACTGATTTCAGACCCTAAAAGGTACGACTTCATTTAAAAAATTTTCAATATGTATAATCTAATCTTAAGTTTGAAAACAGACCCTAAAAGGTATGTGAGGGTCGTATTTTCGAGCACCCCTATCCATTTTCTAAGGGAGTTCCCCCCGAGGGTTTATACAAGGCGTTTTCAGTATGTTGACAAATTAAGGCACACTTTGACGTTCACCAACATATATAACAGTCATCTTCCAACTCATGTTTAACCAGTGTGTACAGGTTAGATCGAGTTGTGTCGTTGTGAGCCCAAGCCACAACACCTGGATTCCCGGTACAATGTTTATGAATGAAAGAGAATGAATGAGTGAATGTAGATATTATGAAAATGTGGAATTAATAAATTAATTAATTAATTTAATTATGGAATAAATATGAATGATCAATTGATTTATTGAATGAATAAAAAGTGATCAAATGAATGAATGAATGATAAAATGATTCAACAAATTAATCTATCAAATAGTATGATACTAACCAATCTGGTTTCGTGATGGGCTGTAGTATGCATTCACTGTCTGTGGTGTCATTAGCCACCTGTTTCAAAAAAAGATAAACATTTTACAATTTGCCAATGTAGTATTGAGATGAAGCCTGGAACAAGTTAGGTCCCACATGCACATGGAAACATTTTTGTTATTGTTACATCTTAAATGATCCCAGTGACCTCACATCCTTGTTTCAACTTCTCTTCTTTCCGTGTAGTTTTAAGTGGCTTTACATAAGTAAAAGTAAGTAAAATGAGTGCACCGTCAGCTCTCTGGAAGATAAGCTTCGGCTAATGGGACTTTCGACATAAAATAATGTTCTTTACTTTACTCTATATAACAAACTCAAAATGCTGTTGCTGGACTTAACTTGCCACAGCTAGGCTGTATCTTGATTCTACAGCTTAATTGGGACAACCATGATTGACCATGAAATACCATGGTCAAATTAAAGTGACGCAGGGGAATTGCAAAAATGTTTTGAATTGTAACCTGGGCAAATTGTTATCTCCAGATGCCATAAGAGAAATAAAATACTCACTTCTTTTTGTTCACTCCTTTTCTCAAGTTTTTCAGCTCTTTGTCAGTAGAATATTTTCCACTGCTCATCATATTATAAAAGAACTCTTTGGCGGAGAAGTTAAGCTGGAAAATAGACGATAAATAAATAAATCAATCCATCATGTAGTTATTAGACATCAATCCATCATAGTTATCAGACATCAATCAATCATAGTTATCAGACATCAATCAATCATAGTTATCAGACATCAATCAATCATAGTTATCAGACATCAATCAATCATAGTTATCAGACATCAATCCATCATAGTTATCAGACATCAATCCATCATAGTTATCAGACATCAATCCATCATAGTTATCAGACATCAATCCATCATAGTTATTAGACATCAATCAATCATAGTTATCAGACATCAATCAATCATAGTTATCAGACATCAATCAATCATAGTTATCAGACATCAATCCATCATAGTTATCAGACATCAATCCATCATAGTTATCAGACATCAATCCATCATAGTTATCAGACATCAATCAATCATAGTTATCAGACATCAATCAATCATAGTTATCAGACATCAATCAATCATAGTTATCAGACATCAATCAATCATAGTTATCAGACATCAATCAATCATAGTTATTAGACATCAATCCATCATAGTTATCAGACATCAATCAATCA
Organism: Metridium senile; assembly: GCA_949775045.1. Classification (NCBI taxonomy): domain Eukaryota; kingdom Metazoa; phylum Cnidaria; class Anthozoa; order Actiniaria; family Metridiidae; genus Metridium; species Metridium senile. The sequence continues at coordinate 4,741,490 of OX459103.1, read as the reverse complement.
TAGTTATCAGACATCAATCAATCATAGTTATCAGACATCAATCAATCATAGTTATCAGACATCAATCAATCATAGTTATCAGACATCAATCAATCATAGTTATCAGACATCAATCAATCATAGTTATCAGACATCAATCAATCATAGTTATCAGACATCAATCAATCATAGTTATCAGACATCAATCAATCATAGTTATCAGGCTTATTAAATACAGAATGAAGATGGTATTGATGATGGTGATGATGATTATGATTGTGAAGATTATAATGATGATTGTGATGGTGATGATAATCATGATAATAAAACAAACATAATATTAGATATCTATATTTAATATATATTCACATTTTGGTATTTTTCATCCAACTTTTTGATATCCATCAGGTAATCAGGGAAACCAATCATCTTTACGATAGCATCAGCCTAGGAAATACATTGAGATTAATACATAGACGCACAGAGACATGAAATTTATCATGTAATAATCACAAGTGAGTGCAGCAAATGAGTGAGATATTGAGATCAAACACAAGAAGTTAAACTTTATATTTTCAAGCACACAAGTATCAATCTGTTAAATATTAACCTACAGTGTATTAAATCAAGAAGTTATTTCAAAATATTGGAAACATAGACATGTGTGGTAAATAGCAATATTAACACCGGACACATGTGTGGTACAATTTTTATCAGTGTGCAAAATCCCTTTTAAACACTGTATATGTTATATAATACAATATTTAAAATATATCACATGCTAGCCCAGGGGGGACTTCGATATAAAAAGAGGCAGGGGTTTCTTGTTAAAAAAAAAAGAAGCAATGTTGAGTGACCCTTAAATAAAATGGTGCCAGCAACTTCCTGGCCAACTCTCCCCAAATAGTAGTGTTGGATATTTTGTCCTGAACAATGATGAGGACTGTCGCAGCTGCAGTTGAAACGTCATGCTGATAACTGTAAATCATTCCCTTTAGTCCCTTTATTCCCTTATTTAATTATTGTATATCCTATAGTATATGAATTGTAAATATGTATTTATATTAGTATTTATTTGATTGATTGATTTATTAATTATTAGGAGGGCCACTGGGTCATCAGTCTTTTTGTACTGTCATGTGATACCCTCTATAAATAAAGTTTATTGTATTGTATTGTATGAACCCCTCAAGTGAAAACCTAAGTCTACAAGTAGTGATGTATGTACCTTGTCAATGGCAGCCATTCTTGTTTTGTCATCCATCCAGTCCAACAGAGGAAGTCTTTTCTTGAAGGCATTACGGATAGCTTCTATCATGGCTGTCGCCTAAAAAGCAGTTGGAATAATTAACAATTATGAGACAGTATGATATTAAGAATTATACAGAGCAAGGAGGGTGTTATCTGCCAAAGCCAAGTAAATTAGATTAAAACTTGAAACCACATTAAAATAAAATATTCAAAATAAAACAAAATAATTAAAATAGAGTAAAATAGAAACAAAAATGAAATAGAAACCATGCCCTTGCATTCTAGAATTTTAACTGATCTTGAATGCAGGGCTTTCTTTGAAAATAACCAAATATGTAGAGATCATTCCATGCTCTATTTATAGAGACCCTTCCATGCTCTATTATCTGTTATTGACCATGTTAACAAATCCAATATTCTTATATTTTGATTGATAAGGTCACATGACCTGCAAAAGGCCTATTCCGAACACTTTTAGTTGTTTTTGATTGGCTGGGATCTGTCCCTGTCCGAATTGGTGCAACCAAAGTTACCAGTATGCAAATGATGACCAATTTCAAGAGTTCTTAATAAATAACATAATAAACTCCTTTAATACCTGTTCTTTACTTGAGCCTTGGAACTTTTCTTTCACAAAAAGGTTTCCAAGAGCCATGCCGACTGTTCCATCAGTCTCTGAGATGCATGTTTTCCAGCGATCTTCAACAGTGGTTGTCCCTTCTAAAATCTTGCTCAGTTGATGAGATGCTTCACGGAATTCTGCTGAGAGCATTGACACTTTGCCATGCACAACTTGCCAAATCAAGTAGTTATTTAGTACGCTGTTGACAGGCGACATAAGTGAGAATAAGATAAAAAAAAGATGAATATCCACCAAAGGAGTTTGATAACCTGGACCTATGCCATCTGATCTAATACTGACACTAAGTACATATTAAGTAAAAATCATAACATCGCAGAATTAATTCCTATCCTGTTAAAAGGTAGACAAACATTGAGCTTAATTGCAATGTTAGAGACCTTTTAACAGCTCGCAGGACAATTATTCACATGTATGTCTCTATCGTTTCAAGCTAAATGTTCATCTCCCTTTGATACAATGGCCGGCAGCAACCTTTCAAGGGAACTGTGAAGGCGACTATTCATTGGAAAGCTCAGCAGATTTATATAAATTATTTTTAGACATAATTAATGCTGTTAAATCAATAATTGTGGTAAACTTACGTTTTGTTTGCCTTGTTGATGACTGATTCAAGCTTTGACAGATATTCTGTAGCAAGCACAACAACATCTTCAGTGTCTTTAATAGTTGCAATACCTTTGAAAGCTGTTGTAAAGAAATCTAACCATGGAATCTACAGACAATAAAAAACAATAAGTTATCACTCTATGCATCATTTACACCAGTTTTCAGAAACATTGTCCAAAATGAAGTTAACATGGGTGGCCAAGTGGTGAGAGAGCTGGCCTTTCACCACTGTGACCTCAGGGCTTGATGCACGTTAGGGCAACAAGTGCACATGAAAAGCCTTGATTTGTTGTAAAAATATTCACAAATTCCAAGCCAGACATGGCAAAATACTACCACTAAACAATGGCCTTTATCACCACCATGACTTGGGCTTGATTCCCGGGTCAGGTTATAAGTGCACATGAAAAGCCTTCAAGATTTGTTGTAAAAATATTCACAAATTCCAAGCCAAGCACAGCAAAATACTACTGCTGAACACACATTTTAAATTTACACCAAATTGAGAATATCTCTGTGCAAATGCGCCTTTTGTCAAATTGTACAGCGGTGCTAGATAACATGAAACTGAAGTATTGGATGAAAAAGCTGATTCATGTGCCATAACATGATCAATAACAGGTGAAATATAATATCTAAGAATTCTTACTCTTGGGTAATAAAATATTAATTTTTGAGGAAACATAATATGCAATAATATCCTTACTTTTTGGCTGATTTTAGTGAGGCCTTTGATATTCATCTTCCTGTATACTTGATCAATTTGACTACGGTTATCTGGTGGAGCAAAAATCTGAAAAGAAAATTAACACATTACTAATGTGTTCATTTTATTGATTTATCTAATGATTTAACTGTTTTTCGTTTTATTTACTTTTTCATTTCTTTAAGTATTAAATTTGTTCACTCATTTATCTGTCAATCAATATCCAGCCATTTCATTTTAAATTCAATTGTTCATTCACTCATCCATCTATTCATTTATTCAAGAATTTACCCATTAATTAATTCATCCATTCATTGATCTATTCATTTATCCTTTCAATCAACTATCTATTCATCCATAGATCTATTCATTCATCTATTCATTCATCCATCTATCCATCCATCCATCTATTAATTAATCCATTCATTGATTCATCTCCTTTCATTCATCTATTCATTCAACTTACAGTGTGACGTGCGGTACCGTGGCCATCCAAGAAACTTTTGAGAAAGTTAGCCAATCAGCGTGCGAGAATTTGTTTTTTTGATTGACTGAGGATTGTCTGCGCATAAACAGATTATCGAAAGTAGGGATCCTATTTCATACAAAGTGGCGAAGATGAGCGAGGTTTTTATGTAGTTAAGAACTTTCTCAAAAGTTTCTTTGGTGGCCATGGTACCGCGCGTCACACTGTAACCATTCAATAATTATTTCTCCATTCATTCATCTTTTCATATAATCATTTAGTTATATACCTTTGCCAGTTGTTGTTCAAAGTTCAAGACACCCATCATCTGTTTCTCAACAAGTTTCCTCTCTCCTCCGAGCAGAACCCCAACTTTTGTCATATAGTTGTGGTAGGCTTTCAGGTTCTGTTGAGTAAAATAATGTAGAGTACAAACATGAATTAAGCTCTGAAATTGTGGTTATAACATATTTGCACCATAAAATAAATATTAGAAATCATGCATTTTGATCGCCAGATGTGCATGCTTTATCGGAGCACACAGCATATGTACATGTGCTTTCATGCTAATACCTATGTCAATTTGTATTTGATAAATGAAATAGAAAACTTGTTTCAAGTGCTGTGTGCAGTTAGAAAGGGAATCACTTGGGAATCATCACAGCACTTGAGAAGAATTAAGAAGCACTCCACTATTTGTGTTAATAATAAATTAATAATGATAATAATGTATATATTTATATTGCGCCTATTCCGGTAAGCTCTAGGCGCATAACCCAAAAATAATCTATTGTTAGTTAGATATAAATTGACAAATTATAAGCGTTCTTGAATAAATATGTTTTGAGGGAAGATTATATTTAGACAATAATGGTGCACATTTTATATCAAGTGTTTCTCTGGACACTTCTCTCTTGTTCTGACAATCCCCACTTGCTAATAATATAACTGCATACATCATGCACATTTTCTATTTCTTTACTGCTGCAGGACACTACATTTACCTTGTCAGTATCATTACCAAGATAGTAGCTTTTCTCAATACCAAGGCCTGATTGGTCGATCTGCAAAGATTGAAAGAAGTTTAATCAGAGTTAATAGAGGGGACTGGTTATGAAACCTCTGGTTTAATTAAATCATATTAAATCTCCTACATAGATCTATGTAAGATGTAATCTACTAAGCTTTTGAATTACGTGATAATACTCCTGAAGGCTACTTAAACACTTTACAAACCAGTGGAGATGATATAGGATTTGGTGAGGTAATCTAAAAAGACCCTTTAAAAGAGTTATGGAGGCTAGAAGAGGTTAAAATAAAGTTAAATTTATGATCCAGTGGCTAAAGTCAATTGAAGAAGTGGATAAAAATGAACAAATATATCAGTAAATAAATGGATGGATAAGAATTAATGAATGGAATGAGAAATGAATGAATGAATAAATTGATAAGCAAGTGAACAGAAATAGTAATGACAGGATTATGAAAAGCAAAAGGGTAAAGTAGTAAGGAACTACCAATAAATAATTTAATAAAACATCGGCCGTTTTCGCACTAGAAGATGGACCAATCATTTTTTAATGGACAAATCCAATCAAAAGCAAATAAATTATTCAAATTTCAAATAACAAATAAAAACAAATAAACATAATATCATTTCAAAAACCCAAAATGGTGGATCATTAAAAAGATAAATGAATGTATGAATGTAAAAGTTATATTCGTAACCATAGAAATGCACTATTTAATGATCACCATTATGCAAATACTCATAGGTAAAGCACAGAGTTTTATTTTCAGATCCGGTGCAAAGCTGTTAAAATTGTATCTAACCAATCAGGACGAGAATTAAAACATTTGGACATTAATGTTATAAATTATGTTGACCACAGTTTAATTTATAAAAAAAAACATGGTCAATTCAAACCATGGTTTTTATTTATCATAATTGCTCGTGATTTTTGACGAAAAAAAAGTAAATCTTTCAAAAAAAATCACTCACCAAATTAAACACCATGTTACATATGTAAACAAAGAAAAAACGAATCGAATGAATGAATGAGACAGTCAACAACGACAACATTACAGCAAAAAAAAAGCTATCAATTAGAAAGAAAAGGATTAATTTTGAAAGAATATAAGCAGTAATTATTTACCTTGATGATATTTCTCGATGAATTCTTGTCGTCCGCGCTTATGTAAAAGCTAAAAAACGCCGAAGCTCTAAAACCCAGTTGAACCTTTTTCAGCGTTTCATTAAGCGAAAAACCTTTTTCGCTCCAATTTCCAGAAACACTCCATCCACCGAGTTGCTTGAGAATTTTCTGTAATGGGTCATCTTTTAGTTCGTCAAGTCGATCGAGGTTTATACACGAATCATAGAATGTTTTCGCTAGATGAATAGCAGAGCTTTTCGACTGTGCAAGACCTTCATCTGTCAACAGTCGTTTCATGGCATGCAAGTTTTGGTCCCAGAGGAACGAGAAAGTCCCCCAAAATGGCTTGCTGTCGGGAATAGGTTCTTTCTTTATCCAGCCTCCGCATGAATACTCAAAGAAGTCATTGCAAGGATCCGCCGAGTGGTTGATAGCGTTATACATATAATGCGCTGCGTCTAAACAACCATCAGTCAAGCAGACATCTTGCGCGGTCTTTAGCTCTTTTTCCGTCTTCGTGTAGTGTTTGTTAGAAGCAGACAACAAAGCTCCCAGTATAATACATATAAGAAGAAGGATAGAAATAAGTACCAGTAGCCAGAAGACAGGTCTTCGTACAAGAACGGGGAGAGAGTAGTTATTTGACGGCCTCACAACTGTTATGATATGTCCCTCCAAACTGTCTGAGTCGGCCATTCCTTCCTCTCTGCTGCCTCCAAGACCAACCAACGATTCTTCTTCTTCTTCGTACTTAAGTAGAGGAACATGCGTTGTGGTTTCTGAGCCTATTTCGTTTGACATGTTGACTTTTTAACGATAATATATTACAATTTCAAGTTTCTTTGTAGGCGAGCTCGTTGCAAAATCTGTCAGATGAGTAGAAACGTGCTGGGTGATATCGACAGTTGATTCGCTTTGGATCAGAAAAAGAATACAAAAAAATACAATAAATACAAGTATTTCCTAAACTGAGAATGGAATATTGAAGTAGCTGTTTCAGATTGAAAAACTAATCTAGGTAAATTTGACTGAAAGTTTTTGATAAAAAATCCACCTTTGAGCTGCTTTGAAACGCAGTTGTCTTTGCATTAAGGTTGAGTTCCCACTTGAAAGTTGTCCTTCTTCATTTATAAGATTTCCATAGCTTGTCCAAGCTTTGAAGCCCTCAAAGAGACATCAACAAAAAACATATGTCTACCACTAAGCTTAATCCTCTCTTCCATAGACCAAAACACGACAATATCTCAGCTTGGAATAAATTTCATAATTCTGCTCTGATGACGTCAGAGAAAACATATAATATCGTGACGTCATCATACTTATAAAAAATTAAAGTTTATTTTATAATGTTAAAATATGAAATAACGAATTACCTTTACTTTGGCATTGTTTTCAACGATTTTTCTGTTTTGGAATGTTTCTATTTATCATGCTTATTTTGTATTTCCAATATACAAAACTATATATAATTTTATAATTTATTTTCTAACCGTTACACCAAGCAATAAATGTTTTTACTATTGATGTTGGTAAAGTTTATTTGTTTTTCTACAAATATTTTATATATGCACCATTTTCATAAATAATGGAAAATGGGTTTTAAACATATTTTGAAATCTCAGAAGTGTATGAAAAAAACCCTGAAATCAGTAGGTATATTTGGAAGGTTTAGATGCTCTGGCTAAAATGCAATGAAGTTATGCTTAATGAAAATTATCATCGATATACTAGGCCAAATAACAAACTGCCCGGGCAAAAATGAATTTTGGCGGGCCACAAATCATACCGCATCAGTCCTGTTACCCAAATGTCTTTATTTTTTTTGAAACTTAATGGGAATAACATAACTTTTCCGCTCGGGAGCAAATGATGCTACTCGGGCCGCAAAAAACCCACAATATACCCTCCAAAAGTCATGTTATTGTCCTAATGCCGGTAGAGATTTGTATGTAATTTTCTGCTGAGGCCTTTGATGCCTCGTTTTTTAGTTTTTCTGATTTTTCAAATTCTCACAGCTTCTTGCAAACTTAATTATCTTTTTTCCTCAAATATTCAGAATTTGTACGTTCTTATAAATGCCTATTATACTATTTCTTCAGTTTCAATCTTAAAACAGCAGTTTTAAATATTGGGATAATTGGTGGTGGCCATTTATGAAAGTCGTCTATATTCTGTACCAACACTGATGAAAGAAAACTTAAATACAACAAGGAGTTCTAGTAGTTTACAAACATGTTTAATTTGAACATTTTGTTTCCTTACTATTCTGTCTGTGGTCAGTTCATTTTGAACATTGATAAGGGTCTGATTTTTCCATACTTTAATATTCAAATGCACTGCCGGATAGCTTGAATCTCGTTTTAGCTAGTAGTCCTAGTATTATATGTATTCCAATCACTCACATTGTCTTATAATATCTTGAACATGTTAAAGTACTCACCCCCTATATAACCCCCTTACAACCAACCACCCACTGTAACATTTTGCTATTTATTTCTCAGGATAGCTTGGTATACGTATAATATGCCTCTATATTAGAGTGTTATCGGTTTGCTCGTGACTTGCTGAATTTGCTGTCAGTGTCTCTGCTCCCGAACTATAGAATTCACTCCCTTCATCTTTATGTACTTTAACTTCGTTAGGTTCATTCATATCCACACTATAAATGTATCTTTTTTTAATAAATAACAACATAGAAAAAAACACACAAACAATATTAACAATTAAAGAATACCACAATAAATGTGACACACGAGATGACCATAGTACGTTAATGTTATTTACATTTCTAATAGATAAACTAAATATTAAAATAACTAAATATTAGTTTATTGATAACAAACAAAATTTACAATTACTGCGGTTTTCGACTTTCTGCGAACTCAGACATTTCAGCGGCTTGTTGTGAAATACGTTTTTAGCTGCCGTCAATCAAGGATTTAAAAGGTACCGACTAATTAGTTTTGATTGACGGCAGCAAAAAACGTGTTTCACAATAAGCCGTGGGAATGTCTGAGTTCGCAGTAAGTGGAAAACCGCAGTAAAGAGTGCCACAATAAATGTGACACACGAGATGGCTATAGTACGTTAATTTTATTTACATTTCTAGTAGAAAAAAAAACGATTTTATATTTAAACTTTTCTAATTAATTATCTATGACTAAGAATTTTACGAAAACACTAATTAATACGCACAATCACACACGCACTTTACCAGATTCTTTATTTTAAAGCTAATGAGAGGGTCCTGAAGGGGGGTATCCAATCCCAATTCCCAATCAATTTTTTATCAAAATCCCAATTACCACAGGAAGCCCAAACATTAACCACAGGAAGCCCAAACATTAACCACAGGAAGCCCAAATTGAATACTAACCTCAGGAAGCCCAAGATAGTTCGATTTTCTCTTCTAGTCTACTAAAACGACGTAAAATGTTGCAAATTACTCAATTTAAAACATTATTTTAGCATCTAAAGAGAAAACGAATGGACAAGAAATAGCCAAATCCTATGGACAAATCCCAATCCCAATGGACAAATCCCAATCCCAATGGGCAAATCCCAATTCCCAGCCTCGAAAAAAGGCAAATCCCAATTCCCAATTTACCCCTTCAGGACCCTCTAATGATATTTTTTTCAATTTGTTTTTATGTTTTGGGATAGAAGATTTCTTATTGGCCAGTACATATTTTATTCTTTCGTTGTGTTTTAGAAAATGTTGAAAGGACATTAGATTTGGTACATCGTGTTTTTCTCTTGCTTTATTTAGGTGTAGTTTATACATCAATAAGATGTAGTTGATCGTATTGTTATCAACCCCAGGAATGACATTTGCTTTATTACACTCTGGTAGGATAATTTGAACTTCTAAGAGCCAATTTCTTATTTCGAAATATAGGTTTTTTTGCTTCAATACATTCTACAAAAACATCAGTGATCGATTGTTTCCGGATATAAAGAACAAAAAGAACAAGAGGAGTAATCCTTTATTCTAAAACGTATGTATCAATTGTATGTATCAGAAAGTATGTAAGTATGTATCAATTGAAGTTGAATAAATTCTGCTGTATATTTTATTAGGCCAAACTAGTTTGTTTCCTAAATGTATTCTTTTTTCCAAATTACTTTGTGATGTTGGAGGGCGGAATATTTTGTCTATATAACATTGATATATCATCTTTGTCTCAACTTTACTCAACTTATATTTTCCCCCTTTAATTTTAAGCACGTTTAATGTTGACCTTGTTTCTTTCTTCATTTCATGCTTATTCTTATTTTCTTTAAGTTGCTTTTTCCATGTGGATGCTATCGCATGAAAGATACCTGCCCATTTTAGATATTAAAATTATTTAGATTATAAAAACTTATCTATTCAAACCGTTTATTTTTCCTAATCACTTATATATACGTATTCTCATTTTGTGTATTTTTTTTTTTTCCTTATCGTAAGCAGCGCCTAGAAAACCGAGCAATAGTAAACTAAAAGCATTAACCTTGTATGGGACGTTGTGTCCTATTGATCGATTGATATTATAAATAATATTATTATCATTATAACTATATAGCCCATCAACTACACGCTAGAAGAGCGTCTAATTTTCCATATTACTGAAAATCTTTTCAGAATAAGGACTACTTGGAGATGCAAAAGAAAAACAGCTTTTTTAATTAAAAATCAGTGTGAGACTGATAGACTTAATTGAAACTTGTTTTTTCGTGCTACTTAGTTCGTGAACAAGTAAAACTTATTTTTAGCTAGTAACACTGAAAGGCAAGTAAAAATAAATCTTGCAGGTGCAGAGTAATGCTACGTATATTGAGTCAGAGCCAGAGGGAAAAAATGAAATTATAAACTTTATTTAAATATCAATTCGGATTTAGGAACAAAACCATTTAATAAATTTAGCCCTTTGTTGATAATCTGTTGTATAGCCTTTATACTTTACGATCTGCGAGTTTATTCCCGGCCATACCAATCGATGAAAATCGATCATCGAAAACTGATCTGAAAAATCGATAATCGCTTAATAGTTGATTAATATTGATTGTATCGGAAATCGATAAAAATCGATAATCGTTTAATAGTTGATTAATATTGATTGTATCAGAAATCGATGAAAATCGATAATCACAACAAAATTCATGTGATTATATCGATTACATCGATTGTATTGATTTTATCGAACACAATGTTTGAGCTGGAACACCTAATCGTATTGATTTTTCTTCCATGCCGCCAGATTTCTCTATCGAAATGAAAAAATCTGTTAAATTGTTATTTGAAATACTGTAGTTGATTTATTGTAATTCTACTTTGATTTAGAAATAAAGCAATGATAAGTATCATGTTTGCACATGAAATTCATGTCAATTTATATTATCGATAAATTCGATGAAATCGATCATAATATCCCGATGAAATCGATATAATCGATAGTCACACCAAACTGTGTTATCGATTTTCATCGATTTTATCGACTGATCAATCGATTAATTTCGATTTTTATCGATTGATATCGTTATCGATTATCGAAATTATCGATTGGTATGGCCGGGGTTTATTACGGCTTCAAAAACTCCAACCTATATTTTGTCTTTTTGTAAAAAAAAATCAAGGGTTTATGAAAGTTTATTAGAGAAAATTCAGGTTAAAGTTTTATAAATTAGGGTGAATCTTTATCATCAGTTAAAACACTCGTCACGGTTACGATTTCTTTTGTCAATTTCTCATCAGTGAATTATTAATGAGTTTTTGAAGCATATTTATTGACTTTTCTAAAGCATTCGAAACTGTTAACTAACAAATTTAAATTTTCGAACTTTACCATTATGGAATTCGTGGAATTGCTCTGAAATGGTTCCAAAGTTACCTTTACCAACGTAAACAGTTTTTAGATCTTTATAGATTCGAATCAACTACAATTTTATCTCCTGAGGCGTCCCGCAGGGCTCCAGACTAGAACCTTTACTATTTCTTATATATATATATATATATATATATATATGGAAATAATAATTCCAATTACGGTACACAAGTTTTTCTTTTTTGTTCCTCTTTTTGTTGTTGTTGTTCACGATACTTGTTTTCAAGGTTACAGCTGTGCTCGATATTTTTTGATGGAGTCCCGCAATTCCCCCATCATTTATCTAATGGTCCGACCCTAAACACAACACTGACTACAAGAAAGGTGTACCTTAATTGTAGGCTTTTACGGGTGACAAACTTTCTCGGAAAGGGTGCGTGTATGAAGCAATGCCTTTGGGGTCCAAAAACCGCTTTAGAAACGTTTCTCTCCGTAGGAGGGGAGGGGTGGGGACGTTTTCACACAATTTAATTTTTATTGATAACTAACCGGCAATTGCAAGCAACAGAGAAAAACGAGAAAAACTTATTTACAATTAAAGAGTACCACAATAGATGTGGCACACGAGAAGACTTACAAGTATAGGTGATATAGTTAACATTATTTACAATTAAAGAGTACCACAATAGATGTGGCACACGAGAAGACTTACAAGTATAGGTGATATAGTTAACGTTATTTATAATTAAAGAGTACCACAATAGATAGACTATGGCACACAAAATGACTTTAATACAAGTAGTTGATATAGTTAACGTTATTTATAGTTAAAGAGTACCACAATAGATGTGACACACGAGATGACTTACAAGTATAGGTGATATAGTTAACGTTATTTACAATTAAAGAGTACCACAATAGATGTGACCCCGGGGGGGGGGGGGTACTCCCTTATATTTACTATACGGGGACGTTCCGCCAAATAGGGTATGGTTTTTTGCCTTGGCGTCTTGAATAGGGTATACAATTTAGCCTAATTTGTCTTAAATTGCCTTACCTAGGGTATACAATTTCCCCCTTGAGTCTTGGATAGGGTCTACTTTTTACCAATTTGTCTTGAAATAGGGTACATATTTTTAGGATTCTGCTGTCTTAAATAGGGTCAGGGTTTAGGGGTACCAGCGGAACGTCCCCGTCAGAAACTGGGTCAAGTACCCCCCCCCCCCCCCCCCCCCCCGGGGATGTGACACACGAGATGACTTACAAGTATAGGTGATATAGTTAACGTTATTTACAATTAAAGAGTACCACAATAGATGTGACACACGAGATGACTTACAAGTATAGGTGATATAGTTAACGTTATTTACAATTAAAGAGTACCACAATAGATGTGACACACGAGAAGACTTACAAGTATAGGTGATATAGTTAACATTATTTACAATTAAAGAGTACCACAATAGATGTGACACACGAGATGACTTACAAGTAGTTGATCTAGTTAACGTTATTTACAATTAATTAATGTATTTAATATTATCATGGTAAATTACCTACAGCATTTTTTAATTATTTCAAAAGCATTTCACAAATTCATATATTTCAGCTGTCTCAAACAACTATGGTAATTTATTATGTTCACTTTAATAATATCAATAATAGAACTACCATTATTAGCTTTTAAACAAGGTGGTCACTTATATAATAATATCATATCATATCAAGAGAATGTTAAGTAAATATATAAGAATAAAATTTGATATAATATCAATAAATGAAAAAGTGTTTTTTAATGTCAACTATGCCGACAATATCATCTTGGTGGGCTGGCTCGAAAACATCGGTTGCCCCAGTTCCCCAACACTTAGTACTTGATATTCAGTGGACTCTACACTGATTTCTCACTTTTCTTACCTTTTTATTCTCCTTTACGTTAAGTAGTTGCTTTATTTTTTCTGTTCGATATAAACATGCCTTTTAAAAGATTAAAAGTGTAAAATAGCATTTATTGAATTATAAAATTAATTATAAATTTATAATTTCCTTACTTAGTCTCATTTTTACATCTCTATAAGTTATAATTGATATCTAAAATTAATTGAATTGAATCGAACAAAGCAATGTGGGAGTAGACTTAGATCTTGTTTTTTTCGTGTTACATACATGTAAATATCCATCCAATCCTGCCCTACCTCTCCCCTGTAATACCAATACGAAGCACATATAAACAGTCAGCGTCTTGGTGGTCCATCATTCAGTTCTCAAGCCCACAAAGGTCTTTAACTACTAACGTACAGAATGAAAGGATTCGTGATTCTTGCCTTGACTCTGGTCGCTGTGTGGACCGTTACAGGTGAGTTTTAGTATCGATGTATTTACTCAGCCACAATTAACTATATAGAGGAATGTAGTGTTATCGCGAGTGGCTAGTAAGTAATGATCAGCTAGTGCGCTGAATTTTCAATTCGTATATTTAACTAAATATATATACAGACAACTATATTACTATATTTAAGTAAATTTAACTATATTTAAGTATATTAGTATATTTATTAGTATATTGGTATATTTATATTAGTATATTAGTATATTTAAGTATATAACTATATTTAAGTATATTTAACTAAATATATACAGCTATTTCAAAAAAGGTAGAATACTGAATACTGCATACTGAATAGTGCATTGCAAGACCGATATGCATTTTGTGTCATGTAATATCGTTTAAAGTAAAATATATAATAATTAGTTATTTTTATTCTTAGTGCATTCCATTCAAAAAAAATATACGAGCTTGTTATGTGTATTTATTTTTTATTTCAAATTAGTGTAATCCACAATGCCCTTTGGTCTTGGAATGCACTATTCAGTATTGAACGTTTTTTTAAATAGCTGTATACAGACAACTATTTAGTGTTTTTTTCATATTGTTTCAGTATTTTTTTTCTCGTGATCAATCTACAGCTTTTAGTTGTTTTTCAGTAAAAATGATTCTCGCGTTCATGTTAGTTTGTTGGAATGACTGATTCTTTTTGAATGAAAAGTATCATTGTTTTAGTCTTCCCTTTCTTAAAAAAAATCGGCTCTAACTTAAAGCCTTCATTTATTTTTGATAGGAACTAAAGTTAAAGATTCCATCAATATCCGTGTCTTCAAAAAAGGCTTGGTCATTTCCTCTGCCAAGATGCGCAGCATATTGAAAAGAGCCAATCTTGAAGCACACGGCTACAAGTTGGAGGTGACTACCCAATATACCCGTCGACCAGGCTCCAAAACAGCAGAATATACCAAGACGTACTACTACTACAAGACAGTAACGTGTGACAAGGTCATCGAGATTGAGCAAGAACTGGACAGGCTTCTAGGAGGTAAAATATATATCGCTTTATAACAAGTGGATTTGTGCTATGGCTATTATTTAAGACATTTATTAACTGTTTGTTAATAGGATCAGTTCTTGGTGCAAGTGTTTATCGCAAGGCGAAGAAAGATTTCAAAGAGCAGAAAATCGGAGACCCAAGAAAAACATGTAAATCAGGAATAGAGGTTCATTTCAGAGACCAGCAGTCATGTGGAAAAAAATCGAACGACAATGATCTGATTAAGCGGGGCAGTTGCAGTAGTTGCTTTATCTGCTGGAGTAGTAGGAGATAAATCGTTCTCAAAATTTACAGTACCATGATGGATAACGTACGGAAAGAATTACGGTTAAGATTAAATAAAAAATGTAAGTTAATGTTCAGAGAGTAATTAATTAAAATCAGAAGTGCATTGAACATTTGTAGGTATTGATTTAAAGTATATACTCCCAACAGAAAATAAAAGGGTTTAATATTCTCTTGACACTTCCATACAACGAACCACCCCCTGTACAACGACTATTTCCTTACAACCAACCAGCCTATACAACCTAACAATTATCTAATGGTCCGACACTAACAACAACACTGACTACAAGAAAGGTGTACCTTATAGGCTTTTCACGGGTGACAAACTTTCTCGGAAAGGGTGCGTGTGTCCATAGTTGCAGCGCGGAGCAATGCCTTTGGGGTCCACCCAGGCGATGTCAGCAAGGGGGGTAAAATGATTGTCAGTATGTTTCCTTACAGAACTGACGTCTTGTTGAAAAAAAATTCAAACGAATAGTTTTCTGATACACGGATCGAAACAAAAATTGAACTCGGAGATGTGAAAAAAAAATAAAAATACGGGTTTCTTTTTAAGACCTAAAAAAATACGTGGCAGGTCTCTTGACCCCAAAAAAATACCCAGAACGAAAATTGTCAACCCAAAAAAATACGTCGGACCTCCCCGTCATTTTACCCCCGAGTACATCGCCTGGAGAGGCTCACTTTCCAGCTTTCTTTTTCTTAAAACAGTAATTTTAAATATTGGGATAATTGGTGGTGTCCATTTATGAAAGTCGTCTATATTCTGTACCAACACTAATGAAAGAAAACTTAAATACAACAAGGAGTTCTAGTAGTTTACAAACATGTTTAATTTGAACATTTTGTTTCCTTACTATTCTGTCTGTGGTTAGTTCATTTTGAACATTGATAAGGGTCTGATTTTTCCATACTTTAATACCGATTTGATATTCAAATGCACTGCCGGATAGCTTGGATCTCGTTTTAGCTAGTAGTCCTAGTATTATATGTATTCCAATCACTCACATTGTCTTATAATATCTTGAACATCTTAAAGAATATAAGGTTTTAATATTCTCTTGATACTTCCATACAACGAACCACCCCCTATACAACGACCACTTCCTTACAACCAACCACCCAACCTCGATCCCAGGGCCCTCTCCCTTCGTTTTTGGGTGGGGCGGGAAATGGCCCTGGCATCGCAGTTGGGCATCGGCTGGTCACATGACTGCAAAATACCCTGAAATTCCGGGTGTAATAAATTAGCATAAATTACGATTCATGTACTCCAAGATACGCCTGAGCCAGAGGTTATACACCTACTTGCAGTAAGGTTGTCATACAAAATAGAACATTTGTCACAAAGAAAATAGAACATTTGTGATTTAGTGTCGTAAATATCCTTTGTAATTATCTAATTATCTACGTCACAGTGCGCGCGAGCGCAGTGTGTGCGAGTTCTAGCAATAAACCATCATGAACCAGAACCTTCGTGTTATAAGATCATAACACTGGTGCCGAAACCCGGGATTGAACCAGGGACCTTCAGATGCTTTAACTGCCTCGCAGAGAACCACATGACCAGGAAATGCTTCTCAAAGGGAAGATGTCGAAACTGCGGAAACAAACACCATACCTCAATCTGCAGGTCAAGCAGAGGGGGTCAACGAAACGCAGCCACCAAGGATAACGAAATCCTTGACACCGTAAACGAACGCAAACCAGAGCCAACACGTGTCGGTACAACTCAAGTTTGGAGGACCAAAACTGCGCACTGTGACGCAGCCAACTAGCGTACGGAGCAGTCGCATATCTTAAACTCGGACGCAACACCACTTGGGTGATGGCCAAAAGCAGAGTTGCACCAATTAAATCACAATCCCTGCCAAGGCTCGAGCTACAAGCAGCATTGCTAGGAGCCGAACTATCAGAATACATCCGTAGTACGTTCAAGGACAGGCTCATAACTTGCCAGACCATTTTGTGGACGGACTCCCAAATCGTTCTTGCATGGCTTGCATCGAAGAAACGCCTACAACAATTCGTCGAATCACGAGTCAAAAAGATAAAAGGGATCACAATCGACACATGGAAATACTGTCCAACATCGGATAACCCTGCCGACCTGCTCACAAGAGGGATCTCGTGTGAGCATTTCTCGAACAAACTTCGCACTTGGCTAAAGGGACCCGTGTGGCTTAAGGAATCAGCAGAAATGTGGCCCAACAAAAGGCCTACACAAGCCACAGAACTAAAGACCCGTGAATCACCAGTAGCCACAATATCTGCCACAGAAGCGCCTACCATCCTTAACATAATCGACCTCGAACGTTTCAGTACGTTAGACCGCGCAATAAGAGTCACAGCATATGTCCACCGCTTCATTGCTAGATGTAAGAAAGCAAGCAACACATGCAACATGCCTAGCGCAGAAGAAAGGATCGACGCTGAGATCACACTGATAAAGGGAGTCCAACAGAAAGCCTTTGCAGATGTAATACGCCACTTGAAGGAAGAGCCAATCAATAAGAAAACGCCCTCAATTGTCAACCAATTGGGTCTATTCCTTGATAAACACCAAATAACCCGCTGCAGAGGCCGTCTAGGGAACAGCCCCTTAGCAGAAGAAACCAAATTTCCGATCCTCTTGCCACCACAGAGTAGACTAGCGGAACTCATAGTATGGAAGACGCATTCAACTGTACTACATAACGGAGTAAGGGATACGCTGACTGAGCTCCGACAGAGATTCTGGATCCCTAAGGGCAGACAATTAGTCAAACGACTCATAAAAAGGTGTGTCACCTGTAAGCGCGTTGAGGGAAAACCATACCGGTCAGTCATCGCACCACCACTTCCAAAATTGAGGCTCCATGATCAATACGCATTCTACGCAACTGGAGTAGATTACGCCGGCCCTCTGTACACCATTAGCAAATCACAAGGCACAAAGAAAGCTTATGTATGCCTGTTCACCTGTGCCAGCACACGAGCCTTACACCTCGAATTAGTAGAGGACTTAAGTGCAGAATCGTTTATCCGAGCACTGAGAAGATTCATAAGCCGAAGAGGAACTCCACACCTCATTGTCTCAGACAACGCCAAGAACTTCAAAGCCACTTCGGCAGTTCTTGAAACCGAAAATATCCTTGAGTCAGACAAGTGCCAGCAGTATCTTGCTAATCGTACGATCCGTTGGCAATTCATAGCGGAGAGAGCCCCCTGGTGGGGAGGATTCTACGAGAGGTTAGTGGGCTTAATCAAGCGTTGTTTGAAGAAAACAATAGGCAAAGCCTGCCTGAGCATGGTTGAACTGAACACTGTGCTTACAGAAGTAGAGGCAGTGCTGAACAGTCGACCTCTAACGTACACGTACACTAATATCAGCGATGGCTCGCCTTTAACACCTTCTCACTTCCTATGTGGACATCGTCTGCTGACGCTACCCCAGACAAACCCTTCCGAGATGGATACAGATCCCGATTTCGTGCCAGGCGGCAGTACAAAGGGGGAGCTGTCAAGAAAATTAAGACATCAAGAGAAATTATCGGTACAATTTTGGTGCCAATGGCGAAAGGAGTACTTAACAGGATTGAGAGAATACCACAATGCAAGGAAAGCAAAACTTAAGCAGGCTAGTATCATAAAAGGGGACGTTGTTCTGATCCATGACGATTTACCAAGATGTCAATGGAAGCTCGCTGTTGTCGATGAAATTCTTCCTGGACGCGACGGGAAAGTAAGATCCTCCCGTTTAAGGACGAGCAACCGAAAGTCGTTAGTTCGTCCAATTGAAAAGCTTTATCCGCTCGAAATGCACGAAGAGCTAAAAACTGCTGAGGACACAGAAAAGGAGGAGCAAGTCCATGATGGCAGACCGCCGAGACGCGCGGCTGCCAAGGAAGCCGGCATCAAAATAAAGGAACTTTACCTTGAAGACTGACAAGGAAAGACATCCTACCTTTTAATTTTAACATTACTTGTAATATACTATCGTGCCCCCCGGAGGATGTCGTAAATATCCTTTGTAATTATCTAATTATCTACGTCACAGTGCGCGCGAGCGCAGTGTGTGCGAGTTCTAGCAATAAACCATCATGAACCAGAACCTTCGTGTTATAAGATCATAACATTTAGTGCGAAAGGAATTAATTAAAAGACAAAAGAGAGAGTTCAGCTTGAGTGATCTTCTTTTGTCTTTTAATCAATTCCTATCGTACTAAATCACTAATGTTCTATTTACTTTATAACAAATGTATATTTTTGTATGACAGCCTTACTGCAAGTAGGTGTATCACTATTTAGGCAAGTCAAATTTAATTGATATTAAACATTGTTGCCTTCTTTAGATTTAGACTGCTTCAAAGTTACTTTCTGTTGTAAATTTCAAATCATTTATCAAATATCAACAACGGCTTCAAGAGAGCGATCTGGCCTATTACCATGTCACTTATCACTTGTGGCTTCCGATGATAGTATATGTGTCACGCAATAAATAAATTTTCAGGTAGATTGCAAAACATGCAGTCTTTACTTTTATGTGAAATTTCGTACAAACAGATATAAACTTTCATCATTTCCCGCCCCACCCAAAAGCGAAGGGAGAGGGCGCGCCCTGGGATCGAGGTTGCCAACCACCATCTATACAACGACCACTTCCTTACAAACAACCACCCCCTATATAACAACCACTTCCTTACAACCAACCACCCCCTATATAACGACCACTTCCTTACGATTAAACAACCCCTATATAACGACCACTTCCTTACAACCAACCACCCCCTATATAACGACGACTTCCTTACAACCAACCCCCCTATATAACGACCACTTCCTTACAACCAACCAACCCCTATATAACGACCACTTCCTTACAACCAACCATCCCCTATATAACGACCACTTCCTTACAACCAACCACCCCCTATACGACGAGGAACTTTTTTTTTCTTTCTTTCTTTCTTTCTTTCTTTCTTTCTTTCTTTCTTTCTTACTTCTTTTTTCTCTTTCTTTTTTTCATTCTTTCTTCCTTAATTCCTTCCTTCCTTTCTTTCTTCCTTTGTTTCTTTCTTTCCTTCTGTCTTTTTTTCTTTCTTTCTTTCCCAAGGACTGAATCAAGATTAAAATCAGTTACGGGCTTCCTTTGCTTTTATTATCACGTGCATACTGTCCATTGCATAACAGATTGCTCTTCAAATATACTAACTAGAATAATGGTTCTTCAATAACCCAACCAATTCTCCATATACAATACAAAAACAACATGGAATTAGGTAAAATAGCAACAAATATGGTGCGTTCTGTCACCACGGGGCAGGTTAGTTGATAAAAGTAAGAATTTATTCAGCTAGAGGTGTTTGAATTGAACATTTTCTCCGACTTCGTTTCTGCAGATGGTGGAGGTCCAAAGTCTTTGGAGCAAGCAAACTGCAGTCGTTGCATTTCTTCGTCGCTTCGGATGACAATTGTGCAGGCTGTGGGCCGTGGAGCTAAGCTCTATTAAGCCTCAGCTAGATGCACATAACATCACTTTAATTGGAGTCGGTCTGGAAGATCTTGGCTTGGATGAATTTCAAGAGGGGAAGTATTTTACTGGAGGTAGGTGTATAAACTTTATTTAGCTGCTTTTGTGTAAGGATATATATATTTCATATAGGCTCAAACCAAGTCTCAAAATTATGCAAATTATCTTTCACTTGCGTATCTTTCCTTTCCTTTTCTTGCCTTTCCTCTTTTCTTCCTTTCCTTTTTTATTTTCCTTTGCTTTTTCCAAACCTCCTTTGCTTTAATTTTTTTCCTTTTCTTTCCTTTTCTTTGTTTTATTATTGATAATAAAATACTGTATTAATTTGTTATTAAGAACTCTACATCGATGCAGAGAAGAACTGCTACAAGAATCTTGGTTTTAAAAGGTAATTTCAAACTTATAATTATAAAGATAATAAGGTAATTATATAGATATCAGTATAATTTCTGGGTGGCATGGTTTGCCAAGTTGTGAGAGCACCTCCCTTTGGCCCCTGTTATCTGGGCTTGAATCCCATCTATGGTACCCTAGAAACTAGAGGGTTTCTTGATCTAGTATTCGTATTTATCATTTGTACGTCTGTGTTTGTTATTTTCAAGAGAAACCCTCTAGCCAAACAAGCCGGTTCTTTTGAATTCGCCAAGCCAATCGGAAGCGGAGGGTCGCTATGTGACCCCTGCATTCTGATTGGTTTAAGTCTATGAAGACTTTTGATTGGAGCGAAAGCTGACAGCAAGATGTCAACAAGTTAAAACCGGTTTCTAGCTGTTTCCAAATATGGCTATAATTCACGGTGTCTATCAAAACAGCATGGAAGTGAGATTCTAAGCTCTTTGGGCCAGGGGTTAGTCTCGTTGAATCACAAACTGTCAACAAATCGTTAAATTTACAAACGCTAAAGCAAACTCTAAAGCATGGAGAAATAACCCCTGGTACCCAGAGTACATCTCTGGCACAGGATCATATGTGAATTGAGTTTGTTTGATGTGTTATTTCTACCATGATCAACACAAGTTTTTTTCTCCGAGTAATCTGGTTTTCCCTCCCTCAGCAAAAATCAACAATGATGTAAGAAGTGATATAATGCAAAATATTTAATGTAGAGGTAGGAGAGCCAGCAGAAGATCAATGTAAATTGAATTTTTATTATTTATAGATGACTTCCATAAATGGTCGCCACTAATTATCATAATATTTAAAATTGATGTTTTAAGAAAAAGAAAGCTACACATAGGATAGGCATTCTGTATAACAATGACTTGTGAAAGTTTGAGAAAAAACAATTAAATTTGCAATAAGCTGGAAGAATTTGAAACTGATCAGAAAAACACCAAAATGAGGCAACAAAGGCCTCAACAGAAAATTACATACAAATCTCTACATTTTTCATTGAGCATAACTTCATTGCAATTTAAGCCAGAGTATCAAAACCTTCCAAACATGCCTATTTCAGGTGGTTCTTTCATATGACAGTGCTAAAATATTAAAATATCTGTTTACTTGAAAAAATCATTTTCTTCCAGTTATGAAAGTGGTCTATTTCTTGTCCCTTACTGCTTATCATCTGTCCCTTTCTTCTTTCATTCTTTCTTTCTTTTTCTACTTTCTATGTTTGTATTGTTTCCTTTATATATATATATTTTTTTCTTCTGTTCTCGCTTGATATCCTTGCTTCTTTACTCCTTCCTTTCTTTCTTCTATTATTTCATTCATTTTCAATTCTCTTTATTTTAATAGTTGTTAACTATTAGTTAACTATTAACGGATAGTAATTATTTGTGTAATGTAGAACCATAGTTTATAGAGTGGACTGGTTAGGAAACCTTTTGTTGTACTTCTTTGTTTGCATTTCGAAGTTGAACCTGTCTTGACCGTGCACAACTTTTTCTTTATGGCCAATCAAAATTGCAAAATGAGTCAACATAAACTTTTTCTATGAGATTATTGTAAGGATTATTGTAATATTTGTTCTAAATCTTTGAGTATTTTGAAGCAACAGCCAAAATAATGATTTTTGGTCTGTTCACTCAGACGTATCCAATATGGCTCAAACAATTGCGAAACAAAAGATTATGCACGGTCACGCTTGAAAAAAAGTGTACAAAAACATACAATAAAGGGCTTCCTAACCATTTCCCTCTACTAACTATGGTAGAACATAGAAATTACAATAAAAGTTGTTGTTGTTGTTTCAGGTATAATGGGTTGTCTGTAATGGCAAGTCTACTTACCAAAGAGTTCAGAGCATCATATGCAAAAGTAAGACCTATTATATTCTTCATTGATAGATTATTTTCAATATTTATATTCATTATTATTATCATCATCATCATCATCATCATCATCATCATCATCATCAACATCATCATCATCATCATCATCATCATCATCATCATCATCATCATCATCATCATCATCATCATCATCATCATCATTATTATTATTATTATTATTATTTTTATTTTTATTATATATACTGTCATTGATTGTCATTAAAGTAAAGAAACCTTATTTAACGTTGGTAACTCGAGACAGTCATATACTGGTAGACAGTCATATACTGATAAACTTGAGGCAGACGGTGCTCATTTTACTCCCCTCTCTACATCACTGCTCCGTTTTACGGGTATTTAAAGCTACAGAAAGGAGAGAAGTCGAAACAAGGATGTGAGGTCACTGGGAATCAAACTCAGGACCTCTCGCACAGAATGCCGCGCACTAACCAACTGTGCCATCCTTGCTCTTACTGTGCCATCCTTGCTCCATTAACTTTGTCCAAGTGAAAAAAAGACTAACACTACAAGAAGTCACACCTATATAATGAGTAACAGTGAACATGGAATAAGAATTGTGAAATCTATGTTCACAACTTATGCTATTATCAAGCATTTACAGCAAACTTTTGTGATCTCACTTGATATTTCATTTAGTGTTAATGTCTTTTTGATGGGCAATGTTAATGACATTTGACTGTATATTTCATTTACTTCCTTCATTTATACCTTTCATTCTCATTTATTTATCCCATCCTTCTAATACATTCACTTATCCCATCCATTGTTATTCATTCTCATTCATTCATTTATTTATCCCATTCCTTTTTATTTATTCACTTACCCCATCTATTCCCATTCATTTATTTATTCCCATTCATTTATTTATTCCCATTCATTTATTTATCCCATCCTTCTAATTACCCCATCTATTCCCATTCATTTATTTATGCTCATTCATTAATTTATTCTTCTTATTTTATTTATTCTCATTAATTTATTTATTCCCATTCATTAATTTATTCCCATTCATTAATTTATTCCCATTCATTTATTTATTCCATTCATTAATTTATTCCCATTCATTAATTTATTCCCATTCATTTATTTATTCCCATTCATTCATTTATTCCCATTCATTCATTTATTCCCATTCATTCATTTATTCCCATTCATTCATTTATTCCCATTCATTCATTTATTCCCATTCATTCATTCATTTATTCCCATTCATTCATTTATTTATTCCCATTCATTCAATTATTCCCATTCATTAATTTATTCCCATTCATTCATTTATTCCCATTCATTCATTAATTTATTATCATTCATTTATTTATTCCCATTCATTCATTTATTTATTCCCATTCATTAATTTATTCCCATTCATTCATTAATTTATTACCATTCATTCATTTATTTATTCCCATTCATTCATTTAATCCCATTCATTCATTCATTTATTCCCATTCATTCATTCATTTATTCCCATTCATTCATTCCTTTTTCCCCAGAGTAATGCTAAAGGTATTAAAGGAAACATGAAAGGTGACGGCTTACAGACTGGCGGCATAATGATTGTAACACCAGACTCTAAAGTTCTACTAAGCCATGCGCAGACTGCCCCGGGCGACCATGTATCAAATGCAGAGATCTTAAAAGCACTAGGAATTGAAGCTGAACCCAGTACTGCCTCAAGTGGTGAGGGTGCCACAGCAAGCAGTGCACCCAAGATGGAGTGCAATGAAGATGTTTGTTCTATGCCTCCACAGTCAAAATAATTCTTTACTAGGTAAAGGTAATTCTTTAATATACCCCTTCAAGAAATCTTCATTCTTGATTTGAAATTCTTCTCCAATGACCTAACTTTAATCTCAAGTCATATGGTGATAGATCTTTTTCTATTGCCGCACCTGAACTTTGGAACTCTCTTGCTTCAAGCATCCATTCTTCTTCTAGTTTACAAACTTTTAAATCAAATCTTAAAACACATTTATTTCAATCTTTTGCAATATTATTCTTTACTGACTTTTATTTATCATTATTGTAAAGCGCCTAGAGCAGATTTGGATAGGCGCTCTTAAAATTACACATATTATTATTATTAAAAGTTATAGCCCAGGGGGTGTACTCAATTTGTCCAAGTGGCAGGGCTGATTGATGATATTTCTATAGGGTTGCGAATATATATTATGTGTTCCTTTTACAGTGTGAATCAAAAAACCATGGGCAACCAGAAATATTTTAGAAATCGTTTATTGTTTGTTGAACAACTCAGAAACAACTATATCACTGCAAGAAGTTTGACTGATGTGTAGTATGATAAACCTTTTGTAGTTACAGTTCTTTGTGTGTTGTATAACGAACAATAAACGATTTCTAAAATATTTCTGGGTGTCGACGGTTTTTCGATTCGCACTGTAAAAGGTAATTATTGTGTATATACTTTGCTTGGAATTTGTGAAACTTTTTACAACAAATCTTGGCTTAGCCTGTCCAAATGCTCCTATTGTCAAAAAGTACTAATGGTGCCCAATAAAATAAAACTGGAATATTTCCCCTCAAAATGAATTTTTTTGAGAATTGTCCTTTTAACAGTTCCGTTCAGTAACCACGAATGATAGTACCAAGTAAAGGTTGGCATTGTTGCGCATTAGCAAAACTATAATTTATCATGCACAACAATGCGAACCTCGACTTGGAACTATTATTCATGGTCACTGAACTGGACTGTGAAAAGGACTATTTTCACTTCATGTCAACAAAGCTTTTAATAAACATATTTATGTTGTTTCAGACATTGATACAATTCAAGGATGGATCAATATATTTTACATGGATATAGTGTCATAGTTGTGAGCCAATCAGAAAGTCTTACAAGTATTGATGATACCAGTTTTACTAAACCTGTTTAAACAGGATTGAACTGATTGATGACAAACAGGTTTTCCCTGTTTGGTACTTGTTAGTGAAGTGTATTTGAGTTAGTTGGTTGGGATTGTTTTCATGTTGAATATATTATTTATCCAAGAAAAACATGTAAAAATTAAGAATATATTGATTAAAAAATAAATAAAATAGATTTTCATATTTTGTTGTCATTGTAGTAATTGTTTTGATGCAAAAAAACTTTGTAGTTAAAACTTTCTTTTTGTGAAATATTTCTACTTCTCCTAAATACCGGTATGTTGAAAATGAATAATCATTACTACCATGATAGCCATTGTGATAACTATTGTTACCAATATTATCATTATAATAATAATCATTATTTTCATCAGCATCATTCATTTTCATCATTAGGGAGCAGTCATTATTTTTGGGAGGTGGGGCTGGGTGATTTTAAGGAGGGGCTATGGAATTTTGAGGGGTTCTGGGACAAACCTGGGAGTCATGAAAAACTTTTTTTGTGATGAAGGGGCTGTGACAATTTGAATTTGAAATAACAAATCACCTATCAATGCCCCCCCCCCCCCTCCCTCCTTAAATAATGATCATTACCTTATTAATATTATTATTATTGTTACACAATATCGGTAATCAACGGTTTAAGTAAATTATCTTTTGAAAGCCAGCAATGTTTTAGTAATTACTCAAACTTTAAAAAAACTGATTACTCAAACTTTTCAATATTTAATGAGCACAAGCTGAAATTAAAACAGAAAATATATTTAACTGCTACAGTATTTTACATTGCCAACCATTGGAGTAGCAGTAACAATTTAAAATTTATGCTCTGTATAAACGTGAAAAAGGTTGGATTTATTGATGTTTTGTCCATTTTAAAGAGATGACATGCCATTTCCGGTTTACTTCAAAAATACCCAAATATGGACTAACGGAAATGAAATTAAGAAATTCAGCCAAGTAACGGTGTCAGTCATCCTATTGTTCCATTGTCCAATAGAATTCTATGCGTGACATGTTCTATTTCTTCACACAACGCGAACGGGGCAAAAGGAGGTGGGAGTGGATCAGTTTAAACTACGAAAACGTTGCGAAAATACAGCTGAAAAATGTCCGAACTTTCTGAAAAGCTAGCTCACAGACAAGCCTTGAACGAAGATGAGAACTTGCCACGGAGACAAGTTGCTGTGTTCAACCCGTATACCGAGTTCAAAGAATTCACACGTAAACAGATCAAAGATTTCGAGAAAATCTTTAAAACGTGAGTATATTTACTTAAACTAATCTCGACCTAAACCAGTCCACTGAAGAGATGTTTAGCATAGATTTAAAACTTATTAAGTGAAGTATTTTTTGAGAAAGGCTACAATATAACAACTGAAACACTCGTGACTCCAATCCAGTTCCATTTGGTCCACGATCGTCGCATGAAATTCAATCCCAATTATTCTGCATTTATCTGTGAAAATCTATACTTCCTCTCCATCATCTTTGACATTTCCTTTGATTGTAAATATGTTTTGGCTTGTTAAAAGCTCTTTTGTGAGGCAAAATGGCAGTAAATGTTTTAGCGCTACCCACTGTGCAGATTTAGCTTATAAAAGCAGCCATTTGTTTGACAAAAAAAATTCAAAAGTCAAAATAACACTGAACTTATTATTAAATTTATATGAGGACAATTTCAAGTTTTAAGGGAACACTTTTTTGAAAATATCAGTACAAATTTTCAATAAACGTAATGATTTGGGCTCGATTTCCTCATTGTTTTGCATATTTGAAACCAACATCTTAAACACAAATTTCGCTTTAAAAATATCTAAATTTAGTACTAATTTGCTAAAAATAGCAAAAGTTTGAAAGCTTTTGTTGTTCGGAGGTATTAATTTTGTATTTTTGTGTCAGAATGTATAACATTTGTATAGGAATTTGAACGTTTTGTTAAACAATAATGTGTTATTTTTGCGCACTTACCCGGAAATAAACTTATACATTGGTGATACATTTGTGTATACTGGATATAATTAACTTGTTTGCTTTTCATCGTTTATTCATTCCTGTGTTCTACATCAAATCACAGTCAAAATCTATATATTTAATTTAAAAATTCGCTTTTATTATTCAAGTAAGTAGAATGCTATTCATTTGCAGCACCATGCAAATGTCAAAGGTTTTGGACTGTGACTGGCAGAGAGCTTGCCAATTGTCAGTAACCGTGCTTAAGGAATTTTGATTCTGCTGATCCTATATTGATATTCTTTGGCTGATCGATCGAATGGTAATCCTGATTTAGATGACAATTCCTTGACTCTGTGTGCATGTGGACATGCAATGGCTTTCAATCCCTATATCAATGCACTCAACATTCTCTCTGAATGATTGACAGTGGTATTAGTATGGTCGGAAACGGAAGACCGAGAAGGAAAATACTTGAGAGAGAATTTTGCCTGGCTTGTACTTGGTGGACCTCTGCTGATTCCAAGCGTGTCAATACCACTAGCCACCCACCTTATATAGTCTGCATATATAATTCTTCATATCATATGCAGCATCATTTAATAATTCAGTAAAAATCATAAACATAATCATCACCATGATAATCTTCATTATTATTATCACCATCATCATTACAATAAAAATTTTATTATAATTTTTCAGATATTATATGAATAGTGACCATTATCTTTATCATTATTACCATCATCATCATCATCATCCTGCTTATAACATTACATTTTATGTCAATAACAATCATTGTCAGTATCAGGACTTTCTAATTCTCGATCTGTTGTGTTCTGGAAACCTTTTGTATTTTTTTTATAAGCTTCATTCAATTGATTAACTTGGAGTCTTTTGTGTTTCTATTGAATTACAAAGATTGAGCTGTGTCCGCTACACAGAGGAAGAGCCGTTATCAGGATATGTTACTTATTTTTCTATGTTTATTTGTAACAGATATGATGTGAACAACGATCACTTTCTGGATCTAATGGAAATGAAACTGATGATGGAAAAGTTAGGAGCTCCTCAAACACATGTTGGTCTCAAGCAAATGATTAAAGAAGTAGATGAGGATAATGATGACAAAGTCAGCTATAGAGAGGTATTAAGATCTAAAAGATCCTGGGGCCAGTTGTACAAAGCCTGGATAAAGTTATCCACTGGATAAGAGTTATCCAGTGTATAGAATTAGTATTTTTATCCAATGGATAGGGAATTATCTAGGGCCGGTTGTACAAAGCCTGGATAAAGTGATAAGAGTTATCCAGTGTATAGAATTTGCATAGGTTTTATCTGTTGGATAGGGATTTATCCGGTGGATAGCGCTATTCAGCCAATTCCTACAACCAGACCCTGGTGGATATAGTGCTATTCAGGCTTCGTATAACCACCATTAGCTGTTGTGTTGTTCACAAACATTAGGGAATTGTCTCCTAGCTGGCACGACAGATTGGTCTCGGATATGCTACGCTGGGTCCACCCAGAGTCAATTGGCATTGTACACTGTTGTGGTGTCTACCTGCCTTCATACAAAGGAAAAAAGCAATATATAAAACAAAACAAAATACAATATTTAATAAGAAACAATTATAATGTCTTGATAGCATTTACACATCATCATCTACATCATCATTGCTATCTTTGCACGACTGATCACAAAACAATTTATTCAAGTCAATTAAGCCTGGATTGGATGATCTTTTACATCAAGGGGGCTTTCATTTATTAATGTATGGGGGTGTCGGCAATATTGCGGGGGGTCATGTTATTTTTTGGAAGCTTTATAGGAGGGGTTGTTACAAATTGTTTGCTGTTTTATAGGGGTTTAGAAAAAATGAAATATAGGGGGGTTATCATATTTTTGACAACCATGAAGGGGGTTGGATAATATTAAGAAAAGACAACCAGTGATCCCCCCCCCCCCCCTCCATATACTAATAAATGAAAGCCCCTAACCATATTTTGTCTACTCCTGTCTTGGCTTAAATCTATTGTTTCATGATCAGTGATGTGAATTCAGGAAAGGTCTGTTTTCTTTTATCACTGGTTGAAACAATAGGTTTTGAATCCCTTGGGTCCCCTTGCCCTTTAATGTGTTTCAGAACGTTTCAAACGGAGGTTTTTGCTCTCATGGGAATAAACATGGCAACCATGTGATAAAAGGCCTAATTAATACTATCACATTACATAAATGTTGCTAACATTAGCATCACACCAATTACAATTTGACCAATTTTCTTTTGTAGTTTCTGCTGATTTTCCGTAAAGCAGCTGCAGGGGAGCTGGTGGAAGGATCAGGCCTTTCAGAGCTTGCACGTCTTACAGAAGTGGACGTCGACGAGGTGGGTGTTGGTGGAGCAGCCAAGTTCTTTGAAGCAAAGGCCAAGCAAATTCATGCCTCATCGCAATATGAAATGGAAATCAAAGAAGAACAAGAACAAAGAAAGAGAGAGGCAGAAGAAGCAAAGAAAAGAAAGGAACTCTTTAAAGCTAAACAAGCTGCATTTGGTGTTAGTTAATTCAAGAATGAATGCTTTTCACAGTGATTTCTTTTATAGAAGATTCGGTACTCAATCAAGTGCCTAATGTTTGTTTTTATTTCTATCTTTTTTATTTTGTATATTTTTTCGGTATATTTTTCATGCGTTCAACAAGCAACAAAGTTAATACATTGTAAAATTAGGGTCAGATTCACATTTTGACATAAGGGGGCTTTCATTTATTAGTGTATTGGGGGGGGGGGGGGGGGGGTCGGCAAAATCATGCACCTGATGCCCCTATGTTTGCCCAGTTTAGTACTAAAGCTGCATACAATTTGTAACAACCTCCCCTCCCTATATAGCTTCCAAAAATAACGTAAATATGTGGGAAAAAATGATAATACAAAAATAAGCAGCATTTTTTTCTTAACATTCAATATTTACACTGTAGTGACAAAGTTTTGTTGCTTGTGTTGTTTCGCATTTAGTCAAACCTTTTTAGTTTTTAGTATACATTAGATTTACATAATGATAAATAAGCATCCTGCTTAGTTGTATGTTCCTTTTTTTATTTACAAATTCTCAAACTTTTTTACAAATTCCTGTTTAGCCTATTTAAAAATAATGAAACTGCTGCACTAAAAAGCTAAAATTGTAGATTTGATTTCTACATATTTTTCATAGAATAATTTTCTGAAGATTGTATTTTCGAGTGAATATTTTATTTAGACACGCCAGTGATTCAAAGAAGAAATAAACTGAATCTTTTTTACTTATTTTGTTTTCTTTCAAGCAACATTTACGGAAAAGCAGCTGAAACGCGCCATTCCTCAATTTTTGACGTAAATAAAGACGTAACATAACTGCAGTTCACTTTTTAGTTTCCGTAAATCTCGTGCTGCTCAATTGTTCGCTGCAAGTTTATACTTTAGACAACTGCAAAACTTTGTGTTTCTGTGAATCACAGACAGCTCAGTGAACCATGATATTCCGCAAGTTTTTATGCAGAAACGTAAAACTCCAGTTTCACGTTATCTATCACCGCTGTACTATTTGACAAAGGGCGCATTGAGGCTATCCCTGTGCAAATGCGCCTTTTGTCAAATAGTACAGCAGTGCATGCTGGATAACATGAAACTCTATGCAGATACTGTAAATTCGAAAGAAAAAAACTATTGTATTTACATGCCAAGATGCTGTGTCTCCCGCATGTAAACTCGATTATAAAATTCATGAATATTTAATGAGAATTTTACAAAAGAAATGACGTCTGTGACGAAGGTTGTATTTTTGATACAAAATCGTACTGATTTGCTTAAGTTTTAACTTGAATTTTTTCGACCAGATTTACTTTTATCTTGGCAATTTTAGTAAAATATGAAAGAACTAAAGTTGGAGTTTCATAAGTACTATACAATATTCGCGTCCTGTCTGTATGAGATATACAACGGCTTGTCTTCTAGCCTGCATTGCCGGCGGTCTGCGTGATTATGGAGAGAAGAAAAAGGGAGGGAAAAAAAGGTCATTCCTTCACTCGTCTTCGGAATCCCGCAGACTGCCGGCATCGCAGGCTGCTTGTCTTCGAGCATACAGATCGGCCGCTCATATTGTAGTCAGTATTCAGTTATAAATTGGAAAATTATCCTAAAATGACCTTACCCGTAAGGCGGCTAATCATATGCAAATGTCCTACGAGCCTCTCTTCAGTGACTTGATAAAATAAAAGCACCATGAGTCAGACTGAGGCTTGCTGAGCATTTGCATATGATTAACTGCATCGTGAAAAAGGCCTATTTCATACAATCTCCTCAAAATTCAAGGAGCAAGGAGCACAGTTGGTTAGTGCGCGGCATTCTGTCCAAGAGGTCCCGAGTTCGATTTCCAGTGACCTCACATCCTTGTTTCGACTTCTCTCCTTTCCTTGTAGCTTTAAAAACGGAGCACTGATGGAGAGAGGGGAGTAAAATGAGCATCGTCGGCCTCAAGGTTATCAGTCTATGACGTCACGAGCAAGTACCGACGTTAAATAAGGATACTTTACTTTACTTAACTCCTGATATGGTTTCTAAACTGCCGGAATTGATAGGGTCTCTCGGTGACGTTTCAACAACTCTTACTACGTCGGTGAGTAGCACTCTATAATTCTTCAAACGGCGTATGTTACTGCATGGCGACGAATTGGAAGGCCATGCATGTCCTAAACACCAGTAAGTAAAACTCATGTATGGTGTTACCGTTACCTGTCTGCCATGGCCTATCAGAAACACTGACGCAACTTGTAGTTATCGCAGGTTTCTAAAAGATGAAGGCTTCCAACAAATGAGAGAAAAAAGTCGTGCAGTTTTGACTTCTTGTATGTGCAGAAGTGCGTCATCACCTGAGCCTCCCGTAGTGTAAACTGATTAATCCCATTCTTTTTTTAGACCGAGAACTACAAACTACTTTCACGAATGTTTGTTAATTTTTACAGCTTGGAGTGATTTTTAAGCAGTTGACTTTCTTTCTTTCGTCTTTTTTTAGAAAGTTCTTTATTAGGACTGGTATTTTTCGACCCTCTTTTGTCCAGAACGTCCAGAGCTTTTCCCCAACTCAGAGAACATATATCTGGCTTGTCTAACCATGTACTGGATTCTGAATGTCGCTTAACATCTTTAGAAATGCGAGGCAGCTTCGTGGCGGAGTTTTCAAAGTTTTTTCTTTCGCCACTCGAGCTTCTATCTTCTGAGTTAATTGGAGGAAGACAAAATCCATTTTTGGAAGTGTTTTTTCTCGGGCTATCAGGGACTGTTATGTCTGGTAGTTTTAACACTTGTTGGATGGCGTCCGCTTCTTCGTTGTACATAAAATGCCCTGGGATTTCATCCGTGACATCTTCATGTAGTTCTTTTTTAAGGTTGCGTTCCACTTCTGGTGAAACACGACCAAGTCGTCTTTCTCTTTTTGCTTTTCTTTTACGAGAGCGTGGAGTTCGCATGCTCAAAATCAATTGAGTTTGCAATTATGTCATAACCAAGTACTTCATTGCATCACAGTTGTTGACCAATTCTTTGTCAAATTACACAACAAAATACAAGATAATTATCTCAACAAACCTCTTAACTTTGACACCAGTTGTAGGTTAGGTCTTTCTTTTTCGTTTAAATGTTTCGTTATTCAAAATGAGGTGTAAAATTTTGCAGTTTTGTTGATTAACTAGCCAAGCAACCTGATTGTTTATCATCTACATTAGCAAAGCACAATGTCTAGAATGCCCTGGGCCCCAAACATTGTTTGTTCTGATATTAAAAGAGCCTCTCTCAAGGGAATAAACACAGCCAACACAAAACAGCAAAAACTCCAGTTGCTAATTCCCCAAACAATACGAAAAGATAGAGGGCTTAAAGAATCTAGAAATTAATTGGACGCCAAAAAGGTTTTCATTAGATTTGATAAGGACTTCAACACGAGATGGTGTGTAATGATATCACACAAATCATCAATGGTTGGCTGATCCGTTTTCGTGCCGGTGCGCTTTGAGGCCTCGTCTACACGAATCCGATCCGGCTGAAACCGCATAGAAACATTTGCGTCCACACGAATCCGCGTATCCGGAGAATTCAAGTAAAAGTATGCGGTTTCGGTGACCGGATTCAATGGATTCGTGTGGACGATAGGCCGATTCGCATCAAAAAGTATGCGGTTTCAAAAGCATCCGGATCCGTGTAGATGGGGTCTAAAACACACAATGCATGTTACAAGATAGACTGCATCGATGTTTCTAAGGAAACAGTTGTGGTAAAAAATGCATGCGTTTGAACAATAGCTAATAGAATGAAATTTGTAACACCGTAAAATATGTTGACCTATATAACTTCACTAAAAGTGACATTTTTTACGGTGTTACAAATTTCATTCTATTACCTATCGTTTATATCAAACACCGACGCAGCCTATACTAGTTTACTTGCTAGTTTCCATTTAGTGTTTGAACAGTTTGAAACTAGTTTGGATTGCTTCGATGTTTTTAAGGGAACAATAACAGTAACAATTTACGATAGCTTGCGGTTCAACTAGTGTAGACTGCATCGACTAAGGAAACAATCGCAGAGCTAAAATTTGCGTCATCAATTTTTTAAATGAACAACTTTCCTGTGCTCTCCTGTGTTTTTTCTTTTGATAATAATAATAATAATTTATTTCTAGTTTGATGAAAAAATAATCAATCTTTAAAATTAACTCTTGCGCAGATTTTGTACCCTTTTGACAGTTCGAGCGTTTTATTCATTTATTATAATATTGAGTCCTTTTTTGTCATTTTATCGTGAGAATTGAGGCACAAAATAAAAGATATACAATTTTGGGCTATTTTTAGATTGGTACTCAGTCCTACGAAGGAGCACGGTCAATACTGACCGAGGGGTCAGCGTGATAGCCTGGGTCGAACAAGAAGTCGATCCTTTCCACGCAGAACGTCGTACAGTGAGTTCCACGTGTTTTCGAGTCACACAGAAAAACCTCAAAAACTCGCCTAAAGACGTTCTAACATGGCCAAAACAAAGTCCGCCAAGAAGGTAAGTTAATATTCATACGAATTCAACGGTCCAAAGCGACTGAAACTCGATAAAAACAGCGAGAAGCTCTGTTTAATTTGGTTGAACACGAGGTTGTCTTCTGGTCGTATTAAGCGGTGGACTTCGAGACGAACAAACTACTTATTTTCGCTTTTCGCCGCGTTTTTGAGGGCTAAAATGCTTCAAATTTGAAGTATTTCGATAGAGCTATCTATTAAAGAAAGAAATTTAAGCTATTTATAAATATCAAGGTTTCACAAAAGACGCAAAAGAGCTGTTTTCAACGAGCACTGTTCATTTTGCAGACCACGTGTTGTAATTTGCAAACCTGAAGTTTACAATACCTTGCCCCCTCAGATTGATCCAAATTTAAACTAAAACATCACCAACGCCCAAAGATACGTTATAGCTTTCTATTTACTGAATTTAGAGCGCTTCAAGTTATATTTTTGGTTCATTTAGCGGCGTGCTTGAAATGGTTGTTTTGCTTCGTGAAGCCTTGTTGCCTTTGTATTGCTATTGTGCAAGAGTTGCATTGAACTTCGAATTGCTGTTTAATCAACGTTTTTCGCATAATCTTTTTGTGCTTTTAAAGTATATTCTTAAAATTTACGTTAAGATTTCATTTGTGATAATTAAAATTGTTATTTTTTTTGAAAATTGTTTTTTTTTTCTGGGAGCTTGAGTGTGTGTTTTGTATATAACAATGTAATTCTAATGATTTTTATGGGCAATTATAGATAGACAAAGATACCAAAATATTAAGACACAGGGTGACCGATACATACTTTTTTACCTGTAGTCAGTCGTAGCCGCGTAGCCACTACTAAGTGATACTTCGTTCTATTAAGACACAGGGTGACCAATACACACTTTTTGACCAATGAGTCCTGACCTGTAGCCATAGCCGCTGGCTAAAAATGAAGTGTTTTGCGCGGTGGGGTATTCTGCAATCGCTCCCAATTATTGGCTTTGGTAATGACAATGTTGGAAATCAAGATTTCGTAACTAATGATGACAAAAGCAAATTTGAAAATGATGATTTCTTATTTTTAGGCCCAACCGGATGAGACAACTAAAGTTAAAAAAGTGAAGGAACCCGTTGACGAGAACAAAAATGTAACAAACGGAGAAAAGAAAAGTAAAAAGAAGACGAAAAATGGAACAGCCAAAGCTCCCCCACCTCCCGTCAAGAAACCAGTTGAGTCTGACTCAGATTCCTCAGAATCCGAAGATGAAGCCCCACCTAAGACCACTCTCAAAACAGACATATTAAAATTGAAAGGGGTCAAGAAAGACTCTGATTCAGACTCCTCAGACAGTGACAGTGAGGACGAAAAACCAGCACCAAAGAAAAATGGTGATGCCAAGAAAGCAGCACCCAAAAAAGCAGAGGCAAAGAAGCCAGTGAAAAAAGACGAATCAAGTGACTCTGATGATAGTTCAGAGGATGAAAAGCCTGCCAAGAAAGCAGCACCCAAAAAAGCAGAGGCCAAGAAGCCAGCGAAAAAAGATGAATCAAGTGACTCTGATGATAGTTCAGAGGATGAAAAGCCTGCCAAGAAAGCAGCACCCAAAAAAGCAGAGGCCAAGAAGCCAGCGAAAAAAGACGAATCAAGTGACTCTGATGATAGTTCAGAAGACGAAAAGCCTGCACCCAAAAAAGTAGAAGCAAAAAAGCCAGCCAAAAAAGAGGAGTCAAGTGACTCTGACGATAGTTCTGAAGACGAGAAACCCGCTGCAGCAAAGAAGAAAGCAGAAACTCCAAAAGCAAAGAAAGAAGAATCAAGTTCAGAGGAAGAGTCGTCTGATGAAGAAGAAAAAAAGAAAGCACCTGTCAAGCCGGTTAAGGAAGTGAAAAAAAGAAAGAAGAGTGATTCATCAGATGAGGATTCAGATTCCGACTCTGAAGAAGAAGAAGCACCCAAGCCAAAGAAAAGCAAGAAAGAGGTAAGAAATGTCAATCTATTTTAACCAAAACTTTTGAATGATGCATACAGCTATTTCAAAAAATTTAGAATACTGAATAGTGCATTGCAAGACCAAAATGCATTCTGGGTCATGTAATATCATCTAAAGTAAAATAAATAATAATTAGTCCTTTTATTCTTAGTGCATTCCATTCAAAACAATATACAGGCTAGTTATGGGGAGTAAATATCATATCCCTGTATATTCTTTTTTTTATTCAAAATAAGTGAGACCCACAATGCTCTTTGGTCTTGTAATGTACTATTCAGTATACAAGGTTTTTGTAATAGCTGTATATCGTTAGTTTTGAACTGCATATGTGGCATAACTTCTCAAGGACAATGTGTTTTACTGTGTACATGCAATGATGAATAAACTTAGGACACCTTATGACAACTGTGATTTTAAACGAGTTTAATACTGAGCATGGTACTGCAAGACACTGTTAAATGCCCCTATTAAAGAAGGGACGCTGTGATTAAACAAACAACTATAGCTTTTATGTAGATATATTATGTTACTCTTAATAGCTTTTGTGTTTGTCAATCCAAATATCTATGATTTCACTTCTTTAAACGGTGCAAGAGACAAAACCATTTGACCAAATTTTTTGGTGTTTAGGAATCAAGTGATGAGGATTCCGATGATGAAGAAGAAGAAGAGAAGCCAAAGACACAGAAAAGAAAGCAAGAAGAACCAATGGAAACAGTCACTCCAAAGAAGCCCAAAGAAGAACAGAATTGTAAGTAGATGACGATGACAATGGATGGTAATGAAAATAGCAGTGGTGACAATAATTATAAATGTGATAATCATGGTGGCGATGATAATAGTAGCAAGGCACTTGTGCCAAACTAGAAGACTGGATTCAAGGGTCATGATGATGATTATACCTGATGGTGATAAAGGTGATATTCATGGTAGTGATGGTTGGGGATGATTATGATGATAATGTAATGATGATGATATAAGCTTGTTGATGATGATGTTGGTTGTGGTAATGATAATAAAATGTTCATAAAACTATCAATTGTTCATTGATTGGGGATGATGCTGATAAACACCACTGATGGTGATGATAACAATAACATATTGATCAAAACTAGATTAATGTTGATTGTGATAATGATTAAAACTGATGGTAATATTTTAGAGTACAATATGATTGTTGTGTAATGATGAAGTAACTTTGGAGACCTTATGATAATAATGATCAAAGAAGAAGTTATTTACTGAACATGACAATAACGGACAATAACTTGATTATTAGGGGCCGCCCTTTTGAGGAGGGAGGTTGGAAGATTTTGAAAAACATATATGCTGGCGCCCGCAGCATGAAAAGATGAGTACCAGAACTGGAAAAAAAATATGCAAACACAATGTGACAAAAAATATCATGCACCGCTGTTTGACTGAAAAAAATATCTGGCTTGCTCGTCGGTGGAAAAAAATATATTGCACAAAAAAATATTCCAAAAGTCAAATAATCCGCCCTTATACAAAGCTTTCTAATTACATCTAATTATCTTAATAAACATGTTCTATGCATTAGTTAATGTATTTTATTATATAACATATAGTGGTATACCAAGTGATATCAACTAGATAAAAAGCCTATCCTAGTCATGAAGATATCATTGATATCGCACATGTGTGATATCACTCTCAACCAATCAACTTTCAAAAAAAAAAAAAGTTTTCTTCAATCTGTTATATAATAAACAGAACATTACATGTGCGCTTGGAGATATGAATTTTATCTTCTCGTGTTGAAAAGATAAAATTCATATCTCCGTGCGCCCATGTAATATCCTCTATATATTTTAATTACAGTGAGCATATTCATTGGTAACCTCCCATTCAGTGCAGACAACGAGTCACTACAAGCATATTTTGAAGAGAATGGCATAAGTGCGAGTGTACGCATCATTATGAGAGATGGCCAACCCAGAGGGTTTGGTTACGCCGACTTTGAATCTGAAGAGGACTATAACAAAGGGCTGGAAATGAACGGAATGGAGTTCATGGGTCGTGAAATGAGAATCAACGCAGCTGATAGCAAGCCCAATACCCCCAGAAGTGGAGGATTTGATGGCGGACGCGGTCGAGGAGGACGAGGTGGTGGTCGCGGCAGAGGAGGCGGTAGAGGTGGTTTCAACTCTCCACAAAACCCCCCAAACAGTTCGCTGATAGTGAGGAATTTATCATATGATACAACAACAGAATCGCTAGGTGCTGCGTTTGATGGATGTGCCAATGCTAGAGTTATCATGGACAGAGACAGTGGAGAATCCAAAGGGTTAGTAGCCACAAACTAGTTGACAAGAAGGAAACTGTAAACATAAGGAATTGAAAATAAGGTCATAAGACAAAACTAGTTTTCCTTATAAATAAAAAAAACTTGGCTTCAAGTGTGTAAAAAGACTAAATACTTGGGTTCATTCCTTCCATTTTGATTCCTTGATTTTGCTTGAATGACCAGACCCATTCATTAGCTGATTGACTAATATAATATCTTTGACAATACATATTATGTAAGAATGATTTATTTTTTTGCTTGGTCACAGTTGAAAAAAGTGAGCAAAAAAATCAACCAATGAGCTTTATAACCACAATATCTATTAACCTTTGTATAAGACATCAAACACCGACGCAGCCTATACTAGTTTACTCCCTAGTTTCCCTTTGTATAAGATTTAATGATCCTTTTTCAACATTAAAACTACATTTTTTTCTTGCAAATGATGAACAAACTTAGGACACCGATGAATCTGTCTGACAGCAGATGGTGATCACAAACAAAGTTATATTCCTGAGCAAGACAAACTTTAAAAAATCACCTAACTCTCTCTTCAAATCAAAAATATTAACCTATATTATCTTTTACAGATTCGGATTTGTAGATTTTGATGATGTATCCACGGCAACATCAGTGCTCACTTCAATGAGTGGGGCCTCAATCGACGGCCGTGCAGTCAGACTAGACTATTCCTCACCCAGACCTGAAGGAGGTGGACGAGGAGGAGGAAGAGGTGGTGGTGGTGGATTCCGTGGTGGTGGAGGAAGAGGGGGTGGACGTGGAAGAGGTGGCGGAAGAGGAGGAGGAGGTAAGTTGCTCTAGACTTTGAATAGTATTTTTAAAATCATTCATTAGCCAGGGTTCGTGCTACTGAAACTCCTTGAAAACTCCTTAGATTTGATTTACGTTTTTAAGGGCAGTTGAAAATCAGCAAAAACTCCTTAATTCTAGCTAAAGTAGGGTAGATTTTGATCAAATTTGTTCATTCTGTGCGACGTAAACATTGACAGGAGTATCATATATATATATATCAAAGTAGTCACAAAAAGTGCTTAAAAAATTACTTTTTGGTCCTTGAAAACTCCTTAGATTTTGTTTACCGACATCAGCACAAACCCTGATTAGCGTTCTTGTCTTGCAATGATGAACGGACTTAGGACACCGATGAATCTGTCTGACAGCAGATGGTGATCACAAACAAAGTTGTGTTTCTGAGCAAGTTGCATGAGTGTTGTTTTACATCAATATGAAATGTGGTGCTTGTATAGCAGTTTCACAACTGTCTCGGTGTGTTTGACAATTATTTGTCATATGTATAGACAGTAAGGTTATGGGTAAACATCTGAGAAATAGCTCCTTCATATTTCCCTGCGCCATCTTGAAAGGTAGCTGGGCCTTTGCTATTTAAGCCAGTCAAACTTTGAGCTTGCAGCAATAGAGACGTGAATAATTGTAATGCAAGGTGCCATCCCACTTCGATACAAAGGCCCAACTACCTTTTATGATGGTGCAGTGAACTGAAAAGGACTGTTGGTTGCTGTGTGTTTAAAATACATCTACAAGAAGAAAAATTCTCGTTGTAATTTGATCTCTGTTTTTGCAGGAAACTTTGGACCATCAAAGAAAGGCTCAATCCAAGAATACAAGGGATCGAAAATCACATTTGACTAGTTGATATTATTGGATGTACATCATAGTGTATTTTATTATTTTAGCCCACTGTTATAATCATTTCAAACTATGAACCAGCCTGCATAATTTATAGTCAAAGGCTGAAAGGATTATAAGAGATACTACTTAAAGATGAACGCCCTTTGTGGGTTCAAATAATTTTGTTAACATTAAGATCAACATTTACATCATTCAACTTTAGAGAGATAATAATCTTACAGCTTTTAAAGGGAATTTGTATGTTTCCAAGCTAACGCCCATGTAGTGCTCAAGTTGCTTACTTGAAGGTATGATTCTTTTCCAGTCATTGTGAATATATGCCACATCTTT
This sequence comes from Metridium senile, assembly GCA_949775045.1. Lineage (NCBI taxonomy): Eukaryota > Metazoa > Cnidaria > Anthozoa > Actiniaria > Metridiidae > Metridium > Metridium senile. Next base: position 4,700,214 of record OX459103.1, on the reverse strand, counting down.
CACTACGTAAAAAATACCAAAATATTTATCATTATGCCAAGGTTTTTTATATATAATATTATACACAAACATCACATGAATGATAAAAATATCATGGTATTTTAAGTTTTATTGAAATAACCTGACCAAAAATAAGACATTATTGTACCATGTTGAGTGATTGTTCATTTTGAAGAATGTATTGTAGTATTATCTACAGTTAATAAACCAGGGGCCAGCTGTTCAAAGCTTGACTAAAACTAACTAGGGTTTTGTTGGGCTAACAGGGCCAAAGATCAAATCAAATCATATCTTACGATGTAATAAGTTCAGGATTTTGTTCAGTATGTATGTTTGTGTACATCGTCTATTGCCATGTTGTCGAGCTCCCCATTGTTTTGGGTTTGTACTAGTACATTGTATTTTGAGGTCGTTTTGTGATGGGGTTTTATGATATGGATATATTGTATATACATGCATCAACATTATTTTGTAATAATATTAATTATCACTTCAAATGGTTATCAATTACATTCCTTTGTATTCTACATTTCTTCCATTTGTAATGAGAGCATTTACTGTTACATTAAAGCTTTTCCTTCACTTGTCAGCGTTGTTTATATATATTTTGTTTCTAGATGTACAGACTGTCATTGTCACCAAAAAAACAAACTATAAAATATATGTCCTGACATCACACAAATTTGTCCTAAATACTGGATACCTGCATTATCGGTAATTGTAAACAGATTTCATAAAAGAGATGACAGTTCTCATTAGCCTGTGAAACGGTGTAATCAGTTGAATAACAAACCCAATACCGATTAATGAGAACAGCTATAATTCCATTTTCACTGTCACTCGTTAAACCAAAATTTCAACTGTTTGAAACAGAATCATGTGTTGCTTGTTATGGTGGTGGTAAAATTATTAATAGGCAATAAAACAGTTGAAGACACGTGTGTACCAGGGCGTCACCCCCCCCCCCCCCCCAATTTTTTTTGCATTATAAACGTGTGCTGAAATGTTGCTCATTTAAAAAATTCTATTGCCTCCCAATGATTTTCAGCTTCCACTGCTGTGTACAAATTGCCATTTAGCATGTCTGCAGTGAATCCCTAAAAATATGCAATGTTATGAACAACAAAATATTAAAGAGTTTTTATTAATACATAACTACACACATTCAATCCCTAACTACTGAAATGTTTCAATATATAACAAGCTACGTCTATTAACTACTACGATATAGCATTATTTACACTGTCGATTGTACCCCAATATAGTTTAAAGTGATAACACTTAAACCATAAAATAAAAAATAGTTTCTTTTGAGCAACTATTTAGTCAGTATCAGTCAACCAGAAACATGACATACAAAAGGAAACAATACCTCATTACAACTTAACTTGTCTTCGATAGTGACTAGAGTGATTTTTCTTCGTCTGTGAAAGAATAGTCAACGTATTACATAGTAGTACACACTAATCCCATTGTTTTCTTTTGTTTTATTTCGACTATTACTCACTAACTAGTCTACTTCGTTGCACGGACAAAGGAAAATCACTCTAATAGTCACCAAATAGAGTGCACACCATATATCCGTGAAACAACTACTAACTTTGTAGTGCATAATAGTATTTAGTTATCAACTAGTTTGTTATCAACTAACTAAGATTTCAAGGCTCAGGCGTAAATCATACAAAGAAACACAAAGACAGCTAACTATGTGACCATTGTTCTTTGCACTGTTCCAATCCAGTGCTATCCACTAGTTTGTACATAATAGTGCAATTAGACAATACATATGTTTTATTTCATGGATATATGGCGTGCACTGTAGAAACTATTTTGTTTTTATTTCATTGTGTAAGTGTTTTCGCTCTATCTGTGAAACAAAACTTGTGGGTATCACTGGAGCAGAACAGCATGACTTGACAAGTCTGAGTGAATTTGTACTCTAGTTTGTAACTGTTTCACAGATTTACTGTTTGCACTTATTATATCTAGAGTTTAGTCTGCTTTATTTGCCAGCTTTCTTCTTCTTAGAGGCTGCCTTGTCTGACGATGCTGAGCCAGGATGATGTTGTGTCCTCTTGGGATGATTTTCTCTTTTGTTAATCTATAAAACAACAACAAAAATTAACTTAAAAAACTCATGAATAATTAATGAGAAATGTACTAATCATGACTATGACAAGTGTTGAATATCCTTATAAGTTTTAACATGAAATTTTTTTCAAAATTTGGTCAAATTTGAAAGAACTTAAAATTAATACTTATTAAAATACCTACAATCTTAGACATAAATAGTTGACACTTGCTGTAAATGCTTGATACTATCAATTTCACAACCATTTTCTCCCCTCCCTCCCCCACCCCTGAACAATGTTGATATTCCTGAGATAGAAACACCTTCAGGGAACACAACATTGCATTGGGGGGGAAGGGGGTATCAAAATACGATCGTTCTAGTGATATTTAGAGACAAAAATGCAAAAAAATGATGTAGTTTTCAAACAGTGTCAACATTTATGTCCAAGATTGTAGATGTTTTTTTTAAGTTGTTTAAAACATTCACGTCTATGTTGTTTTTGGCTATACATTCATTCTCATGCTAAGTTTTTAGTATAACATCATTTAGATGTACATACTTATAGCTATCTATAACTTGAATTTTACTTTGATTTCATTTATTTTTTCTGCAATTTTGTCCCCTCTGATGACCCTGATCCTTAGCATGAAAAGAATAGATTGTGTGATGTGATGCATGTCATAGTAATAAGGTTTAGTCTGGTGGGTTGTGTCATTACGCAAACAATAGTATCTATTCTTACCCCCTTCATTATCTTATTCTTAAGCTCTTGTTGAGTCATTGGTCTCTGATCATCATCAGTTTCGTCATCAGAGTTATCACTATTATAGTCATCACCAGTAGACGGTGGTACGATATTGACTGATAAAGACCCTGCTTGAGGTCCTTGACCGAGGAGACTAACAGCCACTGGAGCTTGTTCTCTGTCAGATTCCTTTGTAACGTTGAAACCATAGACTTGTAGCAGCTCGTTTGTTCTTTGTTCAATTATGCCCAGAAACTGTGAAGAGGAGATTCATAGCATTGTTAGCCTATATGTTCTATTATCATTGTCATCATCAGTACTTTAACCAATCATCATCATCATTGCTATCATCATTATCACTACTTTCTTCTTTGTAAATCATCATCATTGTATGCATCAGTGCAACTGCCAATCATTATTGCCATCATCACTACTGTCAATCATCATACTACTGTCAATCATTGCTAGCATCACTACTACTGTCAATCATCATTGCCATCATCACTACTGTTAATCATCATCATACTACTGTCAATCATTGCTAGCATCACTACTACTGTCAATCATCATTGTCATCATCACTACTTTCAATCATGATTACCATCATCACTACTGTCAATCATCATTTCTATTATTATCATTATTTCTGTCAATCATCATTTCTACTGTCAATAATAATTACATAACTACTACTGTGAATCACCATCGTCATTGCTGTCAATCATCAATTCTATCATCATCACTATTACTGTCAATCATCATACCTGCATCATATTATTATCAGTTATTCCCTCTTTGCTACCAAGTAGAGTCTCAATGGCAGACTTGTCACAGTTTATCTTGCTAAACAACGAATCAACGCCTGATTTTAGTTGTTCTAGTATCTTTTTTGTGTGCTTGTGTTGGTTGTCGTACTGTTCGTGTTGTTCGGTTGATACATTTAGTTTATCATCTAGTGATTTCATGATCATTTTACGTTGACTCTCCATCTCAACTCCTTCACTTTTGAACTTTTCAATATCGGCATTGATCTACAAAGGTAAAGAATATCAAATTAATAAAGTCTTGGTACATAGGAATCATATTGAAAATAAACTTGTGTTAACTACGTATAATAAGCTAAGATTTTACAGCGCAACGCACCTTGCAGTGGCCACCTAATTAAAGTTTTGTACAAGTTAACCAATCAGAAAGCGAGAATTTGACCTTAATATAAAAGACACGCTGAGTGTTAAACGGTAAACACTTTAAAATGTTCAAAGCAAAGACAAGAGTGAGGTTTATAAGTGTCTGAAAAATCTCTCAGGATGTTTAAATTTGAAAAGGTGTACGTAGCAAATAATTTGAAAAGAGAAACTTTTGAACGCTAAGCTAACTTGTACAAAACTGTAATTGGGTGGCCATGGTAAGGCTCGATATGCTGTAATGATCCAAGCTTCCGATTTTTTTGAAAGCTCGGCTGTTTAAAATCTTAGTTTCTTATACATAGTTGATACAAATATATCTTCAAGAGTTAAAAATGTTGATGTAAGAAAATATACTGCTCTCACAGAACATTGTTTCAGACAAAACAACCTGGATGCTGGGGAGTTTGTGTTCTAGGAGCCCTCCTGCTGACACAGAACCCAAGGTCTCCACCCTGTGACAACTTTTATTGACAACCTCAAGAGAGATGTCAACTGGTGCAACCAGTACTACTGAGCTAAAACTAAATTTTAACAAATTACCTCATTTATCTGTTCCTGTATCATTTCAATCTGATTGTTGAGTTCATTGACGTAGTTAAACAGTGCAAAGTTCTTGTCTTCTACTTCAATAAACTTGTTGACAAGAAGATCAATGTCGTCAATCTCTGTTGTTTCCTTGATCTTTTGGAATGCTGTCTCATACGACTGAAAAACAAAAATATTATCATTACTGACAAATTCTTTTACAGGGTGACATTGATAGGCATATCATAGTGGTGTACCACGTGCTTCTCTCTGAATGAATTATATGTAAGTTGAGTTTGTTTGATGTGTTCTTCTCTCCTTAATGTCACAAGTGGTTTTTTCTGGTTATGTGGTTTTCCTCCCTCGGCAAAAATGAACATGTGAGCAGAATTGTGTCGTAAAATATTTAACATAGAGGTAGTGAGTCTGAGTGTGAGTCTCCCCAATTAGCCACTGGCTATTAATTAAATACATTGAAACATTGAAAAAGTAATATATTTTATTTATTATTTTACTGATGGTCAGTTTATCATTGAAACAAAAACAGAGAAAACATACAAAAAGTGATATCAAACTTATTCATTTCTGTCTGAAACTTCTGACAATCTCAAGAAGGTTGGCTATTTTTCAAAGTATATCTGTCAAGTAACAAATAAATATTGCTGCAGCAACTAATAGATACCAACAAGTTCCAGAAAAATATACAAGAAATGATATCAAACTTATTCATTTGAATCTGAAACTTCAGACATACATGTATAGCTAATCTCAAGAGGGTTAAATATCTTACAAAGTATAATCTGTCACATCACCAAGCATACAGAATAGCTAGAAGGTTGAGATGTATTTTTTTCTTATTTTAAAGGAGAAAAGCTATATTTCAATGTGTTCTGGCCCTTCTCCTTCAATAGATCCAAACTAGTACTTACCACAATTGCTTCCTCAGCCTTATCACCCTTATCTTTCTCATCTTTCTTCTTTCTACGGGACGTCATTTCACCCTCCATTATATCCGCTCTCTCTTCTCCTTTAACTCTCATAAACTCCTTCAGTTTCCTCTCATGGTCTATGATGCGCTCTAGCTCCATGAACTCAGTCTTGTATTGTGCAATGTCCTTGTCATTCTTTTCTTTCAGTGCTAGCATCTTAGCTTGCGCTTCATCCCTGTAGAAGAGATAGTGAATGAAGAGTGAATGGAAGAATGGATGGATACAAAAATCAACTGGTAAATAAGACATATATGATGGGTAATTGACAGTAATAATGACTTGTAAATTTATACTTGACTGAGTAATTTTTAGGCAGTTATACCTTGCATCATAAGCTCCCTTGGAATTATCAATCAGTTCACTAGCTTGGCGTTTGTATTCTTGTTTCTTCTGTTCCAATTTCTTGCAGCAGCTCTCATACTTGTTTCTCTCCTTCCTTAGACTGTCTATCTCTTGTCTACACAGACTGTTCTCAGATAATGACTTGTTGAATTTCTCATTGGCCTGGGAATAAATAGATATTATTAAGTAATGTACACAATATGAGCGGCCGATCTGTATCCGATATACAACGGCGAGTCGAAGACGACGTATATCGGATACAGATCAGACGCGAATATTGTATAGAACTTATGAAAGTCCAATGTTAGTTCTTTCATATTTTACTAAAATTGTCAAAATAAAAGTAAATCTGGCCGAGAAAATTCAAGTTAAAACTTATGCAAATCAGGACGAAATCTGTATGAGATTTACAACCTCCGTCACGGACTTGAATTCTTTTGTCAATTGCTGATAAATTATTCATGAATTTTATAATTAAATATATTTTTGAGCCCCTCCCAGGGTGCATGTTCCCATGTTCTCTTGATCTTTTTGCATTTCCTCCCTTGTTCCCATAAGTAAAATAACTGTTTCCCTAAAATGTTTAAATACCTTAAATTCCCATCACCCCCAAAAAACTATTGTTTTATTATATTTTGTTCCCTTGTTCCCTGAAAATTTCTGATTGGTTGAAATCCACTGAAGAATTCTTGGAACTTAGTGTTTGCACTCTATTGACTGTTCCATACAAGCTACGAACTTACGGCTACAGAGCTTTCAGCACATCTGCACCTAGACTATGGAACTCACTACCGGATAATCTGAGAAGCTACACTGACAAGGATATTCCAACTTTCAAACGCGAGCTGAAGACACATTTGTTCCAGAAAGCCTTTAATTGACTTTATGGCATTTATTTTTCCTTTTATTTCAAGTTCTTTTTTTGGATGTAAAGCGCCTACGGGCTAAATGGAATAGGCGCTATATAAGTCATTATTAATAATAATAATAATAATATTGTGTTTTGGTAACACTATATCTAATTATTAGGTATAAATTTTGTTATCATCTAACGACTAATACATGTGTGTTATTGCATATATGTATCTTATTGTGTATGATAATATTAAATTTGATTCTGAGCATCATATAATATTATAATTTTGATAAATGATTGAATGTGTGATATAAATTCAGGCTCGAAATAGGAACAAAATTTGGCCTGCCTGACTTCCAAATAAAGGGACACCAGTTGAAAGATGATTTCCAGTAAATTTTGACTGTTTATAACTATTTTTGCATGTCAAACCTTAAATTTGGCCTGGCATTTGGGCATTGGCAGGCGGCTATTTCGAGCCCTGAAATTCAATGGGCTTTGCTCGAAGGATTGCGAGCAGAAAAATTAAAATATACTTAATTGCCAAGTAATTATACCTTGTGAAGCCTGTTTTCCAGAACTCTGATCTGTTTTTGTGTATGAACATGTCTTGCATGACTCATGTGAACACTAGAAATAATATGGAAATATACTTTACTCACTGTGTTAAGTTATGCCACATAATTATCATCATAACATATCATTATTTGAACTGTCAAAATCATCATCACCATTATCATCACTATCATAACCATTATCATCAGCACTATAATCATCATGCTTATCATTATTATTATTACTATGGTACTATCTATATTTTAACTATTATCATCACAATCATTAATATTATTGCAACTATCATATCATCATCATTCATACATCACTATTATCATCATCATCATCATGATACACTACTACTATTATCATCACCACCATCATGACATCACTACTATTATCATCATTATCAATATATTTTACCCACCCTCCCATATTCTTTCTTTGTTGCCTGTTCTTCTTTTCCTGAACTGAAATCTAAAGAATAACAAACAGTTAAAAGGATTCAATCAAACTGAGCCCACATATATGGCTCAAAATCAGCCCTGTTTTTTTTAACCCTGGGTTTAAAGGGGGACAGAAAATACTATAATCTTTTGTCAAAATTCTAGATCCAGTTTACAGTGCGGACACACTAACTGGGCCCACCTGAACAAATTAAACTGCATTACAACCAATATCAAAACTACGAACACTTGATTTATTAAAAAGCGCCAAAACCTTGTACAAAATATCATCCGAGTTATTATCACTGATTGGTTTAGTCGGTAATCGATTGTCTGTAGGTCGATTGTGATTTAATAACACAGTTTTGTTCATGTGGGCCCAGTTACTGTATCCGCACTGTAAGACAATTTGGGGTAAAAAGCATACCATGTTTAAGACAGCAAGGCCTAAAACCATACCATATCCAGCAAAATATACCCGTACAGCAAATAAATGGGAGTACTCCCGCATCTATGTGAGCAATTTTTATGCGTATATTTTTTATTTGCTTGCGCAGACAAGAAAAATTGTCTAATTTTATGTGACAAAAACATTTGCTGAAAAGCTGACATGTTAATTAAAAATTGTCCCATAGAAATTGCTTGTGTAGACATGCCTTTAGTATAGTGATGCTCTCAAAACCCAAAAGGTTGTAAATCTAACCATTGAGATGCAGTGTATTTGATCATTTCAATACTTGCCTTTGTTGTCAAATCATTTATTTCATCTTTGATTTCATTCATCTCAGTTCTGTGGACATCTGCAATAAATAACAATTTTAATAAACGAAATTGAATAAGGCAAGACAAATTAAATGGTTTCATCTTCCTGAACCTCTCTTTATTAATTCATTTTTTTATGATAATATAATACCTTCTTTATCCATCATCTCAGACAAAACCTGGGTATTCACAACATCCTAAAAAATTAGAGAATTATATTATGATTAACACCAAACAATCTGAGTTCACCAGGGGCCAGTTATACAAAGCCTGGATAAAGTTATCCATTGGATAAGAGTTATCCAGTGTATCGAATTTGTATAGGTTTTATCCGTTAGATAGGGATTTATCTGGTGGATAGCGCTATTCAGGTTTCGTACAACTGCATGGCTCCCGTTCTACACCTACTATCATGTGCAAAACTGTTAGGACATTTGTTCTTTTACAAGACCGTACATTAATACAACCTTTGGTGTCAAAAGTAAGCAGACTTGTTCATCCAACCCCCTCCCCCCTAAATCAATGATGCTTGGCTTCACAATGTACAAACAGACCTCAACATTGCCAGGGGGGCGGGGGTGGGGAGACTAAATTTTACTATAAAAAAAAGCTGTACAATTTGCTGTTATGTATTTTTCATATGTTTGTAGATCCAGTAAGATTGCAGATTCTTGTCCAGTTTTAACATTACCTTTCCTATATTCTGTTGACTGCCAGCCAATTTGATGTACTTCATCAATTCAGTTCTTTCTCTCTGTAGAGAGTCAATAGCATCTCTCTGTTTTCTGATGGTGTTTTGAGACTCTTCACTGTACGCTTTCCTGTCGCCTTCCATTATACGATACTGACGCTGAAGCTTGGCAAGTTCTTGCTCAGCTGAGGTAACAGGAGATATTGTATGAATGATAATGATAGTGATAACAATTATGATGATGTTATAATAATGATGATGATAAATGATATTATAAACAATGGGAATGATTTATCAAGATAAATGGCAACAATACTGATACTACTATTGATAATAACAAGTAAGTTACATCAATAATAATAATAATAAAATATTGCCTACCTATTCCATCGAGTTCGGCCTCGCTAGTGTCTGACCGTCTACTTTGAGCTCGCTGCATTTTTTATCTGATAAAAAACAATAATTTAAACATTAGTCTACACATAGAAAATCGTTGTTTTCAAACCCAGAAACAAAAATTTAGAAGCAGTTCTAGATAGCATTCTAATTTCGCTCAGAAAAATCACAACTACACTTCTCAAATATTTTATTAGATTTTCCGTCTTTATTTTGCCATTTCTTCGATAAATATAAGATACATTAATATGTCTAATGAAACAGTGAGACTTTAACTGTAAAATAAATGAAAATGTATATTATTTTGGACTAGGAAATGTAGTAATAGTGATGAATGATAAATATATAGAAGAACGTAGATATTCTAATTCAATTTAGAAATTTCTCCCAAAATTCGCCCAGAAATCATATAATGTCAATGAACTTACCTTTATATTATATCTAACAATTACAAAAGTGTATAAAAAGTGACAATTGAGTAAAAATTCCCCTCTTTTCTCCGTGTGTTTTGAGTGTTTGTGCAAATGGTGGTCTGTTTTCAAGTAATATTTAACCACGTTACTATAGCTACTGCTAACAAAATAATAAATCGCGGGCTCAGATTAGTACTTTGATCACCTCGGTTTTGTTAACCACAGGAAACCCATGAATAGAACATCAGCAAAAATATTTTTAAACTTTTTATTTTTCTCTATTTCTTTCCAAAACAAATTGAATAATTATTTTCTTTTCTTTTTAACTTCTTATTGAGCGCAAACAAAAATAAAAATTGTGACGATTTAGTGATCTCTCAAGCAGAAACTTCAAAAATGCACAGAAAGTAATAACTTATCTTTGATATTTTCATTTTTGCAGTTAGACAAATTAAGAGCTCTTATTTTTCTGTTATCTTATCTTAAGCTTCCTTTAAATACTTTTATTCATTTTCTATGATATATCTTTCATTTTTTAATTTCTCGTGACTGAAAATTCAGACAAACTCTGCAAAAATGAAGTCACAAAGTGCCAGTGCCCTTGAATGCGGCGCACAGAGATTGCGCAGACAGTCTAACCGGTGTAATTGTTGTTAAAATAAGCTAACTTGTTAATCTGGTTAAAATGAAAATACCAAAAATTATATTAAAACTACAAGAAGACAAAAGAACTGATCTTAACTGGAGTGCAATTTTTTATTTTTCAGTCAATATTCATTTTTGACACAGTTTTTCTCGCCATTTTGAGAAAACTTCATTGGTCGTGTGAACGCGTGAACTCCACTCCTATTTTGTCGAAATATTGATATATAGCTTAAATATTTATTTATTTGCCAAATAATTCTTTTTTAATTGTCTTTAAATTGGAACAGAATCCTTTGTAAACTTTGTAAAAATCCATTTTGGCAAAAAGATATCCGTTTGAAAGAGCAACACTGACTTCAAAAACTGACTCGTTACATTTAATAGCATTTTAAACTGTCTGTTTAGTGCTGCTTCAACAGCAAACTATTATCCTCTTAAAAGGGTTTCTGTGGTTATGAAAAACAAAAGATATCTTAACAGAAAACTAACTTACCAAAATAATTCATTTTAGAAAGAAATGCCTACAAAACGAAACAAACTCTGGCAAGCGCTAGTTTTTCTTCGTTAATAAACAACTCAAGTTTTATTCCAGTACAAATATTCAAGTATTGTTTTTATTATTTATATTTTGTTGGTAATGTGTGAAACAAACTACTTTAATTCACCTTAAATTAAATAAGAAAACAACACCAGTCTATCGTGTGCCAGCGCTCGATGATACACGTATTAAAGTCAACCGAAACGTTTTGACAGACCGATTCGCCGTAACGCGTTTCGCAAAACACGCCCTTCGCAACTCAAAAACTAGTGGTTAATTTGAACATAAACAATTTGTATTTTATATGAAGCTTTTAATATTGAATTAAAATCAAAACTTAGAATGGAAAATGTCAAGTACCATTTGGTTTGAAACATATTTCTTTTGCCCAACTTTTGAATGGCTTCATTTAGCAAATTTGCAAAACATATATTTGAAAATAGAATTGTACCGTTATTATAAATGTAGAATGTACAATGATTTGGATTGAAAATAATGAGAATAAAACACATTCCCATAGCACTTCTCTTCAAAATATGACACTTCAACTCTACGAAAAACGGTTTAAGCAAAACTGGTATCATTTTTCAGTTCAAAATTCACTCACAGTTCTGCTAAAAGAATACCATTCTGTGTAAACTGTCACTAGTTTAACATTCATATACTATTTCGTAACCTATTTTAACCTCTTATTTGACAGTTCTAGGTTGTTATGAAACGTGGAAAACAAGAAAAGCCTGAACAATTGAATTCCCTGTTTGTTGTCTTAAAAACAACAAGTAAAATTGCATTACATCACTCGTTTTAAAACCAAAACAAAGCTATAACAACCTGAAAAATCAACACACGATCTCAGTGAATCTATTCATTCATCATTTGACCTAAACCAGTGAACACTGTTTCCCGGTAAGTAAATCTCGATTCGATCTTTTGACTTTTGCCCTTAAAAAGTTCAAACTAACTTATTCCCTACTACTCTTTCACAACTAAGTAAGTCCCTTTTCATTATTTCGAATCGTTTATAAGCTTTATTTCACAGGATATTTTTAGGTTCGAGGTCTGTGAGATTTTGCACAGATAATTTGTAAAACTATTTCAGTGATTCAGTTTGAAGTTCAACATCTATATTTTCTCGCTCGCTTAACCTTAACCAATTTATTTAATTTCATACTTATAATAGTATCAAAAGCTATGTTTAAAAAAGCTCGTTAGGTTAGTGTCTTGGTTTTACAGAAATTTTATTTACTTAATTTTACTTAGTGGATTAATCAGGACGATGAAAAGTTGTATTTGTATTTTATTCTGGACTTTGGTACGTTCAAGCTCTAAATTTTACTGACAAAATAAGTTCGGAGATTTTATCCTATTTTCACGAAATGACCTAATTTATCTAATAAGGAACGTTAGGTCAGACTTGTAACTTGATTTTGTAACTTGATTTTGTTGCTTGATTTGTTTTTTACTATCAGATTCAATGGAGCCAAATTTTTTCCAAAGTCTTTTGTAAAAACTAGCAATGTCTTTCAGTTCTTTGATTAATTTTTTTTTCGTGTAGAATTAGTTATTTATATCTGACGTGTCTGAATCAATCAACGTTACGCTGTTTAGAAAGGAATAAAAATCATTAAAGTAACACTGATTTAAAACATCTATTAAATAGCATTTAATATGATAATTAACATTTAACAAATTTAGTGTTTCGAATTGATATAGTTTTTATTAAAAACATTTCGACCAACTTCGCTTTTATAGAAATTCTAACTTGCCAAACATGGTTATCTAAATTCTCATATTATTCTCCTAAAATGCTACAACATTTAGTTTTTGTAAGTAGAAATATGCGGCTATATGTTTTGTAATTTTGCGTCAGTATTTTTATGCAATTTTCCTCTCGAAAGCAATCAAAAAGAATACATTTTTGAATAATATATTTAAAAAATCAACTCTTATACAAAATATAGCTAAACATCGTATGAACTTTATCACAAGTGATCTTCAAAGCTAATAAACACTTTGTTTATTTTAAAAAGAATTATATGGAAATTTTAGTATTTTTTTTTTCTGGAAATTTTACGTTCACAAGTTGACCAAATGATCGAATGATTTTAGTCTATCATTAATTATCCATAATTTCAATAACCGCTCATGCGTATTGTTATTTTTCGTCACCCGTGTTGTAACATAAACATAAAAGTTTTACAACAGGTTGTATATAATTCAGAACATTTTTTTGTCGCTCCGTAAGATTCTCTTTGACACGTTTTAGAAAGTTTTTGTCCATTCTCCTATTTCCCATCTTTCATTTTCCCATCTTTTATATTCCCATCTTTTATTTTCCCATTTTCCCATTTTGTTTTCCAGTCATTTTTGTTTTTAATTTTAATTTTATTTCACATTTGTCAATAAATAATCTAATGATATAAATTTTTAGATGACAACCTTTTTTAGCTTTTCGTCTTTGAAAACGGATTAAACATATTTCAAAATGCTTTATCATTATCGCAAAGATCTCCACTTTTTAAAGTATTACCGTAGATAGGTTTTCATATCAAGAGCAAAAGTGCAATGAAATTTACTTAAGGTAGTTCGGGACCCAGCCGTAATCACATAATTTCGTTTTTTAGCTTTTATTATTTTCCGATTTGAAAATCATGGGAACGTTATGCATTCACAAGACAAGTACATCATCTCTGTAAAAAATCTCCTGAATTTAGACCCGCATTCACGAGAAATTAAGATTTTTGTTAAATTCATGATTTTTTCGCGTTCAAATCCGCGTCGTTTTAGTGTCGATTTTTGGAACTATAATGCGTCACATAAATTAGTGTTTTGCGCAAGAATTACGAATTAAACTGGTAATAATTAGCTTTACATCGATTCTAGAGATACTAGCGGACCAAACAATGTTAAAGTTTGTTTCGATAATCTTATAGGGAACTAGTTACCAGTCCCGCAAGGACAAAAAACAGGTTCACGAAATATACATTTTAAAGGGTTTTCGTGCTATAACTCGGAAAAGAGCGCAGTGTCACCCCATTTTTATTTTATAGATGGATTTCCCTTACCAGAACTCTTCTTTCCGTGAAATAAAAATGATATGGTTTTCGAGCGCAAAATGTGTTTTTTTTTTTTATATTTTGAGTTTATTTTTGAATCAAAATTCTCGACATGCACGTACTTTTCGCAGTATTTTTTTGCCCAAAGGATTTTCTTGAGTCAAACATGGCACATAATATGTTTTTTAAGAAAGTGTCTTTCTTTTGCAAATGCTTGTTAGAAAGTTTGTTATCGGGAAAAATAGAATAAATAGCGTTTTATGTTTCAAATTCCGACAATTTTTGTCACAAAAAATGACCAAAATGGGCCCCAGTCTACCGCCCTTATTTCCGAAACGAGCACGGTGACCCATTATTTTTATTTTAGTTTTAAACTTAACTTAGTTTGCTCTTTTTACATGAGAAGTTTCAAAAAGATCTAACGATAGAATCTATGACGCCCGAACTACCTTAAATCACGCTTGGCATAAATGAACTCAAAAACGATCATCAGAAACGTCCTTAAAACTTGGAAATCCTATTTACTTTATGATGTGAAGTCCAAACAAGCTATAATTTTTACAGCACATTACAGAAATGACAATTTATAAAATTTTATATTTTAATGATACTCTGACGTTTCTATGACGTCACAGATGACATTTCCTTTTATGGTTATTTCTTATCCTTTATCAATGTATTGATTATTCTAGTTGGTCTGAATAGGTATATTGTGATAAATATTTAGACGTTAACCGGATCTCCCACTGACGTTTCTAACTAGAGTTATAAGGGTTTATAGTTTTTGTGACGTCATACAATTTGACGTCATATTGAATTATAATATGACCTTAAAAGTGGTAAAAAGACGCATCTACTTAATTGAAATTTTCGAAAAACGATAAACAAGTGTTGTTACTTAAAAAAAGTTGTAAAATTGTTATTTGGTAAGCTTATATAGGCATTTTAGAATTTATGTGACGTCATAGTGACGTATGCAATATTTCTCACCTTAATATCTACGTTTGGGCTTAAAAATTCAAAAAACTAAAAACATACGATTTTAGGTCATGACTGGTGTAGTAGATGTACGAATTTTAGTGCGACGTTGATATAAACTCGAAAAGATGAATGAAGCGAAAGTTTTTCCAAAGGTTTTCAAATAATTATTCCCGCCAAAAAAATGGCGGGAAAATTATGGATATTAAGAATTTAATAACTTTTCACTGACGTGTCCAATCGAAAAACGGTTTTCGAATTGATGTTATCTATATCAAGTACTGTCATACAGTGCAGTTTTACGACGTTTGAATCAATTTGAAATTATATCAAATACCATTGGAAAACGAGGTTTTGACGTCATTATGACGTCATAATCATAGCAATAATGCTAAAAATCATCAAATTGAATTTGTCTGATTTATTACTATATTCCTGCCAAGTTTGATGAAAGTCAAACGTAAACATTTTAAAATACGCCCAAATGATCGATTTTGAGGTCATTTATGCCAAGCGTGAATATTAATGCCAATGACGTATACAAGCGCGCTTGATCGATATATCCACGAGTTGAATTCCTGGCGCGAGCTCGGTCCTGACATCCACGAGTATTCCAATTCATGACAAACGGTGAAACCTTTTTCGATGGTCTTGTGTGAACGGACGAAAACGCTACGAAAACGCTACGAAAATGCTACGAAAACGCTACGAAAATGCAACAAAACGCTAAGAAAACGCTACGAAAACGCTACGAAAATGCAACGAAAACGCTACGAAAACACTACGAAAATGCAACGAAAACGCTACGAAAACGTTACGAAAATGCTGCGAAACCGCTGACCTTTTATTCATTTTTCTAATTGTTAATTAGCGTCCTCTAATTAGCAATTGTCTTTTGTTGATCAAGTCATTTCATTATGTTTCAGGTCCAACCCATAATAATCCATAATGAAAGTATTAATCATTCTCGCAGTTCTTTGCGCAGTTGCTTACGCAGCACCAGCATCAAGTCTTGGTAAGATTCTAACTTAAAGGGGGGATAGACACGGGATGTTTTGTCAGTAAATGGTGATAAATCGGTAGCTCGATCGAGCTCTAAGAAATTTCTCGAATTCACATCTCTGATCATAAAACCAACCTCGTTCCCAGGGCCCTCTCCCTTCGCCCCACCCAAAAGCGAAGGGAGAGGGCCCTGGGAACGAGGTTGATCATAAAACAAAACATACATGTTTCAAAAAGTTTGACAGAATGAACGGTGGATGACGAGCGGCGATTGCACGACCGAAAGGAATTGTGGTTACGCATACAACATATCCTAGTGTTTTTCTGGATTGCTAAGCACAGTTTCATAAATTGTAAGCTCTTCTTTACTATATGAGGCTGGCATTGGGCAGTAAATTCGTTTTTTGCCACAGAAGAGGCATAAATATTACTATTGGATGGCAGCCCTAGAATGGGAATTAAGTTCTCCCATGCTATCATCCTGTTGTAATTTTTGTATGATGCAACCACAGGGAGCCCAAGCTCATCACTTGTGATCTTTTACAGTAAATGTATGGAGTCGCGAGATATCCTTTCGCTGTGCCTCAAATATACAATATTAAAAACTTTTTTTTACGTAGATAGTTGTGTATAATTGTTTTCTAGTCTGTGACCAAATTTCTTTCTAGGGTATTTTCGTCAAAATCGCTCTAATTGAGCTAAAATTCGGTCACAGACTAGAAAACAATTATACACAACTATCTACGTAAAAAAAAGTTTTTATTATTGTATATTTGAGGCACAGCGAAAGATTATCTCACGACTCCATACATTTACTGTAAAAGATCACAAGTGATGAGCTTGGGCTCCCTGTGATGCAACGAACTGTAATTAAATTAATATCAAAGACCCACAGTACACTTCGGTCGTGCAATCACTGTTCGCCATTATTTGAAATAAGTGTATTCAGCGACGATCGTTCTCATACACAAGTGTATTCTTGTTGAGAGTGAAGTCGATAAATTACAGTGAGAGACTTATCCTCTCTAGCCTCGACTTGAAGCTATTGCTCTGCGATCAGTCATGCAAATTTGAGAGAGGTTTGTTGCTCACTCAAATATACTTAAATTAATGTTATACCATTAAAAAATTAATAGCCATTTTTACCTTACTTTTATTAGAAAATCGTTTGACACTGCTTATTATATTTCAGAGAAAGACCTTTTAGATGCACCTACTGCTAATGTCACAGAGGCAGTCCCAGAAAATGCTGAGATCGAAGCAGCTGAACCCAAGGAAACTTTTGATGCCCCTAAGCCAGAAATGCCCAAGGAGGAACTCCCCGTAGCTGAAGATGCTTCTGAGAAGAAAGAGGCTGGATCAGGAGCTGAAAAACAGAGTGATGACAATGACTTCAGTGAGGAGGATGATGATGAGAACGAGGATGAAGTAGATGATTCTGATGCTGATGATGAAGCTGATGAGGAAGATGAGGAAGAATCTGGTGAGGGAGAGGATGCAAGCGCTAGCGGAGACAGCGATGACGAGGAAGAGTCTGGAGATAGCGACGATGAGGAGGAATCCGGCGACAGCGAGGAGTCTGGCGAGAGCGGTGATGAGGAGGAGTCTGGTGACGAAGAGGAATCCGGCGACAGCGAAGAATCTGGAGAGAGCGGTGATGAGGAGGAGTCTGGTGACGAGGAGGAATCTGGTGACAGCGAGGAGTCTGGCGAGAGCGGTGATGAGGAGGAGTCTGGTGACGAAGAGGAATCCGGCGACAGCGAAGAATCTGGAGAGAGCGGTGATGAGGAAGAATCTGGTGATGAGGAGGAGTCTGGTGACGAAGAGGATTCTGGCGACAGCGAGGATTCCGATGAGGAATAAGCTTGTTTTGAGAGTAGCTACGTAACACCATAATTACATAACTACTGAGTTTTTCTCAGAGACTTTTGTACGTATGTACATCTATCAAATACATATAAAACATGAAAGGTTTTGTACCATATGGGATGTTGTGTACATAGCCGAGTGAGGAGGCCGTTCATAACGGTCTTTTACAATGACGTGTAGCAATATACAAATCATTAAATCAATAATATTCTAATAAAACCTTGTTCTATATTGTTTTCTTTCTGTTTACACCTGACTGTAAAGAACGACCAAATAAAAACAAACGAACGAACGAATGAACGAACGAACGAACGAACGAACGAACGAACGAACGAACGAACGAACGAACGAACGAACGAACGAACAAACAAACAAATGAACAAACGAACAAACAAATAAAAAGCAAACAAAACAAATAATAAACAAACGATCAAAAAAAATGAACGAACAAACGAACAAACATACATAAAAACAAAAGTAGAACAAAATCAAAGAGCAAACGAACAAACAAACAAAATAGGTATATTTTTGTGGCCAAAAGTCAACGAAATAAAGTATAGCATTTAGCGAAGCCTTTGACACTAAAATGGCTTCTGAGATTTTCAGCTAATCAGATTGTGTTATGAAACTATCTGACCAATCAAAAGCAAGGTGGAAAATCACGCACATTTGAAAGGTTCGCAAGCTGCAAACAAATGCGCGAAAAAACTAGTTATAAATCTGAAAAGATGCACTTATGTTATTTTAATATTGATGAAGTATAATAATTCGATGAATATTTCATTTAAAGTGCCTTTGAAACAAAGATATACCACCTCTTTTTATTCCATCAATGGAAACTACAATCTATGCATTATGTGTGTTCATTTAAAAAAAAAAAATCTGAAAATTTTAAAAATATTATATGTCTATTTGCTTTCGCGCAAGAGCTATATGACGATAAATATGGGACAGGAGCCTGGTACCGAGTGACGTCATCAGTTATGTTTGACCTCTTGACTACCAAAGCGGACAAATATGTCTTCAAGTGAACCTCAGACATCCTCATCTTCATCTGGGCACCAACATAAGCATCACGAAATAAAGCAATCAACTTTTCCTCACACAACCAGAAACATCAAATACAAAAGGAAACAATACCTCATTACAATTTTACTTGTCTTTGATAATACAAAGATACTATATCCATGAAATATGATAAAATTGCTACTGTGTAACACTATCAAAGACAAGTGAAGTTGTAATGAGGTATTGTTTCCTTTTGTATTTGATGTTTCACTAAATAGTCACTTGTAAATAGAAACTAGAGTGAAGACATTTAACCCGTGAAACAAAATTAAATAGTCAAGGTGTAATAGTCAAATAGACACACACAAAAACAATGGAATTAGAGACTGCTAAGGGACGGACCATTAGATTTTTGAGGGGGGGGGGTTCGGGCAAATACCAAAAAAAAAATTCGAACACAGCCTTTAAAGAGCAAAAAAAAATCGAGCACAGCAAATATTCTGAAAAAAAGATCGTGCAGGGTGAAAAAAAAATTCGTGCACATACTTGGAGTGGGAAAAAAGTATCGTGCAAAAAAAATTGCCCAACCGCCCCCCCCCCAAATATATTTCATGGGTTAAATGACCTCACACTATCATGGTTAGTAACTATTTAGGTTTTATTTCATGGTTTTAGTGTTTTTGCTCTATAATAGCCACTAAATACAAACTATCAGAACAGGTAGAACCATTGCGCTTTTATTTCAGTCTAAATACTTTATGGTTAAACATTTTTTCTCATAAAATATTAAGCACTCGTGAGTTCTTTACACTTCGGGTGCAAAGCATGGGAGACTTAATGTCGATGCCACAAAAATCTTTCCTTACTCAGATTTCTCCTAAATATTTAATCGTTATATAAATTTGATAACAGATGTGGAAATATGGCCGGTAGTATTCAAATTAATATTTTATGTTTTAAAGGGAACTTAAAATGTGGCTTTTTAATTGATTGTAACCACAGAGTAAAACGTGGAAATTCGGTTTAATTCGGTGAGCATTTGAAAGTATTTCGACAATGACTGAACCGAAATTGGAAACACATTTTTTCTTTGGTAACAGCGTAAAATTTTTAGTATGCTTTAAATATTGGCTTTGAATTTTGACATATTAAACATTAATTTAATAAAGGTTTGAAAAAACATTTATTACTGAGTTATGATAATTTTATTAAAATAATGAAAATATTAATATTTTGGAAAATACTATGCGCCATTTTGAAAAAAAGTTGTTTTCTTTCAAATGGTACTTACGCTTGCTATTTCAAAACTTGTTAGTTAAAGTCTTTTTTCTAAATTGCTTTCCCAGACTTATTTCAAAACCCTGTTTTGGTGGTAAAAGGTTTTTTTTTTTTGTAGCATTATTTACTGTCTTTTTTACACATGTACGATTTCCGTCATGGTTACGCTCTTGTCTTTCATGCTTCATAAACTTTACATGCAACAGCATATTAAATCATAATTTGTTGTTCTTTGAAATTAAATTACAAAAAGTCTGCCTTTATTATTATTTTTTTTTGTGTGTGTAAGTTTTTTGTGTTTAAAATTAAAGTTGGTAACTTCTTTTCAATGCTTTGTGGTTAGCAACAAGTGTCAGCGAAAATGGCGCCAATTTGCACTGGAAGCAAACAGCCGGCGCTTCCATGAGCATAATAGATCACTCCTAATAAAGAAATGAATGAACTGGAACCGTATATAAGAAGGTCAAACTCAACTCTTTCACGACTTAGCTGAGAAACGCATCTTCAGTGCATTTAGCTACAAAGTTTCAGTGGAGGAAGAGTATAAGCTGCAAAAATGGCGTCGTTCAAAAGTGTAACTTTCCTGCTCCTTGTTGTTGGAGTTTTAGGAAGTTTTTCCGCGCCTACTGAGAACAACGGTTTGAAAAAGTTAATTGAATTGATGAATGCACAAAATGGTGAGTATTGTAAACGTTTTGAATATTAATTTGAAAGTAAATGAGTTCAAAATTAATTTAAGTAAAGTTTTACCAGTTTAAAAGCGTTTTAGAGAAAAATATCTTATTCTATTATATTTAATTTTTTCGAAAATTACGTATATTTATGTATTTAGAAAATCATTATTTGTTCTTTTATCTTTTCTTGTCTCTTATTTAAACGATGCTTTGTATAAAACCGGCTTTATTCTGTCTATCTGATGAATTCTCAAATCTCTTCATCAATCGTTTCGATCCCGTCGCTTTCATTTTCAAGTGTTCTGCAAATTTTGAACCTTTTCTCTCATCAACTTCAGAACTAAAAGAAACTGCAATTTTCAATACAATGCTTTTTATAACAATTTAATTATTAATAAAACTCTGTTAGAGTTAGCAGTTGGGCTTAGAAAGACAATTAAATGATTTTTTTTTATTGTAAAAATGTTGTTCGTTAATCAAAATCGCGTGAGGAAGTTCACAGAGCGGAAAAATCCCGCCAAAAACTTAATTTACAACGCGCGCGCGCCAATTTATACAACAAACAGAAAAAGTCAAATTTTATCGCAAAATTCATAAAATTCATAATAAGTCCATAATAATTAAATAAACTTAGATCAGGGATAAAGTTTTTGACAGTTTTTAAGTTGTATTATATAATACTGAATTTTGGCGCGCTTTTATGCTTCGTTTACCGACCCGTGAAATTGTTTTTTTTTAGATATTCAAATATAACAACAAACGGCAAAATATAACACACTCTTTTTAAACTTTAGTAAATAGTATATTATTAACAATAAAACCTTTTTTTATTTTTATCCAAATAATTTCTAGGTTTATTAAAAGCGTACGAGTTAAAATGGATAATCTGTTTTTACTAAAATGCATTTTTTTTGGTGTTTTTATTTTTAATTGTATTTTTCACTTTTGTAATTAGATAATCCTGAGGAGAAGGCATACATTCCTGAAGAAAATGGTAAGAATAAATTGAATTCTTTGTTCATTTAGGTCGATCTGTCTTTTCCTTCTGTGGTCATTGAAGTTTTTCATCAATAATTATAAATGCACACAGCATATATTGATTAATCCATCCATCTATTTAAACAATAGAGTAGTTCGTTCTCGGGCGACTATTTATTTTTCTGAACATCCAGTTTCTGCGGGCAACTATCACAGCATAATGCATTCGATTCAACTACTCTATTGTTTAAATAGTACTCGCTAGCGTAGCCAATGAGATTACAGGATTTGTGATAGACCACGCATGGTGGATGATAAAACTCAACAGAGCACGCTGCCTTGTTTTCTATTTGTTCAACTCAATTATTATTCATTTAATTCATCAGTTCATTCATCCATTCATTTATTCATTCATTCATCTATTCATCCATCCATCTATCTATGCATTTTATCATTCATTCATTCATCCATTCATTCATTCATTCATTCATCCATTCATTCATTCATTCATTCATTCATTCATTCATTCATTCATTCATTCATTCATTCATTCATCCATTCATTCATTTATCCATTTATCGATCCATCCATCCATCTATCTATCCATCCATCCATGCATCCATCCATGCATCCATCCATGCATCCATCCATCCATGCATGCATGCATGCATGCATTCATTTATTCATATTCTTTTTTTTTTTATTCGCTATCAGTTGTGCAAAACAACATGTTTGAAGGAGACATTCACCTGGACAGAAGTACTCAAGATGTCTTGACTCAGCTCTTGAATCCAAGCAGAGAGGCTCTTGTGAACCCAGTCTCCCGCTGGCCAAACGGTCGTGTACCATATGAGTTTGGACCAGTCAGTAAGTTTGAAATCATTCACCATAACTGATCAATTTTGTCATCATTTTACTAGTATTACTTTTATTATTATCACTGCTGTTATAATTATCATAATCAATAATACCATCACTGTTATCATCAATGCGATTCGGTCATTATCATCAACATTGTCACCATCGTTATCACAAATATCATTATCATCAACATTATCATCATCACCTTACATTTCATCATTATCATTATAACATTCATCATCATCATCATCATCATCACAAACACCACATTATCAATTATAACTATCATATTTATCCATCATCAATCATCACCATGCATCTCCATTATCAGTATAACTTTCCATCATTATTATGATTCCATTTATGCCTTATATATGATTTATACATAGCCTTTTACTTTTCTTATTCTGAATACTATATAACCATAGTTTTTAATATGTATACATGTACATATATGCATGTAGATAGATTTTCCAAAAATTGCAATTCACTGTAAATACGGTGCTAATATTTTTTGTAATACCATTAAATACCATTATTAATATTATTATTTATTATTATTATCATCACCGGCATTTCTTTCCAGGTTATAAAGTGAAGAAGGCTTTTAAAGAAGCCATCGCGGAGTACAAGAAACATACTTGTATCGAGATCGTACCCAGGACTAATGAAGTCGATTATATTTATGTTGTTGCTGAGGGAGGGTAAGGCGAATAAACATGAATTAATCACTAAATATAATAACCTGCTGAAAACATCGTACACAAACAAACAAACAAACAAACAAACAAACAAACAAACAAACAAACAAACAAACAAACAAACAAACAAACAAACAAACAAACAAACAAACAAACAAACAAACAAACAAACAAACAAACAAACAAACAAACAAACAAACAAACAAACAAACAAACAAACAAACAAACAAACAAACAAACAAACAAACAAACAAACAAACAAACAAACAAACAAACAAACAAACAAACAAACAAACAAAATAGTCTATCGACCATCCAACCAACCAGCCAACCATCCGACCAACCATCCGACCGACCATCCAACCAACCAGCCAACCATCCGACCAACCATCCGACCGACCAGCGTAGCAACCGACCAACCAATAAACAAACAAGTAACAAACCTAAATCCAATCCACCAAAAAACAACGAACTGTATCAAACACATAACCTAAAATCACTAATCTCCCACTTAAAACCTCCATAGATGCTGGTCTTCCATTGGTCGAAGTCGTTATAGACAAAAGCTTTCTATTGGTAAAAACTGTGAGAGTAAAGGGATTGTGATGCATGAAATGATGCACACGTTGGGATTCTTCCACGAGCAGTCCAGGCTGGACCGTGATGATTTCATTACTATTCATTGGGAGAATATCGATCCTAGTAAGACTTATAGTAGACTACGCGCGAGCAGTCCCTCTTTCCACTCCTTAAAAAAATCGAGTGTTGCGGGATTCCTGTGGAGCGAGCTGGAAATAGATCGGGTGAGTTTGCTCTCCACAGGAACCCCGCAACACTCGGGGTTTTTTAATCAACGATTCTGGAGGGAAAAGAGGGACTGCTTGTAGTCTAGAATTCTAGTAAATAATATAATCAATCCTTACGTAATTGAACCTTACGTTAACGCATTAGAGCGAGTGATGTCTTACGTAAACGCATTCAGAGAGCAAGTGATGTAAATGTAATTTTTAAACATTTCTCTTGTTTCTTTTTCATTTGTGTTTTTTTTTTAAATTAGAGAGACGATACAACTTCCAAAAGTACGAACACGGTCAAGCAGATTCACTAGGCTCCAGTTACGACTACAAGTCTATTATGCACTATCCAATGTACGCTTTCACTAGTAACGGACGCGCGACTATTGTGCCTAAAGACACCAATGCCGTGATTGGACAAAGGAAAAGGTTCAGCGCTATTGACATTGAACAGATCAACAAGCTCTATAAATGTCATGCAAAAGCAAAGACTACAACAGTCCCACCAACTCAGCTCACAATAACAGAGAAACCCACTGGTAGGTGATCGTGGGTGATGGTTATGATGATGGTGATGAGGTGGAAGATGGTGATGATGATGATGATGATGATGATGATGATGATAATGAGGATGATGATGGTGATGAGGATGATGATGGTGGCGACGATACATGATCATGATGATGATGAGTGATGAATGCATGTGATGACAACGATGATGATTATGATGATGGTAAAGAGGATGATGATGATGATGATACTGATGACTGATGAATGTATGTGATGACAACGATGATGATTATGATGATGGTGATGAGGATTATGATGGTGCAACCTCGTTCCCAGGACCCTCTCCCTTCGCTTTAAAAGCGAAGGGAGAGGGCCCTGGGAACGAGGTTGATGATGGTGGCAACGATACATGATGATGATTATGATGAGTGATGAATGCATGTGATGACAACGATGATGATTATGATGATGGTGATGAGGATTATGATGGTGGCAACGATACATGATGATGACTATGATGACAACGATGATGACGACGATGATGATTATGACGAGTGGTGAATGGATGTGATGATAACGATGATGATGATGATTATGACGAGTGATGAATGCGATGACAATTATGACAACGATGAGTAATGATTCAAATGATGATGATGATGGTGATGATGATATTGATTATGATAGTAATACCAATGAAAGTATATTGATGAGAATAGTAATACTAATGAAATAATAACTTCGTTCCCAGTAATAAAATCGTATTGTTATTTTCTTTCCAATCAATAGAAGCCTGTGTGGACAATCTCAACGTGTGTAATTACTATTCGTTCTTTGGTTTCTGTGACTACTACAGAGTGTTTATGTCAACAAACTGCAAAAAGAGCTGCAACTTGTGCTGAGGTAAAAACAAATACATTTCATTTCATTTTAAAAGAAATGTTTCATCAACCTTATTGATTTAATTAATCCAAGCTTTCGGGCTACTCGTCAATCATCAGAGTAAACCTCGTTCCCAGGGCCCTCTCCCTATTCTTTTGGGTGGGGCGACCATCATTCCAATATCACACATAGTAACATACTAACACTACACGCAGTATTTACAATCATCACTCACTCAGCATCGAGATTCTTCCGTGAGGTTTGCTCACACTCGCTACCACTACATTCAATACTGATCTACAGCGCGCAACATTGCTCACATGTTGATTTTTGCTGAGGAAGAAAAACCTGTAGCGAGGAACAAAACAAAAACACATCAAACATCTTCAACTCACATACAATCCTAGACTGCGTCACATTCGAACTATTCCTCCGCTAGCCAAGAAGAACGCAGGCTCCGGGAACGAGATTGCCGTCAAGACAGAACGTAGGAATAGTCTGGTTGTGACGTTAGTCTAATATAATACATGTCTGATCCGGAACTCAAACATGAGCCACAGCGGTGAGAGTGTTATAATTCATTCGCAGTCGGTCGTAATACGAAAAAACAAATAAAACAAAACGCTAAATGATTTAGTAAGAGTACAAATACCCACTCACATCGTAAAAGTTATCAAAATGTCTGATTGGCGAATTTCATGTTTCGCGCGGTGCATGCTGGTAAGTGATTAACGACTCCGCCACCCATGCCATCTATATGGCTACCATGACAACCGTTAATGATTTGTCAATAATTAACAATCGCCTCTGTTTTTACAGACAGCTTCAGAGTGCCAAGAAATACAAGGGCAGAAGTTTATAGTGCTTTAATTTCTTTTATTATAATACTGACAATATAATACTTCAATAACAAATTAAGAATTGTAGTGAAATATTAGAAAAACTTGTAAAGATAATTTTACTTCCAGTTCATTCAGGAATTATATCACTTCCTATCCCCAGAACTCACAATTGCTAAAAAGTGGAACGACCGAGCAAGGAACTGTGTAAAATGATGTCTAAAATATCTTTACAAGCTTTGATTGGTTAGCCTGCGTTACATCCGGATTTTTTCTTGATTAACCGAGAAAAAGTCCGGATGTGACGCAGGCTATGATTGGTTTGAAAAAATGATACGTCAACATTCTTTATTTTGGTATTTTACTTCCTGTGACGTCATTTCCTCTTTTTACGAACCTTGAAAAATGTGCACCCAATGAATTAAAAGTTTTTGTGATTTAAAATATTATAATGTCATTTAAGTTTTAACTAATAAAGTTACTTGTAGTAAATATTTGTTTTTCCATCATTTTTTAAGCCAAAAAGCTAATTGATTTCCCGCACCTTTTATCTAACCCGACGCTTACAACCGCTGAGAAAAAAGCGCGAAAAAAGGGCTCAAGCTCGCGCGCGCTCGCGCAAGAGTCTTTCTCGCTTTCAAAATGGAGGAACGAGGTTGGACACTCGCTGTTCATATAACAGGTTTGTTGTCTTTTTTTGTGCATTAGTTTCAGCCACGACATGCAAGAATTTGAAAGCTTTTATTTGACGCTACCATGTGTCTTCTTCACCTCGTCTTCTTTAGCTCACAAAAAAAAAAAACACAAAAAGATGCGAAAACCTTGAGGTAACACCGACTCATTAGTAAACATAACAAGATAATTTTTGTTGATTGAGAACAAAATTAGGAAGTTGATACAATAGGCAGCATACACTATTCAACCCTAGGCCTGTTCATTTCCTAAATGTTCAAGTAGTTAAAAACATGCTCTTATATATTTGCATAATGCAGTGATTATATTGCTGACTATTATGAGATTGTAATTTTTTACCAAGCGCAGATCCAAAGGGGTGAGTTGAAAGACAATACCGGCTCCCTTTTAATAAGCAAGTCTTAATATTTCATTATTGCATGCACATCGTTGTGTTGTGTCCTTTTGAAAGGACTTCAGGAAAATCCCCAAATTAGCTATACCTGATTTTCCTGAGTCTCCCCGGGCATTATACAGGATCAATAAAGGCCGATTTACACGATACGATTTTGACCTACGACTGTAGTATACGATTTGCCTCTACAACATGTAGTAGGTACCATTCACATGTGCACGACTAGTCGTATACGATTTGTATACGCCATTGCTAAAATCGTGAGTGATTGGACGAAATACTAGTTCCAGTCCAAATATGGAACAATTCATGTCATTTTCCTACAATAAGTCGTAGGGTTTTGATACTTGGCTCAAAATCCTACTACAAGTTGTAGGTAGAGTGTGTCAGTCGTAGGCAAGTCGTAGGGGCATTTACACGGCACAAATTGGAGCTCATTTGAGTCGTATACTACAAATCGCACACGACAATCGTGCCGTGTAAATCGGCCTTAAGGACATTCAACCTGCTCGATCATCTATCTAGAATACTGGTATGTTCATAGTAAAAGCTGTTATCAGAGGATCAATAATAATACCATCAAAAGAGCGATCTCACATAATGCATTTTAACATGCTAATTAGTAAACCAACATGCTAATGAGCTTAGCACAAATAACCATACAATTTATCACAAATTACTTGCATAAATATGACAATCTCAACAAAAATCAAGAAATAATGTATCAGAACTGGCTGTTGTATCATAAATAATATTTGAGAATATTTTGCTCACTAATATCAGATATAATGCAAAAAAGCCAGTGCCAGTGCAAAGCTCATTAGCATGTTATTTTACTCATTATCATACTAAAATGTATCATGTGAAATTGCTTTAATGGTTCATTAAATTTCATCATGAATCTCTTGCTCGATATATTCTTGAGGATAATAATAGTTAAAACCAGATCGCTTCTTCAAATCTGCTGGGAACTCAATTGCTGTTGCTGAATTTAGCTCACATGTGATTTTACTGGGGCTATAGTTGTAAGATTTACACAAAGTATCCTCCATAGTGCAATAGTGCATGCAGAGAGATGCATCGGTCACATTGTAGAATTGACGAGTTACATGGTTAAGAAGAGCAAGCGGCTGTGATAATGACATGAACATGTTTCTTGGTGAATCTGTTAAATAATTAAGAAGAAACATAAGGAAACTGTGTGAAGAAATCGTTTTTGCAATACTCCAGTTTCTATAGCCTGCTGTGCAGACTCGATTTTTTGCGCTCAAAATATTTGCCAAAAAATTAATAGAGAGTAGTAAAATCAAGTCTGCATATATAGCAGGCTACATTATCTAGTAGTGCTGTTCTATTTGCAGGAGCCGCGGAGCATGTTTGAAAATGGGGGGGGGGGGGAGGGAGAGGTGAGCTGAGTGGGGGGGGGGGGGGGGGGGAGGGGGAGGAGAGGTGAGCTGAAGCGGCCTATTCTTTTGCCTAGAAAAAATAGTCACAAATTATATAAACCAGCCACAGGGAAATACTACCGCTAAACAATAGAAGACATATTTAAATGTAGTCCAAATCGATATTATCTTATTTACCATGACTCTCGACCAATCAGAAAGCGAGAACATTATCAAATGTGGTAAAATATTAATTTCATAATCTATAGAAGGTAAAAATCTCACCATTTTTGTATTTTTGCAGACATGGTGGTTGTGCACTCGGTTGCTTCAGCTTGTAAACATAGAAGAAGTTGCAGTTTCGAACTAAGATGTTTTTATAACTTTGACAGCAGTTACCATTTTGATGCACGCAAACTTTTCTTTGGACAATACCTTCTTTGACTGATGGATGGCTGCCTTCCATGTATCCTGTCAGTAAAACCAATCATTTATGTAGGTTTTTCATTACCATCACCAGATGCATCATCACCATCATTATCATCATATGCACCATCATTATTATCATCTTCATCATTATCATCAGTATCATCACCACCATCATTATTATCATTATCATTATCACTATGAATGTCATCATAATCTTCATCATCAACCCCATGATAATAATCAGCATCATCTTGCTTACCTGTCTTCTGTACACCACAGTGATTTTCAGGAACACATTTTGTTGTTATACGATAGTTATAATTTTCAGATCCTTCAAACTTGTACCACTGTCTTGTATCTATATTGACTGTTTGGATGCTTTTTGTTTTGACTGATGACAAGAATGAGTCAGCTCCAGAAATAGAACGATAATTGGTGCATATGGCTAGAGAATCTACAACAAAGGTACAAATTATTGTTTATATTTGACAAAATTAATGATATAGTTTTTGTCTTACATGAAATATTTTGAATCATAATTTACATTAATTGCTATATTCACCATCACCAAATGCATTATCATCATCATCATCATCATCATCATCATCATCATCATCATCATCATCATCATCACCATCATCACCATCATCATCATTATAAATAATCAACATTTATATTATCAACATCAAAAACATCAGCATTATTTTCACCATCATTGTCATTATCATTATCATCATCACCGTTATCAACATCACCATCATTATCATCATTACCATCATTACCATCATTATCATCATCATCACCATTATCATCATCATCATCATCATTACCATCATCATCATCATCATCATTATCATCATCATCATCATCAGCATCATCATCATCATCATCATCACCATCATCATCATTATAAATAATCAACATTTATATTATCAACATCATAAACATCAGCATTATTTTCACCATCATTGTCATTATCATTATCATCATCACCATTATCATCATCACCATCATTACCATCATTATCATTATCATCATCACCGTCATTATCATCATCACCATCATTATTATCATCAAAGCTACAAATTGTTTATATTTGACAAATGACATTACCTTTTGTCTTCGATGAAATATTATACATCATTGCTATATTTCTATTCTAACTTCACTGTTTTTACAGTGTTAACATTTCATTTTGATTACCTATATTGCCAATGTTTATACCAAACACTGATGCATGTTTTCATTACTACATTTATCATTTATCATTTATATTTGTTAGTCTGCATACATCATCATAATTCACAACCATTATTTTTGTTATCATAATTACTATATCAACATCCTTTTTTTCTTGAAAAAAATTCAAATATCTCATCTTTATTGAACTTGATTGTAGCATTCAAACCAACCTTTTATCTCAAGGTAAAGATACTTTTTGTTGTTGCCCAGGGAATTGGATGCTTGACATGAATAGTACCCTTCCTTGCTCTGCACTACTCTGTTCAGTGTTAGTTCCTTCTCATTCCCAACTTGAACATTTTTGTGGTACCATGTGAATGTCATGGGTGTATCTCCAACAGCTTCGCAGCTCAAGGTGACATCAGAATGTTGGTAGGTGGTTATTAAATGTGAAGTTGTGTCTTGGTTAGTGAAGACTGGAGAACCCAACACACCTGTTTATAAAGTGAAAATGAAAGTTATGATTTATAATATGATAATGATGGTGGTGGACATGATGATGATAGTGTGATCATGAAGATGGTGGTGCATGAACAGATGATGATGGGGGAGATGATAATGATGACGGTGGTGCATGAACATGAGGATGATAGGGGAGATGATGATGGTGGAGATGATGATGATGGTGGAGATGATGATGATGGTGGTGCATGAACATGATGATAGGGGAGATGATGATGGTGGAGATGATGATGATGGTGGAGATGATGATGATGATGGTGGTGCATGAACATGATGATGATAGGGGAGATGATGATGGTGGAGATGATGATGATGGTGGAGATGATGATGATGGTGGAGATGATGATGATGATGGTGGTGCATGAACATGATGATGATAGGGGAGATGATGATGGTGGAGATGATGATGATGGTGGAGATGATGATGATGGTGGTGCATGAACATGATGATAGGGGAGATGATGATGGTGGAGATGATGATGATGGTGGAGATGATGATGATGGTGGTGCATGAACATGATGATGATAGGGAGATGATGATGGTGGAGATTATGATGATGGTGGAGGAGATGATGATGATGGTGGTGCATGAACATGATGATGATAGGGAGATGATGATGGTGGAGATTATGATGATGGTGGAGGAGATGATGATGATGGTGGTGCATGAACATGATGATGATGGGGGAGATGATGATGATGGTGGAGATGATGATGATGGTGGAGATGATGATGATGGTGGAGATGATGATGATGGTGGAGATGATGATGATGGTGGTGCATGAACATGATGATGATGGGGGAGATGATGATGATGGTGGTGCATGAACATGATGATGATGGGGGAGATGATGATGGTGGAGATTATGAT
Source organism: Metridium senile (assembly GCA_949775045.1). Lineage (NCBI taxonomy): Eukaryota > Metazoa > Cnidaria > Anthozoa > Actiniaria > Metridiidae > Metridium > Metridium senile. The sequence goes on along the minus strand of OX459103.1, from coordinate 4,668,144 downwards.
GATGGTGGAGGAGATGATGATGATGGTGGTGCATGAACATGATGATGATAGGGAGATGATGATGGTGGAGATTATGATGATGGTGGAGGAGATGATGATGATGGTGGTGCATGAACATGATGATGATGGGGGAGATGATGATGATGGTGGAGATGATGATGATGGTGGAGATGATGATGATGGTGGAGATGATGATGATGGTGGAGATGATGATGATGGTGGTGCATGAACATGATGATGATGGGGGAGATGATGATGATGGTGGTGCATGAACATGATGATGATGGGGGAGATGATGATGATGGTGGAGATGATGATGATGGTGGTGCATGAACATGATGATGCTGGGGGAGATGATGATGATGGTGGAGATGATGATGATGGTGGTGCATGAACATGATGATGATAGGGAGATGATGATGATGATGGTGGAGATGATGATGATGGTGGTGCATGAACATGATGATGATGATAGGGGAGATGATGATGATGATGGTGGAGATGATTATGATGGTGGAGATGATGATGGTGGTGGTGGTGCATGAACATGATGATGATAGGAGAGATGATGATGATGATGGTGGAGATGATTATGATGGTGGAGATGATGATGGTGGTGGTGGTGCATGAACATGATGATGATGGGGGAGATGATGATGGTGGAGATGATGATGATGGTAGAGATGGTGCATGATGATGATGATGATAGGGGAGATGATGATGATGGTGGTGCATGAACATGATGATGATGGGGTAGATGATGATGATGATGGTGTTGTGATAATGATAATGATAATAGCAGTGATCATAAAAATGAAGATGTTCAAGTGATAAAGACCTTTTCTTCGTCCTATAGCTGATGCTCTTAAACAGGGTGTAATATTCGGTAAGTGGAAGACAGTGGGATGAATTTTGACGTAACGAGCTTGTATCTCCCAATCAAAGTGCCTGGTTACATAGCCAGTGTTGTCTGTATTCCCATCAAATATCTAATTGAATGTAAATGTTTGGTAATCAACACTGATTTTATCCCAGCCTCCCTTCCATGGGAATACAAAACATGACTTATTCTCCCCTCAATGGTAATACAAAACATGACTTATTCTCCCCTCCATGGGAATACAAAACATGACTTATTCTCCCCTCCATGGGAATACAAAACATGACTAAGCCTCCCCTCCATGGGAATACAAAACATGACTAAGCCTCCCCTCCATTGGAATACAAAACATGACTAATCCTCACCTCCATGGGTGTGCAAAACATGACTCAGCTTCCCCTCCATGGGAATACATAACATGACTCAGCCTCCCCTCCATGAGAATCAGGAAAAACATGACTCAGCCTCCCCTTCATGAGAATCCAAAACATGACTAATCCTCCCCCTCCATGGGAATACAAAACATGACTCACCCTCTCCTCCCTTAACTTACCTTATCTTGTGAAGACAGTTTGTCTTTGTAGTATTTCCACTCTACATTGTCAAGACTGTACGAGACCTGATGGATGGTGGAGTAACTAGTTAATTGAGAACTTTTATCTGATTTGCTAAGTTGCCATCAATTATTCTCATCATCATTGTCATCATTATTATCACCATCATATTAAACATCAACATTATCATCATCATAATTGTCATCCTAATAATAATAATTATTATTATCATCATCATCATTATTGTCACCATCATATTGAACATCATCATCATTATTGTCATCATCCTCATTATAATTATCGTTATTATTGTCACCACATATTATTTATCATCATCATCATAATTGTCATCCTATAATAATAATGACAATCATAATCATCATAATTATCATCATCATTTAAGTCACCATCATTGATCTTAGAGCTGTTTGCACAGCAACATTGAACTAGCGTGACTTGTATTGCGTGACAGCGCTGAATTATCGTGACCTGTACTGCATAAGGAGATTGAACTGGCGTGAATTGTATTGCGTGACAGCATTGAATTATCGTGACCTGTACTGCATGAGAACATTGGACTAGCGCCACTTGTATTGCGTGACAGCGTTGAATTATCGTGACCTGTACTGCATGAGAACATTGGACTAGCGTGACTTGTATTGCGTGAGAGCATTGAATTATCGTGACCTGTACTGCATGAGAACATTGAACTAGCGTCACTTGTATTGCGTGACAGCGTTGAATTATCGTGACCTGTACTGCATGAGAACATTGGACTAGCGTGACTTGTATTGCGTGAGAGCATTGGGTTATCATCCCCTCTTAAACCCCTCCCCCCCTCCCAGAGCCAGCTATACAAGCTAACTAATGTGATAAGAGGGAGCAATGGGATTGGCCTTATTTTTGACTGGGAAAATGGGATTGGATGCACTGGGACTGGGATTTACAAATATAAGAACAATGGAAAATGAGAATGGGATTGAAAACTTGAGCAAACTGATGGGATTATGTGATTTTTGACTGGGATTCAAATATAAAATGGGATTCGGAACCCCCCCCCTATACAGGACCCTCTGATAATAATTATGCGACAAATAACTATCGACTACATACCTTATATTTAGCAGTCCAACGTCCGTCACCATCCACTTGCCCTCCTTGCGTGACAATACCCGTGACAAGCATAGTGTGACCAAAGTCAAACTGCAGCCACTGGTCATTAACTGCGCCAGCACACCAACAAGTTTTTTTGTCGATTGGATAATTGAGTCTTCCCATATAAGGCGCGTAGGTGTTGTAGCTTCCAGATGCAGTGAAACTACTGTCTTGCAATTCACTGTTTTCAAAGTTTATACCTAGGTCGGCAGGAAAGGCTGAAGAAGTAGAAGTAGCAATAATTAACAATAGGTGAGCGTAGTGTTTACAAGTGTTGGTATTGTAATGCTAATTTGCCAATAGATTTTTTAATTCTCTTTGTTCGAATAACAATGGTCGGTTGGCAAAACCATAACAAACTTCAACCCCACCTATACTCCAGTTTCACGTTATCTATCACCGCTGTACTCTTTGACAAAAGGCGCATTTGCACAGGCTTAGCCTGGATTTGCTGTAAAAATATTCAAAAATTCCAAGCAAAGCACGAAAAAATGCTAACGCTTAACAATCTCGTTTGAATTTTCTCTGAATCCATGCTATCCCTGTACAAATGCGCCTTTTGTACAAACAGTACAGCGATGACAGATAACACGAAACTAGAGTATTATTCGCCAAAAGGCTCAGTGAATATTGGTGAATAATAACAGGAGTCAAGGTTATTGAGCCTGAGGTGGATAACTGTTTCAGTATAGATATACAAGTGATTATTTCAAAAATTAAAAATAACCAGACTTTTTAATTTGAAGAAAAACTGTTCATTTCTTATTTCTAAAAGTGCTCGGAACGCTGGAGGTGATTGTCAAGAAAAAGTGTGAATTTCTCGACCAATCACCGCGCGCGGTTTTCTATAATCACTTGACATGTGTATTTATACTAATTACAAATAAATGTGAATTATTATTAATTATTATAATATTCTATGTGCGTATCTATGCGTAACAAAGTTTGATAGGTGATAGTTGTATATTAAAACACACCTTGTCCAAAGGTATAGACTTCAACTCTCATCGCAGCGTTACCACTAAATCCCTTTGGATAGAACTTGATGTAATGAGCATAGACCGGAGAGATCTTATGTCGTACGACAGTATCAGAATCGTTATTCCCTACCTAATTGAAGACATAAAAGTATACACCTATTTCAAAAATCGTTGTCGCAATCGAAACTACAGTCCGCACTCTAAACAACCCCTCCCAGGGGGAGAGGGGGTGGTGTATGTTTCCTTGATCGTTTTGCATTTTCTCATTTTTTTACGTTATGATCCCATGATCTCCAAAAACTATTGTTTTATCATATTTTGTTCCCTGAAAATAATTTGGCTCCCTAAAATCCCTGCTAAGGCTCTCTAAAGCCAGCAAAGGATGTTGGTATTTCTTCTCTTGTTATCGATTTCTTCTTAGCATATTTTTATTGTCCGTGTTTATGTTATATGACCATAACAAGTTGTTGTTGTGGTAGATATAGATACAAATATTTCTTTAAGAGCGAGTCCGCGTGAAAACCATGCAGACCAGTCTACACCGTACATCACCGATTTTCTTCAAACTTAGCTCGATTGTACATCTTAGTTAACTTATTACTTTGGTGAATTTTTTTGGCTTTAAATTAAAAAGGCTTAAAGTTACAACCGTTTGAGTATTTTACCCTAAAAACGGTCAAAATTTGCATAAAATATACCTAAAGTTTTACGGCCTCGTATTTCCTTTGCAGATTGTTTCCTGCACCAATATTCTGCCCACGTTTAGCACATTATCTTATTAGTACTTTAAGTTGAATAAAAAGTCGTGAAACAAATATTGGGTTGTTTTATAAAGGGTTGAGTTATTGCTATTTTTCAGCTTTGACGAAAAGTGTAAAAATATACTCTAGAAAAGAGCTATTTGCACCTATCCGGCAGTTATTCATATAACTTTGGAACCCTTATCAGATAGTATTATGATAGAGACAATGTTTTATCGAAAAAAGTCTGTAAAGTATTTATTTTTCAAGCGAAAAATAACTAAGAAAATGATGAAATTTACAATGTTTGAAGTTGTCACGTGACAAAACTAAATATACAACAAATCTACAACACGCTAAATATGATCCCAATATAATGATAATAATGATAATAATCAATTATATGAATTAAAATAATGATATTCATCATTATATAAGATAATGTTACAACAAATAACTAAGTTTTAGGCTTGTAAGCCGAATACAGTAATGTTTTGTCTGTCTACCTTCGGCTTTCCTATGTCTGGTAAAAACGATATTTCATAATATTTTTTTCACAATATTATCATTTTTTGAAATAAAATAATTTTTACAGTATTAGAATTATGCATTTATTAACCTCACACACAACATGTTAAAGAAATTATTGAACTCATGCGGTTGCTAAAAACAGAAACAGACAAAGTAACAGTGTACTATATAAAACTATGTAACCTTTTCGATTTATTATTTTCCTGATTATGATCACTCTCCAGGGATATGAATACGTTTTCATAAAAATATATTGTTAAAGTTCTAGCAAGACACATTTTAATAAAAGACATACATTTTGCTTCAAGTGTTCTCTTTGTTGTTTTGCATAAATTTGAAATTGACATTCGACTAATTGGCATGTTTGGTAGACACCGACATTAATTCTCATTTTACGTGCATTAGTTGAGGTTAATTTTGACATACAGTAATTATTTTATGGCGGAAAGAAGAAACAATGACACCTGTTTTGTTTTGCTACCTTTAAAATCTTGTACAAAGATTATCTGCACCCATCTACTTGGCTGTTTAAAAACTTCTTCCAAAGATGTGAAGTACGAGTGGGAACTTTGTCTTTTAAGAGCTGGTGTTTTTAAAACTGAAAATACAGATGATATGACAATATGTCCGCTGCATAGAGACCACTTTGGTTTAGGCTGGCGTCCCAGTCGAGTCTGTAAGCATCCTCCACACGAAAAACAAAAGCCTGCCAGAGGTGGACATGCAAAGCGTATTTCTCAAGAGATATTCGAAACATGGAGAATGTTATGCGAAATTGGTCAAGGTATTGTTACATCTAAGTAAGGGTTGCATTTTCGATCCCATCTGAGTTTCGGTGAAATTAAAAATACTAAATAGTTTATTATTCTTCGTTTGCAACCACGTGATAATCGGGACATAATAGACCATAATAAGCCAATTTCTGCCGATCTCAAATTTCACAACCTTATTTCTTAGTCGTATTGAAAAATGACATTCATATTCTTTTAGAGCATTCAAAACTGAGTATATTGACCGATTTTTGAATCTGTAGAGTATTTGGATGCAGAATTATGCGCGATCAAAGTTGCGCGATATTTGGTAAGAATGTATGGAGCGGCCATGCTGGAGGACATCTCATATCCTCCAAGATGGCGGCCAAAACTTCTAAGGTCTGATATGAAGGGAAACTGAAACATTTAAAAAATATTTCGTTAAAATGTACTTGAATTAGATGCTAAAAGTCTTTACGAACCAAATGTTTTGAAAAGGAACAAATTATTCTTGCTTTTTATCGCCCGATTCGGATACGTGACCGGCATTGCGTGACACAATTCTAACTTGAATATCTCGAGAACCAAAAACTTTTATAAACCCAAACTTCAGAAATGTATTTTTAAAACAGTTAACTATAACATATATAGTGCATGTTTTAATACGAGATATAAAAAATATTTCGGTTTGGTGATGACATGTGATGACGTCAGTTGCAAACGGAATTTTCATTGAATACTATATATATTGACAACTAGTATTGAAGAGCTTTGAATTGAGCTGTTTCTTTTATACGTTGAGATATCTAGAGAGTGAATAAGATGAATCTGGATTACCATCGATTTTTAAGTATTAAAATACTTGCCATTCCCGCCAAAGGACTGTGAAGCGATTCTCTTCCGTCAATCAAACATAATTGGTCTAGTCTAGTGATAATTACTATAAACAACTGACAATGTGAACAAAAAAACAGCTAGGTAAAAAATATTATTTCAAAAAGAATAGTTGGTCCAAAAAATATACATTTATTTAGTTTTAACGTTCTGATACCCGTAGCATACATCGTTAGGCTAAAATTTGTCTTCACTGACATTAGTATGCAAATATTTTAATAGACAATTTGTTTGACGGAAGAGAATCGCTAACTCACTTTACGATCTCTGTTGGGCCGGCATTATTTTATTTTATTGTTATTATCACTATTATTTCATTCCATTTTTTATGTCATAATAACATGCTTTTCTGAAAGTTAACTCTAAAATGGTTAACGACCGGGAACCAGTTCATGACAGTTGATTGTTTAGTACTGATAATCACACTTGGCTACGCTGTCGTTGTCATTTGGATAATTTCCACGTTTTCGACTTTTATTTTACGAATCTGCTGTCTTAAAGATGTAAGTTTCGAATATTTATACATGTTAAAATCAACTCAAGGCTCTTTGTTGTAATTTGAACCATTTGATCAGCTTAGCATTATCGTTGATGCAAACTCGGCATGTTTTTGTGTGTATTTCTTTCGGAAAATAAAAAAATAAAAAAAAACAGCGTATAGTTAAAATATTTTAACATTGTACATTTATGACTTCTTAAATCGCCCTACTACATTAGCTGTTGTTTTTAGGTAAGTATTTTAAAACTTATCGGCTTTTTAAGTCGCAAATGGTCATTAGTCTTATGATTGGATACGTGTAAAAACGCGAAATTCGTGATACTGTATCTCTTCACCCTTAAAACTTTACAGAAATTTTTTTCTTTGTATTTGTTAACCATTATCAGTTGTACATAAAAGTCAAACTTTGTGGTTTTAAAAAGTTGCCGGATCTTGTATATCGAATTGTTAAGAATGCATACTCAAAATGTAGATTTCATAGCCTGATATGTAAATAAGCAAAAAGTTTCTTTAAATAAATCTTTTGATACTTTGATACTGTCGTTGTATTTATTATATGTTGTAGTAGGTCTGTACGAATTCCAGGTAAGAAAAAAGCTATATTTTTAGAGAAATTGATTTGTAAAGTTGGTGTAAATTTCAAGCAATTTTTATCGTTCGTCTGACTACATTCCCTTAAACCTCGATATCTGCTAGAGAATTTAATATTTTTGTTTTATATTGCACACAGTTAATATTTACACTAAAATACATATCTCAGCCAAAAATGAAAGAAATCGGTGATACCCGTTGTAGACACATTTTTCGATTTTGCATGGTTTTCACACGGACTCGCTCTTAAAAGACGTGCAATGAATCACAAATTAAGTCCATGTAACCGACATCCTTTGCAGGCTTTAGAGTGTAGACTAGCTGCGACAACGATTTTTAAAATAGGTGTATATATTAGTGTTAACGTTCGCATCGCTGATATAGAGTACAAACAATTAAATCATCCCACGAGTCACTTGTATTTTCTAGTAAACACACGATCGAGCCTTTAAATGCATGTATGTAAAGAAAATACAAATGACGAGTTGAATAATCACGGTATGCCACAAGAAAACATTGTATAACTATTTTATCCCACATCATATAACTAAATAAAGAGAATCAGCAATAATTCATCGGAATAGGCAGTTTAAAGATATCGCCAAATATACAACGGCTTTCAAGCTTTCTGATTGGCTGTGTTTTTATATGAAGTAGGAAAATTCAAATATCAAAAGGCTTTCAAGCATTCTGATTGGCTGTATTTTATATGATGTGGGAATTAAATGCAAATATCAACAGGCTCTCAAGCATAATTCTGATTGGCTGTATTATATGTGGGAAAAATTCAAATATCAAAAGGCTTTCAAGCATTCTGATTGGCTGTAACTAACCAGTTTGTTTGGATACTCATTCCACACAATCGGATAACCAATGCCGTACTTCAAAATGTAGCTGGATGTCCATTGTGAAAAGGCATTCTGTCCTTGAGTAGCTACTCCAGAGATAAACCGATTTCTGCTCAAATCAACTTGAAGCCATTTATCTGAGTCTGAATAAATTGGTATCCAGCTTTGCTTGTTTCTCTTGTTCGTCCAGTGCAGTCGACCATTGTAGCTCTCGTAAGTGATCATCTGTGTAGAGCTTGTAATTGCACTGTTAGGGATCTCACCTGTTGACATTCCCAACGGCTTGAAAGGATCTGAATGGATAAGAAATGAATGAATGGGTATTAAAGAAATGAATGAATGGATAAGAAATGAATGAATGGATAAGAAATGAAAGAATGGATAAGAAATGAATGAATGGATAAGAAATGAATGAAAGGATAAGAAATGAATGAATGGATAAGAAATGAATGGATAAGGAATGAATGGATAAGGAATGAATGGATAAGAAATGAATGAATGGATAAGAAATGAATGAATGGATAAGAAATGAATGAAAGGATAAGTAATGGATGGATGGATAAGAAATGAATGGATAAGAAATGAATGAATGGTTAAGAAATTGAATGAATGGATAAGGAATGGATAAGGAATGAATGGATAAGAAATGAATGGAGAATGAATGGATAAGAAATGAATGAAAGGATAAGAAATGAATGGATAAGGAATGGATGGATAAGAAATGAATGGATAAGAAATGAATGAATGGTTAAGAAATTGAATGGATAATGAATGAATGGATAAGGAATGAATGGATAGGGAATGAATGGATAAGATATGAATGGATAAGAAATCGAATGAATGGATCAGAAATGAATGGATAAGATATGAATGGATAAGAAATGAATGGATAAGAAATTGAATGAATGGATAAAAATGGATGGATAAGATATGAATGAATGGATAAGGAATGAATGGATAAGAAATGAATGAATGGATAAGAAATGAATGAATGGATAAGAAATGAATGGATAAGAAATGAATGGATAAGGAATGAATGGATAAGAAATGAATGGATAAGGAATGAATGGGATTGAAAATATAGAAAGAAAATGGGAATCAGTTTGGTAAGGATGAGATAAGAACTCAAATTATCAATTAATAATGATGTGGAATTTATGTAGTGCACTTTTTCGTAAATAGTCCTCTTCACATTTCCCTGAGTCATCTTGAAAGGTAGCCGGGCATTTGCATCATGGAAGTAAGACGAACGTTGAGCTGGTGGCAATGATAGAGACACGTGAATACATTTTTCGCGAGGTGTCAAAAGGTCTCTATCATTGCAAGCTGGTGCAGGGAACTGTGGAAACTATTGATCTGAATGAATGGGGAAAATGGAAATAGAATGGGAAAATATAGAGAAAGAAAATTGGAAATGTGCACTGAGTAATGGGCTCCTGCTAGAAGTATAATGAATGAATAATAATGGATGGAAACTAGTGTTGTGTTCATGATATTAATATTCAATCAAAATAACTGATGATGATAAGGTAGTCGTACCTATTATCGCGCACATCCTATTATCGTGGTTTTTGTAAAAAATAATATATATCTTCTAAAAAAACTGCTTAAAATTTAATTAAAACAATTATGGCTGTTTATGCTGTTGCAACCAACTTTTTTGGTCCACTTTTTTCAATAATCTTTACGCATAATAAAAGATATATATTTATTTTTTTGAAAAGCACGATAATAGGATGTGCGCGATAATAGGTACGACTACCTTAATAATAACGATAATGATATTCACCTGCATCACATCCGTACAATTCCACCCTCATGCACACATGACCATGCCACGCTTCCGGTGATATGCGAACATACTGGGCAGCGGTTATCGTTTCAAAAGTATTTGTTGTGACCAGTTTAGGATTTTTACTCCCTTGAAACTAACAAGACAACGCTGTTACTATACTGAGAAATACTATACAAGAAACGTTTGGCATGAATGCGGCCGATTTTTGAGATCAATATTTGATTTTCTGTACGCATAATTTCAAATTCATTTTCGTTGCTTTATTGGTCTTTTTATTACTGCTTTTTGGATTAATTTATAATTTGTAATTCTTCATTTACCCAATTTCTATTTTCACTTTTTATAGTTTTTTTCCGGTTTCCAGTTTAAAAATTTCCTTCTTTGACTGCACTCTGCTATTCTTTTAATACTTCTATTTATTTTCAAAAGGGAGGCGTGATAGGGAGCATGACTTTCATAACGGGTTTCGTGTCTGGGAAGGTCTGGGAGCGAGGTTAGTTTTTCACAACAAAATGTCAGCGGGGTTCCTGTGGTAACTCACAAGCATTTTTCTTACTTTTAGAAACGTTAACGTTATCCATTTATTTGGAACCACTGCATACCATAAACGAAATGTCTTCACAAATTCGTCTTCTTTCGGATTTCCTTGAATTTCAATCGACTTTATCATCTTGACGAGCCCAAAGTCTATTTGAAGGTACTGGGCAGCGGTAGACTCCTTGGCACACCAGGCGTTCGTGTTGTGAAGTTTGCCCTGCTGAGGTCCATACGTTGCTATGGGAAGCTTTGAGGAAGATGACGTCATAACTGTCCCGGATGTAGAGGTGATTAGAGGTTCGTTGCAGCCTGAATGAATGTATAAAGAAATCAATGAATACACGTACTATAAATGAATTTCCAGTCATATTTCGTGTGCCTACTTCTAGCAAGGGAAGACACTCCTTGTTTGAATTCACCGTCATATTACTTTCAAACGCACCTGGCTTTCTACACGCGCGGAAAATGTATATATAATGAGTCACGTGATATTTCTTTTAGTATATATGTCTTTTCAGGAGGACAACCTTTTCGAGATCGGCTGTATTTGGTAAATATGCCAAATAAATAAATCTTATTATAATTCAACAGCAAATTTTCTTCCGCTCTCATTGGTTGAGGGGCGATCACGTGACGTGGTAGTGCTCGCGGAGGGATACTATCAGCGCATAGTGCCCGCTTTTCGTCTGCTTCAGAAAATTTTGTTGTTGAATAATACTGAAACAATAGAGCAGTTAAAATCTCGGGAATTATGCTGTGATAGTTGTCCTTGGAATCTGGATGTTCCTCAAAATTTCATAGTCGCCTTCGAACTGCTTTCTCGGGCGACTATTTGTTTTTCTGAACATCCAGTTTCCGCGGGCAACTATCACAGCATAATGCCCTCGATTCAACTATTCTATTGTTTAATTATAACCAACCTCATATCCACGATGAATAACCCACCTGCCCCCTGTTTGCGTATAGCCCAAAACTCAAAAGATATGTGTTATCGTTGCTCTGGTAACGCTTATTAAAATATATAAACAAACTGTTCAAAACTTTTAATCTAAACCTAATATCTGTTAAAAATTTCAGATAAATTGAACCAAAATAAAATAATGTGACTGAAGTAACCATAGCTAGTAACGACCTTAATGACTTTGTGTGTACAGTGGAATCAAATCCGCTCTTTTCTGATTTGGATTTTTTATTACTTAATGACTTATACAATACAATTAAATTTGTCGAAAAATATTAAAAATTAAATTAAAGAGTGCAAATACCTCCCATTGAAGACTTGATGGCAACAGCAACCTATCAACGAAAACAGGAAAAAATATGTTTATTAAAACTACAAACTTTGAAGGACTACGAATTTTTTAACAAACTTTTTATAGACTTGTGGATCGAAAAGGAACAAGTAGTTGATATGTAGAGTATGATGAGGAAGAGAAGAAATTAATTAAAAGAGAAAAACTATGTTTAATAATGATGCAAAAAGTGTGAGAAAAATGACAGAATCAAATGTGTCCATTACAGTGCAAATCATTAAATATTTTAGAAATCGTTAATTGTTCGTTGTCCTACTCACAAACAACTATATCACCGCAAGACGTTTGACTGATGTGTAGTATGATAAACTTTTTGCAGTTAGAGTTCTTCGTGAGTTGTTCAACGAACAATAATCAATTTCTAAAATATTTCTGGGTGCCGGCCACGGTTTTTCGATTCGCACTGTAAACCTGGAAAGGGGTTGGAAATCGGAAATAGGAAGACTATTAAAAGATAAAATAGGAATAGTCGAAAAGGGGAGGGAAAACAAGAAATTAGTTCAAGATGAAATAAAAGATGTAGTCGAAAAAAAAAGATGACAAAACAGTAAATTAAAAAAATATATAATAACGACGCAATAACAATATTCTTTTTCCAAAATTAGATAGTAAAACAGCTAAAAAATGAAGTTTAAAAAACTTAAAACATGCGTCCATTTTCAACCTCTTATTGCCGTATTTCGTTAATAGATAAGTGCAAAAGGAATTAAATCAGAATTTTCAATATATTTAGCACAAGACATTTCCAAGTTTTATATATTTAAGATTACATACCTGAAGACAAATCAACCAAATCGCCATGGTATGTCTTATGCCGTGTACTAGATCATCAACTAACTGAAGAGACATCCTCTCTTTATGAGAGCTATCTCAAGTGATTTGAAATACTGTTTTTAACGAGTTAACATAATTTTAAATTACAACAATATAATTTTAATTATTTTTGCACAGCTTGATTGATAACAGTTTAGCTTTGTGACAACGAAAACATCACGGACAGAGAGAGGCCCGCTACACGGCACTGAACTTTTCAGTCATGCGAAATATCTCTTGTTTTGGTTATTTGTTTAAATTAAAAAGAAAAGAAAAGTTTGAAACTCATGATAATGGAACGAACGCGTGCATAAATGTGGGTAGGGTAGAGGGAGGATACTTATATATGATTTATATTATTGTATTTTATCATTTGATTATTAATTGATTTACTTTATAAAATAACTATTTGAAATTACGTATTTTGATTGGTTGCATGAGGCGCGTGCTTTATGAGAGCCCACATCACGCATGTTTGCATGTTGATCAATTTGTATTTTATAAAAGAAATAGAAAACTTGCTTTCTATGCTGTATACAGTTATAAAGCACTTGGGGGTTGTCAGAACACTCGAGAAGTGTTGAGAAGCACTCCGCTTCGCGTCGTGCTTCTCTTCACACTTCTCTCGTGTTCTGACAACCCCGCGTGCTTTATAACTGCACACAGCACGCGCGCGCGTTTTCTATTCCTTCAGTAAAACACGTATGTGACATAGGCTTTCCTGAATAAAGGTTGATTATTATAAAGACGTAGAAAAAGCAATATGAATATTATACTCTGCTTGGCAGAGATTTCTTCATTTTCTCTCCTCTAGAAGAGAAGAAAAAGAAGTCTTTGCACGTAGCTTCTCGAATCCGTCCAGAGGTTTGAACAAATAACTGTTAATTTAAAACCGGTTAATAATTGAAATTCAATATTTCAATTTCAATAACATACTACAACAAGAATAGTTAGTAAAAATTGGTTTATAAATTAGTTTTGTAAAATACCCAACTTACAAGGGAAACCAATATTAAAGCATATTGAAAAAAAAAAAACACTTCAAACCGGTTTTTAAACTCGCTACAACCAGTTTTGATTGCGTGCGCTGACGCGTCAATGTTTGGCGCCATTTCATCTGATGGAAGTCGCGCATGCTCAATATGATATTAATATCGAGCAGGTCCATCTGCCGAGCACGGTATGAAATTACAGTACGACGCGTAAAAGAATGACAACTTTTAGTTTAGTGTATTCACAATCTTCTATGCACAATCCTTTTGCCACAAAACATTTGTTGCTGTATATTTTTGAAGCCGTGATTCAAAGACTCGCAAGATGTTGCCAAACCGAAAATTGCGTTAGAAATCATTCCGCGCGGAATGTCAACTTTTTACGTAACAATGTTACACGTGGTACAATTTGTAACGGCGATTTTCCGCGCAACATTGTTGCGTAAAAGTTGATACTTTCTGAAGCCTGCAAAGTATAATATTTATATAATTTTTTTATGTATTTTGTAAATAAATATTTGCTATAAATAAATTGATAACATGTACAAGAGAAGAAATTCCGACATCTTAAATTGCAGGTTTCTGTGTGTAGACTGTAAACGATTTTTGAAATAGGTGCATTTTTGAAACAAATGTCTGCTATATTAAAGTTGTCCTTCAGTAGCATTGTGTGTAATTATAAGAGTGGATTTAAGGCTATATATACTACTATTTTTTATTTAAATCTTGAGCTTTCGTCGGGCACCGACATCATCAGAAGAGTGGAAAAGATTGTCTGCTATATTTTGTTCTTCCTCTTTTCGTTTCTCTCACACATATTCCTTTCTTTTTCTTTTCTATTATATTTATTAATCCGTTTTAATAATTCTTCTCCTTTTCTTACTCGTGTTGCTTTCTCGCATTTTTTTTTATTTTGCAGACTTTTCTATTTCTTCTTTTTTGTTCTTTTCTACGAAACGGATTGGGGATTGTCTTCCGGTACACCATTCAGGTCTCGGAGGCATTCACTAACCACATTTATAATTGCATTATGATTGCAATTATTACGGCAGTTCGATAAGTCCCCTACATATTACAGCGCAACGCTTAAAAGTATGGCCACTGATAATGTATTCGCATACTTCTGTCTCGCAATCGATCCAATCCGCAGCGTTGTAGGATTGTGTTATCTTGTCTCGGATCAAAACGCTTATTGGATCGATGGCGAGACAGAAGTATGCGAATACATTATCAGTGACCATACTTTTACGCGTTGCGCTGTAAGAACTGTAGATGTGTAAAGCGCTATGAGATTTCAATAATCAGCGCTATATAAATGAGGCATCTTATTATTATAAACAACTCTCGTAATTGAATTTTTTACTTCAAATAATTGCGTTTGGCATGGTAAAAAAAAGCAGTGTTATCGTTTCTGGTAAAAGTTATTTCTGTGCATTTCTCAGGAGGAGCCAACGGGGGTGTTCTTTAAAAAAACTGTTCCGTATAAGAGTAAGTTCCTGGGAATTAAATTCTGTACCTTGACTATTCTACGCTCTCACGTTTTTCATTATATACATCCTGTCATTCTGAAATTACCTGGAAAACGTAAATTTTCGGGTAGCCCCGTTTCTCGTACCAATCTCAAACACTGATGTTTTGTTTATAATTATAAAACAACACTTAAACAACCATTTTTTTTTGTTTTTTTTTCTTTCTTTTTTTGGTTCTAAAAAAAATATTTTCCTGGGAAACATTCTTGGGCCAACCCAAACGTTTCCTGGGACTCAAATTGACTCATATCTGGCTGGGATGTTATAATTGTCCCAGCTGACCGTTGGCTCCTCCTGATTTCTTGCCGCGATGTTCGCTCTTGTCATGACATCCAATATGAACGAGTTTTAAGTTCTTGACTGCATGTGAAAGGTAGTGTTATGGTTTCTGGTAGAAGTTCTTCTTGTTGCATTTCTCAGCTGCCATGTTGTTTGTTAAATACGAGTGTTATCGTTTCTGGTAAAAGTGCTTTTTGTTGCATTTCTTGCCTCGATGTTCGCTCTTGTCATGACATCCAATATGAACGAGTTTTAAGTTCTTGACTGTGAAAAGCAGCTCAAAGAAGTAATCAGTGTTGAGCTCGCAACCCTTTGGGCAGTCATCTGCTGCAGCACGCATTGTTGGCAGAACTTGTCGAGACTTTTCAATTCTACAAGAACAAGAGAAGGAACTATAACATATATACTTACAATGCAGCTTTTTTATTTTACAAAGAAATGCTGTTCATTACACGTTTAATATTAAAATTTCGTGTACTGTACAAATGATCTGAGTTCCCCATTGGCCCAAATCGATCACGTGGAGTGCTGTTATTCGTCTATAACGCAAGCAAAGCGAACCCAATTTGAATATTAAAAGAGTTACAGACTTTTCGATCGTTCGTTCTTTATAGGCAAATACAGTCACTTGCTGACTGTTCAATGAACTCGAAATATCTTCATACTGCACTCGGCGTAAGGCCTCGTACAGTATTTAAAATTTCTCGTTTATTGAACAGCCAACGCGTGCCTGTGTTTGCCTATAAAGAACTCACTTCAGTCTCTAACCCCTAAAAAGTATTAGACAGGGCCGTTGCACCCTCAAAATGATTGGGGGGGGGGGGGGGGGGGGGGGAGGGGGGATTTCTCACCCATTGATTTTTGAAAATAGCCCTGAAAATAACTACCATTCAATACACTCAAATCTTTTTTGTGTGTGTGTGTGTTGGAGGGGGGTGAGGGGGGCCTCCCCGTGCTACGGCCCTGTTAGATCATATACATGTATTTTGAGTATTATAAGTATTATATTATTATTTATTCAGATTATACATGTTTCTGTCATCATCATGGCCATCATCAATAGTGGACTAGTGTAATCAGGAGCGGATCCAGAAATTTGTCAGGGGGTGTCCCAATTGCAAATGAAGGGCTCTTAAGGCGTTAGGGGGTGTCCGGTCCCTAAATGTCTTAAATAAAATAGGGGTAATTGTGGCGCTAGGGGATTGTCCGGTGCCACTAGGGATCCACCCCTGGTAATCATCATTATCATTACCAACATCAACAGCAGAAACGATGTTCATAATATCTTCATTACCATCAATATTATCACCATTATACAAACCTCAACAATAATTTCAATTTTTTTTTTGATAACTTTCATTGTTGTCACTTTCATCATCAACTTATTGTCACCATCATCATTATCATTGTTATTATCATCACTATCAACACTATATATCATCAACATCATCAGCATCATAACTATCATCATCACTAAAATCATCATCATCATCACTAACATCATCATCAACATCATCATCATCACTAACATCATCATCATCATCATCACCACTAATATTATCATCATCATACTTACACATGATCTAAGTTCCAAGTACTAAACAATACCCTACTTTCTTTGCTGCCGTATGGATTGATTTTGTGTCGTTTTGTACAATTTTTTACATTATATTCTCCTTGACATTCAAACCATCCCTTCTCACAACACAGTCGAACTTCTTTTTTGCCGTTGCGTACAAAGTAGTCACCAAAATAGTCTTCACTTTTCAGTCTTTCTTTCAAATTCTCTAAAACTTCTAGCAGTAGTTTGGATGATTTTGTGGGCTTTTTTGTCTGGAGAAGAAACGTCAGGGATATGAAACAATATGAAAATATATTATCTTATAATTGCAACAATCCTGTATTAATTTAACTGTCACTCCCTGTTAGGGCTCTTTCACAAGGTTCATTGACACTCACTAACATTACATCATCTTTATCCGCCGCACCTGCCTTTGGAATGCTCTGCCACTAGATATTAGAAACGTTAACTATTGACTCGTTCAAGAAGAACCTGAAGACACACTTATTTACAAGGGCGTTCCTGCATTATAGTTTTCTTTTCATTAGTATTATTTAATTAGTCACTCTTTGTATAATATATTACCATAAATTTTATTGTAAATAGTTATAGCACATCTGAATATGTATATAGATTTATGCGCTCTATAAATTATTAAATTATTATTATTATATTTATCATAATCATTATCACCATCATTGTGATGATACTAGATTAAACCAGGGAATTTGAATACTTTTTAGACCCATTGATTAAAGAATGCACAACATGTAGATTTCTAGATCAGCACACACTGACATGCGCAGTGCTGTTATTATTAAAACAATTTGCATATCATTACAATCATCATTTTCATTATCATCATCATGTTCATCATAACAATCAACATCATCTCATATCATCATCTCAATCATTAACATCATCAACATAATCATTATTACTATCATCATTATTATCACAATCTGACAGACATTACCATCATCATTATTACTATCATCATCATTATCACAATCTGACAGACATTACCATCATCATTATTACTATCATCATTATTATCACAATCTGACAGACATTACCATCATCATTATTACTATCATCATTATTATCACAATCTGACAGACATTACCATCATCATTATTACTATCATCATCATTATCACAATCTGACAAACATTACCATCATCATCATTATGATCATCATCATCATCACAAACTGACAGACATAACCATCATCATCATTATTATTTCTATTATTTACTCACATTTCCATCAACAAACTCTTTGGTCTTTGCAAGATAACTTCTTATCCTTGACTGTGCAGAATTTCTTAGTACTTCACTCTTGGTCTTATACCTCCCACCAACACCATCAAACCAGTCTTTGTCATCTTTCCTTTCTTCTGCGTCAATATTCTCAGTCAATCTGTTCACAACTTCAGCCATGATACAGTAAATTTCCTCCGAGTCGCCGTCACTAATAAAGTTGTTGATGTTTTCTACTATTTTGTCTCTTTGTGACATTGCCTTGAAGACTTTTTCAGTCGCATTTTTAAGGACGGTGACATCTATTTAAGCAATGAAATAGTCAATTAATGAAAATAGTTTGGTGGCATGAGTGGCGTAGCGATGAGAGCGCTGGCCTCTCACCACTGTAGCCTGGGTTTGATTCCCAGCTCAGGTGACAAGTGGAGTTTGTTTGATGTGTTGTTCTCACTCATGCCACAACGGTTTTTCTCTGGGTTATCTGGTTATCCATTATGTGTTGAAAATATGGAATGTAGTGGTAGTGAGTGTGAGTGAACCTCACGGAAGAGCCCCAGCGTGGAGTGATAGTTGTAAATTATGTATAGTGGGTATTAATCTACGATTAATGTGAGTCTAGACCCAGGAACAGAGGAGCTCAGGCGTGGGATCAGGTAGTCAGTCCATATTGAGCACCATATTGAGATATTACACTGATCACACGATAGAGATGTACTAATATAGCCTATCAGGAGTGTACATACCCAATGAAGTATATTAGCCAATCAGCAATGTACACATATAGTACGTATTACGTATCTACCGCATGCTAACTATAGGGGGGCGTCTTTTGCAATCGGTACCGTTGCAGTATAAATATATACTTAGTATTCGCCTTTTTGAACGGCCAAACATGAAATATATATAATATATTCAAATTTTACAACCATCACTCCCTGTCTGGCTCTTCGGCAAGATTCACTTACACTCACTACCACTACATTCAATATTTATAACATACAATACTCATCTCAACTGATGAATAACCATAAGACCATCATGGCAAGAAAGAGGACAACTCCATTATCAAACAAAACTATACAAGTTCACATATTACGTTACCCATCATCATCAATATCACTATTCTGATCAACAGTATCAAATATCATCATCATGATTATCATCATCATCATCATTATTTTTTATCATGATTGTTAATTATCATCATTTAATACCAACACTATACAATCATCACCTTCATCATTATCATAAAATTACAACTTCCTTCACATTCAAACTATGTAAATAAAAGCAACCTTTTCTATCCAATCACGAAATCTCTTCTAAGTTGCTTTAGCATAGCTTGATAAATTAATATAAGGTAGTCGTACCTATTATCGCGCACATCCTATTATCGTGCTTTTCAGTAATATATTTCTGCTATTCTGCGTAAAAGTTGAAAAAAGTTTAGTTGGTTGCAACAGAATTAGCAGCCATAATTGTTTTAATTAATTTTGAAGCAGTTTTTTAGAAGATATATATTATTTTTTACGAAAAGCACGATAATAGGATGTGCGCGATAATAGGTACGACTACCTCCACCCCACATTGAAATTGAAACTGTTAAAATCATTTTAGCACAAAATGCTTCTCACTACACACAAGGTGAATATTGCTTACATCCTTCCCATTCTTCGTCAGGACCTACAAACACGAACACAGTCTGTGCAGGAAGACTTTGAAAGTAATCTTCATCGTCGACCTCCGTTCCATCTTCAGTACAAACACGACAATCTTCTCTGAAATCTTCAGACAATCCAAGCTTTTCGATTCCTTTTCTAGTTAACTCGGCAAGAGAACGAGCTACAATTCCTTTCCTAGCATTTCTGTTCACATCTTGGACTTTATAAGCCTTAGGATTCTTCATTTTTGGAATTTTTGGTTAG
The DNA here is from genome assembly GCA_949775045.1 of Metridium senile. NCBI lineage: Eukaryota > Metazoa > Cnidaria > Anthozoa > Actiniaria > Metridiidae > Metridium > Metridium senile. The sequence goes on along the minus strand of OX459103.1, from coordinate 4,647,715 downwards.
AAGTTTGACTTTGATGTGTGGGTTTCCTGTGTTTAAAAAACCGAGCAATGAATAATTTGAGCACTAGTTCCTAGACCTCTAAGGTAAATATATTGAACAGGAAGCCCAAAACATGGACAATTGTAGCCTTATTTTTTAATGGTCTAAGTTAAGTATACAGTATTGAAATCCAGCGGTTTTGATGATAACTAACCAAGCCTCTTCGGCAAGCCTCACTCTGACTCAATAAGACAAAAGTAACATATAATGAAGCCCGGGGGCTTTAAAAAATGGATAGGGATGCTCGACGGACCTTTTAGGGTCGAAAATAAGACCCTCGTGTACCTTTTAGGGTCTCGAACTGGCACCGTACCTTTTAGGGTCAGTTTTCGAAATTAAGATTATACATATTGAAAAAATTCTAAATTCTAACCTTTTAGGGTCTGAAATCAGTATCTGAGTTAATTTATGCATACCTTTTAGGGTCAATTTCAAAACCGTCCGTCAAGTACCCCTATCCATTTTTAAGGGAGCCCCTCCCCCCCCCCCCCCCCCCCCCCCCTCTCCGGGCAATGAAGTCAGTTTTTAATGATTCAAAGCGAGGCTTGCAGGGCATTTGCATACGATTAGCTGCTTCGTGAGAAATGTATATTTCATAATATTTTTTTCATCAACATTCAGGGTACTGAGGACGAGGCCATACTGGCTGTACACGCGTATTTGAACTGGGCTTCCTGTGGTAGCTATGACATGGAGGAGGAGGATAGTCCCATGAGAGGGGATAGAGAGGATTACATTGAATAACAAACAGAGTAAGCTAGTAATCCCTGCTGCCATGGCAACTTGCTGACCTTTTAGTAAATACAAAAATATAGAACGTGCTAGGACATGGATTGATGTTTGAGATTGTAATCGAAAATTTTATGTCCTTTTTTCTGAATTTTGACGAGTAAAACTTTTAACATAATTTTTCTCGATTGTTTACTTTAGTACACTACAGGTGAACTTTACATTTATTGTTGTCAAGTTATTAATTGTTTGTTATTATTATACTGAATCATTATAGAGTGCTTACACTATGTCCATGAAATAGAATCTAAATAGTTCCTACCTAATAGTTTTTATTTAGTGACTATTAGTCACTATCACTCAACTGAAACAGCTTTAGTAACAATACACAATGAATAAAGCTGTATTAACTTTCTATGGTTTTGAGTATTTGATTTCCCTTGTGT